>BPLQ01001983.1:62151-445361 GCA_021605075.1 Caerostris darwini
CAAAAAACCCTTTTAAGACTATCCGTCAAGAGGAGGGTGTCAGATTTCCTCACTTCTCATTGTAGTAGACATTTCTCAGCTCGTGGTATCACCAATCACGAGGGAACAACGTATAATACATCATATTCAATCTGTAATTGTTTCGACCTTTGAAAACCGCACAGACCTTCGCTAATTTCCTCGTCATGCATGATACCGACTCTCTGATATCATATTTAAGTTATAAGTTGTTCTTATTAGTACAAACACTAATAGCATATAATATAACTACCCACAATAAAAATTGTCTGCTGTTAAATTTGAGTGATGGGTATATTATATTTTTCAAATAGTATATATTCCTCTATCCTGATAATGAAATGCCAAAACTCTTCTCATGAGAAAAAAATGCTACATTCCTCCTTTGGTTTTTATGTTTATGTTTTGTGTTCATTAGTATTATGAGTAATTAGGAGAAAAACCATAAAACTCCCACCTATCAACCTGAATGTCGATGCGAGCCACTTCGCCCACGCTATCATTATCAAAATGGTGTTCGCCTTATGTACTGTTTTCGAGATAGTTATCATTTTTTTACTTTTTATTTTTATAGTACTTTATGTAGTAGCATGTAACCACTTCTGATGTTAGAACATAATATCTAACTCTTCACGTTTAATACTCGATTTTCACTGTTTCTCCTAATTGCGCAACATATTTCTCCCCGAACATAATAAATGCTTTTATTTGACTTAAGGACATGCCTCTTTAGGTGGCAAATGGGGTGTGAAAATAATTTCTTGTGCTCACTGAGCCTCTTAATCACAAGTTGAGCCAATTAATTTCGGCGTTTAGCTCTGGAATATATCTCCGGGAGAGAATCAGTGAATGAAGAAATTACTTCTAGTGCATACTTTCGATGAATTTCTGTCCAAAGTAAATGTTTATTTATAAACAAACTGACTGTATGAATAGTTTTAGCAGTTTCAGGTACCGTAGGATTTATATATTTATACAAACATCATGTATGTTGTGCAATCCTTTTGTGTATCTATAATTTAAGTGGTGTTATTCTAAGTTAAGAATGTATGTTTATATTATTTACTGCTTACATAACACATTCTAGTAATTTATAGTACCTACATAAAATATATAAATTATCTCTGCTATATGTATAATCCACCTTTTTAGTACCTTTTAGCTCTTTGATGCATGGGCGAGTGAATCTTCACAAAAAAATTCACTTGTGTACTTTAAAGGATTTATCTGGACATTTAGTCCCTAGTTCTATATATCGTTGAAATTCCAATAGATACAATGTGTATTCATTGTTATAAAATCATATTAATTTTAATAATGTATAGTTATACCGTCTCTCGTAACTTGGTATAAATTAAGTATAATCGATAAGCTAGTATATAGATCTAGTATTATTTCATTTCAAATATAACATAAAGAAAATATAAATGTTTATGGAAATATTTGGATATTGCTTTATTTATTTGGCTGCGTATAAAATAATTCAGAAAATGATTTAATGTCTTACATTAAGGAGTAAATGCATTAATATTAAAGATTTACAGATATGTAGCATGTCTTATTTGAAAGATTGAATAAATTTAAGGAGGTAAATCATTTTAATTAAACTCCATGTTATTTTAATTATTCGCTGACAAAATAACCCCATGATGAGGCAAGGCCATCTGCTTACAAGCAGATTTCGAGGCAGGAGATTTTTTTCTTTTTATGGGTAGGCTGGTCAGCCCTACGCCCAATGTTCTGCAGTCATATTATCATATTAAACCGGGACCTACGGTTTTAAGTGGATTCCGAATCACTAAAAACATCAATGGCACCGCTGGGACTCAAACTCGAAATATGCTGCACAGGGCATCAGAGCACTAGTTACTCGGCCATCAACCCCAAGCTCATGTTATTAGTAAACTTTATTACTAACAAACAATTAACAAATTTATTAAAATTGAACACTTAACAAATTATTAAATTTCAGTACATAGAAATTCCTGCCTTACCTAAAAGACAAATAATTAAAAAAAATGTAATGATTTTCAGTTTTTTTTAATACATGTAAATAATCAATGCGTTTTATATTTACAAATGAAATAAAGCAAGTAATATTAAAAAAAAATTTTAAAGTCAATTCCTACTTTTTTCACTTAATTGCAGAAAGTCCTTTATAAATAATTTTTATTATTTTTTTTTAGTTTATCTGGCGCCATCTATTGGTAGATATATGCAACTTAAATCTAAAAAAAAACTAAAATTAATTAATTAAATTTAATTACTGAATTAATAAATTGAAAAAACTGTATTAACTTCAAGTATCCTCCACTACAAGTTAAAAAAATGTATTTGAACTTAAGTGGATGAATAAAAACTATTTTATTAACGATTGAAAATTTGAACAAGATATATATAGGGAAAGTGTGAGCTAATAGAAGGAATTTAAAAAATAACTTAAATTAAAAATAAATTTACTTATTATATTATTTATTTATTATAAATTTATTTTTACTTAATTTTGATAAATTTATTTTAATTTTATTATTATAAATGTATTTTTATTTTATTATTAAAAATTTATTTTTGTTTAAATAAATTTAAGAACTTAACGAGTTCTTACCGACAAATTTAACGCTTGAATATAATTTTACTTGTTTTTTTTAAAATAATGATTGAGACAAAATAAATATTTCTAAGACATTAGATTCAAACAGTTTAAAAACCAACAACTCAAGAATGAAGATTCCGAATAAGTGAATAAAGCTTTGTTTAAATTCGTATTGAACTTCCAATCCTGTTCAAAGCAAAGATTACATTGTGTGCTTCTGACTTCCAACACGAAAGACGCATAATTCTTTTACTTTTTTCGCCAAAAAGAAAATGTACTTAAGCCCCTAAATGCTGTGGAAGAAAAAAAAGTTTTTATAGGAAAGACAAACAGAAACCTGAAAAAGCAAGCCGTCGTAATGCCCGTGGGCAATTGAATTTTTGTCCGGGCAGCTCTTCGGGAAAAAAAGGAGCTAAAGTGATTATGTCAACTTTGGAAATTTCTTTTTTACGACTCTTTTTTTTCTCAGTTCTGATTCTGTCGGTCCATTTCTCAGAAAATTGATGTCACATAATCAGAGGAAGGACTTGCGGCATCAAAGAGTTTCAAAGCCTGGATTAAATGTCTTCGAAAACATATATCACTTGAACTAACTTTGAATCTACTATGCTGTTATATCCACACATGAATGATTTAAGCAAGATTGTATTTATTATGCATTTACATTGCATTTAATATGTCAAAGTTTTATAACTTACAACATTTACGGTCTTTATCAAATAGAAGTTCAATCATATCATTGTAAATTCTGCATTATGTATTACTTAAACCCTGCAGTTATTATATGCTCTCACATATACTGGAATGGTTTAAAGTATTCTGCAATGCTTTCCATAAAATGCTTCGAAATTATTCAAAAGAAAATGATTTGAACCATTTGTAACACCAGCCAAATATTGTTAAACGTTTTCCAAAGAAATATATTATGTATTTTACAATTATATTTTTTGTTTTTTATTTTTTCACTTAACAAAAAATTCTTAAAAATATTATGATAACTACAATATTAATAATGAAGGAATTCAATGCATTAGTAGGATCATTTAAATCATACATTTCAAAATAAGTTCCTGTTTTATTATGTATCATTACGACCTCCAGTTCTATTAACCACACGCATTTTTCGGGGAAAAACAGGAGTTAAAGAGATTATGAGAATAATGAAAATATTTTTCCAGGCTTAGAGATATTAAATCGCCATTTCAGGAACTCGTTTAGCTGTTTTGTCTTATTTAATCGAGAAATACTCATCAATAGATAACATCTATATTTAACATTTAAACAATAGACCGTAAAAAATGGAAAATAATTCAAAATTCTTGCACATTTCAGTAAATGAAAATTGAGATTCTCAGAAAATAAAGCTTTGTATTAAGTCAGAGTTTTATAACTTACAACATTTGCAGTCTTTATCAGATATAAGTTTAATCATATCAGCGTAAAATCTGCATTACGCATTACTTAAATCCTGCAGTTGTTGCACACTCTCACGTATACTGGAGTGGTTTAAAGTCTTCTGCAATACTTTCCGTAAGGTATTTTCAAATTATTCAAATTATTATTTGAACCATTTATAACTTCTGTAATATCTTGTTAAAATCTTTTCAAGGATGTTTACAATTTTTACATATGTCAAACAATTCCTAAAAAGAATATGATAGCATCTACAATATTAATATTGAATAAATGCACTGCATTAATAGGAACATTTAAATCATGCATTTCAAATTAATGTAAGAAATGGCAAATGTTAAAAAATGCTTGCCCGTTTCTGTAAATGAAAATTCGGATGTTCAGAAAATAAAACATTGCATTAAGTCAAAGTTTTATAAATTACAACATTTACAGTCCTTATCAAATAAAAGTTCAATGTCATCAGCGTAAAATTAGCATTATGTTTTACTTAAGCCTGCAGTTGTTGCATGCTTTCAAACGTACTGGTTTGGTTTAAGGTATTCCGTAATAGTTCCCTTAAAATATTTTGAAATTATTGAAAAGTTCATTATTTGAATCAGTTTTTGAATTTTGTTAAACATTTTTCAAAGAAGTTTGCATTTTTTACACATATCACAATATTCTTAAAAAATTTTTGATAACTATATAACTATAATATTTATAATGAATGAATTCAATGAGTTAGTAGGATAATTTAAATCATACTTTTCAAAATATCTTCTCTTTTTTTTTATGTATCATTATGGCCTCCAGTTTTATTAGTCACATGGTGTTTCGAGAAAAGAAAGGAGCGAAACAGATTATGAGAATAATTGAAGTAAATTTAACCAAGCTTACACGTGAAAATTTAGAAATAGTGAATCACCTAGTTACAGAAACTCGTTAAGCGGTTTCTGTTTTGTTTAATCAAGAAATACTCATCAGTAGATAACATACATGTTTAACATTTAAACAATAGACCTTAGAAATAGATAAATATTGAAAAATGCTTGCACATATCAGTTAATGAAAATTTGGATGTTCAGAAAACAAAGTTCGTAAAAATTCAGTAATTAAAATTCGAATAAATGATTCGAATAATCCAAACTTGATTTCAAATCAATTATATTACAATAGTAGTTTACAAAATCGCACGACTATTTTCAATATAATAAATATTATTTCTATTTTGCTAATAAAAATAAATAATATAGTGTTGACATATCTGTTTTCTGATACTGTAGATAATACAATTAAGGTGATTTGATATATTTATATATACTACATTTCCTTTTACATATATATAATAATTCTTATTAATTCTTCTATTGTCTTAATGATTTCGAAAGTGAATCGCAAATTATTTGTAGCAAAATTGGGCATAAAAAACCGCAATTTAATGACAAAGCTAATTCAATTAAAGGAGCTTAGTTTATTATCTATTCCAACAATGATATATTTTAACTGACTTTTAAAGCAGACTTTACGTAAAAAGTAATATTTAAAATATTAGTACTGCCTTAATTCTAATATATATGTTCTTATTTAAAATCTTATTTTCAGAACCTACACAAATTTTGAAATTTAAGCAATTTTTTTTTAAAAATATGAATATCTCCTTAAATGAATAATGGCAAGGATTTATTATATTTCATGCAGAACATTATAGACACAGAATATATATGGAAATTAATTGCATTAAGATATACTAAACAGCATACAACTTATTTTATTATATACGTTATTAATACTACATAAGTCATACAGTTGTACAGTTGCAAATTGATGTAAATAAACAATATGTTTAACTATAAGTAATTAAATGATCCTAAAATAATAATACCCAAACAAATAAATAATACTGTAGTATTATTCTAAGTTTTATTAAAATAAATAAGTTCTGTTATTTAGAAAAGTTTAAAAAAGATTCTTCTTAGAATTACTTATTTTCCATTATAATATAGACCAATTACTAACAGGTCTTTAAGAATGATTCTTTAAAATGTAATTTTCCTAGCCATTCGTATAATTTAAGCTGCATTATGTCTTCATTCCTTTCCAAAAAAATCTTTAAGATTACTATGAATTAATTTCTCGTAATGAAACATTCTGAAGGCATTTAGTATTATTTAGCCATCTTAGTATTTCTTTTTTTATCCCCATCGATTTAAATGAGACTAAAGAGATTCCATTTATTACTTAAGCGCAATATTTGACTAATATCTTAATCGATCGAAAAGGAAAACGCATTTAACTAACCAGTAAGTAATTGCTTAAAACTAAAAACTAAAAACAGAAGCAGCAAAATAATAATTAGTTCCAACTATAGCAAACAAATCCCATTTTTAAAACATATATATAAAAATAGCCTCACCGAATCTTTTTAGAAAAGAATAAAGAAACCAAAGAGAAACAGGAACGAGTTAATTTTGATCCGGCAGACTATTGTGACACCCGTGAAATTAATGTCGGATTTCAACCGTAAAAGCACACTCAGTTACAGCGAAGAAGAATGAAGGACGAAAAAAAAAGAAGAAAATAAGGAAACAAGTGGAAAACGAAAAGGAATGAAGAGAAAATGTAACATCTGGTCGGGAAAAACATTTGTTCAAGTGCAGGTCCGCGTGAAGTCGTCGATGGCACAGAAGTAGAAGCTGCAAAAATAAAAAAAAAATAGCCACTCCTCAACGCCATTTATCAGAAAACTGTCTGAAATGCTTGTTGATCTCTATTTTTTTTTTTTCATCTTTTCCTTCTCTGGGAAACTGATGAAAGAGTTGTGCAACGCAGTGGTGAGAAAGGTGAATTTAAATTAAGAGAAATGAAGTTGTGTTATGAGTTTTGTTGTGCCTTTTTAAGGCACTTAAACAAGCAGATTTTTCAAGTGGTAACATTTATTAAGTGGAAGTAGCTAAATTATAATACCTTAAACAAAAAAAAAAGATATGTGATTTTGAAAAATGAGTTAAATGTTCTAGAAGTTGCACATAAGTATCTTATTTGTGATGCAAAAAAGTGTAATGTATCACATTTTGTAAAACACGATTTTTAAAAAGTTACTTTTTTTAAATTCTGAAATTCTTTTAAATGTATAACTTCCTCATACTGCATTTTATACTTATAAAAATGTTGTTTTATTTACTAAAATGTGCAAATTACTCCATTATTTTTATTTATTTTATTTGAAGCCTGGTGATATTTTAAAATTTACGAAAACAAATGTATGTAAATAAATTGTTTGTTTCACAATATATATATATATACATAGAAATTTACATTGTAAATAGTAAATCTTTTGAAATGTTACATCAAGTTTCTTAAAAATATCATCCTACTAAGATAAGCGGAGTATATCTTTAAGTATCCAAGGATTTAAAGTCAAAATTCTTTACACTCTGTATTTAAGTGCAAAATTCATTGGACACTGTATTCTAGTTTCAAAGATTTAAAGTCAAAATGTCTTGGACACTGTATTCAAGTGCCAAGGATTAAAAGTCAAAATTCCTCGGACATTGTATTCTAATGCCAAAGATTTAAAGCCAAAATTAATTGGGTTGTACTGTATTAGAGTGTTCAGAGACTTAAAGTCAAAAATCTTTCTCCAAAGAATTATCTATTTAAAAACCAACATAGGGCGAATCTATACGTTTACATTATTCAATAAATAATTTGTTGATGTCATTTCCGAGACTACCATGAAATTGAGCAAAATTCGAATTGAAAATAGTTAATAATTTTTTGTAATGTTTTATTTAAATTTTTCAGCAATTTCATATAATTATTTCTTTCAAGTAACAGAAATTTATAATTTTACACCACAATTTTAAATTTTATTCGTCAAGCCTATATATAGTATATATAATAATTAGATTACATGTTTTCATAAAAAAATTTGAATTTAAAAAATCTATAGACCATTCTAAACGTTGAAGTTTTTCCATGAAGGACTTCCAGTGTACGTGAGCTGGTTCCAAATTTCTCTCGTATTTTCACTGAAATGTAAATGAATAGAATTTCAAAATCCCATGAAGGACTTAGCGCATGCATATGCATGCATATGCTGAGCAGCGCCCTCTGAATGGCGGATGGATCCGAATAAATAGACGGCTGTAGAGAGTCGTGTGTGGTTATCGGCGGTTATCTGCTAGTGGTAAACGTTAGTTCAATCGTTACTTATGCCTCTTCTACGAAAGAGAGCGAGATTTGAACAACTTACAGAGTTTGAACGGTGGAGAATCATCGGCCTTCGTGAAGCTGGATTGTCTTATCGTGCAGTAGCCGCTCGTGTGCAACGTAACAGCAGCAAAGTGATGCGTCTTTGGAAGCAGTGGACGGACGAGTGTCGGACAACTCGGAAATCCGGTAGTGGACCCCGAAATGGGACATCAGCTCGCGATGACAGACACCTGGTCCGCACGGCGCTGACGGAACGTACAGCTTCCTCTAGACAATTGGAAGGACAGTGGTCAATAGTTACAGGTGTTTCATTGTGTGCTTCATCAATTCGTAGACGTCTGCTGCAGCGTGGACTGCGCGCAAGAACTCCGTTATACAGGATCCCCCTCACGCTGAACCATCGCCGCCTGCGGCTACAATGGGCCGCTCAGCATAGAGACTGGCGGGCTGATTGGCAGCATGTCATGTTTTCTGACGAATCCCACTTTAATTTGTGGTACCATGATGGCCGCATTTGTGTCAGACGCTATGCCGGTGAACGCCACTGATGATTTTTTATTGAAATTCAGATAACAAATAATAAAATGAAATTGAAACCTTATATATTTATGACTTCTATTATGATCTACATTTATGTCGATTTTTTCTAATAAACCTCTTCACCATTACTTTCTTTGATTTTCACTTATGTTACTATAATTTCTATAGTTTTTTCCAGAATATGTTCATACACAAAGCGGGCAAAACAATTACAAAATCAAAGTAGATATAATAAACTGATTTGCAATATATATAAACGTAACTTGTATACTAATTTGTGTGCTGTATTAATAAAAAAAACCGAAATTCTCTCAAAATAATCCTCATCTTTTTATCAGATTATGAAAATCTAATCATCTTTTTAAAGAAATATTTCAATCCAAGGGTGAAAACTATAATCTTATTTAACTTTAACTTTTTCGTAGTTGAGTTACGAAAATGTTTTGCTGCTAATATAGAAATTGTATTGTCCCTGACTGTATTAAAATAAATATATATTCATTGTCTTACTATCAAAGGTCACTCTTCTCCAGCACAGCAAGAAAGTTTTCTCTGACCACTACGAAATTCGTATGAAGATTTATGCCACCAATACTTGTAAGCAGTTTAAATTGTAGTATAAAGTGCGCATTAGCTAAAGTCAGTGTATTTTAATGTGTTTATAACGCAAATAGACTAATTGAATTGTTATCAATGCGGTTCTTGTGTTACAAAATATGCTTTATCATATGAGAGATATGCTTTTATGCCACCATAGATACAAATATCAACCTGTAAGAGTTGATAAATCGAAATTGAAATTAATTCACATGTGGGAAAATCTAATTGAACAATATATACAAATTGTAAAATTTTTTTATATAAATATTTGCTTTAACGTTAGTTATTCTAGTTACGTATTTATTGAACAACCTATTGACTGGTGATGAGGAGAGCATATTGTCTTTTGGCATTACAATGATAATAGTCTCACATTTGTGTACTGAAAAAAATTACCAGAAAGTCACAGTCGGGCAACCTTATTATTGATTCGAAACTCAAATTACCACAATTAGCATCAATTTTCCTCGTTTCTTAAAACAGTGACTGCAATGAACGTCATAAATGCTTTTGAACCTAGGCCCTTCTACATATTAATCTCACACGTAACCACTGGAACATGAGTAAGGCTTTTTAGATTTTCAATCATATTAATCACCACATTTTAGTAATAAAAAAATTAATTTATGTCCTAAATTTATATATTTCCCCATAATATTAATAAACATATGCATACTATTAACAATAATTGTCTTATCATTCATATGAATTAGTAGCCTCATGGGAATATAGTGTGACCTTTTTATTTCTATTAGAATATGGTAACAATTCAAGACACGATTTCACACTAATTTAATGGAACATAATCTTCCAACACGGAAGCATTTCAATAGAGAATACCCTAATATTTCATCTACATAGTTGCACTCTAGGACCTTCTTCCTCCCCGCAACCTACAACTTTCCCCGTCCAAACAAGGCAGCGTTTTAATATCTATATGAAACTTGTCCAAGCCTATAATTTAAAGCGTATAAAATTAATGACCTCGAAAGCTATAATTCAGATTTGAGGCGCCGAGCACAATGAATTCTAAAGCGGCCGCTGCCGGTGGGTTAATGAAACTTATGCCTGAATAACTGGATCACCTCTGCTGCGAAGTTTGAATGGTTGAAGAGGTTGGTTCTGGATAGTGGGAGCCTCCAATGTTTGACCAGCTGCCGGATTCTCTGGCTGGCCTGACGCTGTCTGTTTTGAAGCTGCCGGGTATTTATCAAAGGATAGTAATGAAGGTTAAATTGACTGGGTGCTAGTTGGAAAGTGCAGCTTTAAGAGTTCTTTGTGTTGTCAGCCTCAATAGATGGAAAGTATCAATTTGATTGGTATTATGAGGGACGTGTTTGACGTATTCCCTGCCACAGACTGCAAGAGAATGTTATTTATTATGTTAAGTGTAATTATAATAAATTAAAGAATGAGCAACGAGTGATGAGGTCTCGTGGCAAGCAGATTGGATGTTTCTGACAGACTGTCCAAAGCGCTGTCTGATAAATAGATAGACTATCTGTAGGTCGGATAGTCCTTCCGTTGATGCTTAAAAGTGTGTCGGCTGTGACATTATTCTCTTCATATTGTGGTGACACATAATATATTATAAATTTCGGCGATGATGAAATGTGACTAATTTTGAATTTACTACATATCTACTATCTACTGTTATATATTTTGGGGGGCTTCAGTATAAAATAATGACCTTGAAAGACCTCTATTTATTCAGTACATTATTTAAAAACTTGAATACGTATCTTTAAGCGTATATCTCAATTTTTTATTTTATTATTAAAATTATAAAGCTTTATTTTGTAAAAAAATTATACATATAATCCTCAGAACAGTAGGGATTTTTAAACAAGAAGACGAAAAATATCTTGCCTTAACATTTCTGGAGTCTTTGTGGTGAGGAAAAAAAAATGTATATATAAATAAATAAATAAAAACTTCAATTTCCTTACAACGCTATACGTTACCATTGGAATAGGAGTAATAATAAATTAACCATTGCATTAGTGCATAATATTATTTTTTTAATAGAGAAATGAAAATCCAGAGAATCGTTTTACAGAACATGGTCCATATTAGTGTTATTTTAATAAAAACAAAAGCAAGAAAATGAACGCATGAACGTTGAATATACGCATTTATATTTCTGAAGTCGGCAAATATTCTAATGATTGCATCTAGGTATAATACATCATTATAATTAAATATTTGATTAAATAGAACTAAATATTTGATTAAATAGAACTTTGTATTTTAATATTTCCATATTCCTAATGATTTCTCTAATGTTTGCGGCATGAAGGCCACCTAGCTATCGCTGCGGCCTTTGTTATCATAGGTTCAAATTCTGGCGGTGGCATTGATATTTGTTAGTGGTTCGGAATTCAAGTTAAACTGTAGGTCCCAGTCTAATTAGCATAATGTGTGCAAAATTTTACCCTAGGGCGACAAACGAAACCGCTAATGTTTTCAACAACAATAATATAGTAAATAACATGGATGTAACTTACTTATTGAAAATTATATAACTGCTTAAAATTATGCAAAAAAAAAAAAAAAAAAAAAAAAAGCCACTCCTTTTTTTAAATTAAAAAAAGACAATTATCAATCTTTCAAAATATTCAATTGAATAATTAAATGTCCATAAAAAATTATATTTAATAAATCAAATTTGTAATATTATTATATAAATATAAAATTAAAGACTCAAAATATTACATTTACAAACAAAATTGAAGTAAAAAATTTAATAAAGATATTTGATCAGGTAAAATAATATTACTTAAAAGTAAAAGAAGAAATAATGGTGAGAATGTGAAAAATTGGATGCACTTAATAAGGAAATAAATATAAATATTTGATTATATAGGACATAAAACTGACATAAAAATGAACAAGATGAAAAAGTTAATTTACTCTATTAGGTAATTTTTTGTGCTCTTTGTAAAAAAAGTAAATGAATAAATTTTATTCTATTAATTAATAATATACTATAGATTAACGTGAAAGTTATCCAGCTAGTTAATTATAAATAAATATTCACACATATTACAAAAAAAAAAAAATGTTATTAAGACATATAATAGATATTTTAGAATTGCCTTATTAAAACTCAATTTTTGAAAGATGTTTCAGTCAAACATTTTTATATATAATTTTTTTTTTAACATATTTTATTAAGAAACTAAACACGCGTAAAAGACTTAGAAATATGAAACAAAAAAATGAAAACAGGTTTTTTTTTTTTTTTTAAAAAGATGGATAATAATTTTTTTTTAGTAATTATTTGCTGCTTTTTATAAATTTTGAATTAAAATCGTTAATAAATTTTTTTTTTAATAATTATCTTGCATTTTTAAAAATATTTCTAGCCAAAGAAATCAATATTTTATGAGTTAAATGAAAGAAATATTTTTAATACAGTACACTACGTAAAAACAACCAGTTTTTATAAATTTAATATAACACAAGAAACTTTTAAAAAACTAATTTAAAATCCCCTGCACATTTTTTTTACATAAAAAAAAATGATAAAGAATCGTAATTAAACATTTAAAAAAACTAACATGTAAACTGGTTTATTTTACCACAAAACTACAAAAAGAAATTCTGCAGAGAATGCAGAAAACAGAAACAACTCCGTTCTGTTTCCCATGATATAAATGCTAAATTATTGATTAAATGATCATTTTATGACTAATCTTCCGAGTTTAAACATTTGTTTCAGATTTTTTTGCAAGGCTATTATTTTCTCATCAGTTCCGTTTAATTGTTAGTTTCAACCGCTTTTGCATTTATTAAGCTAAGCAGAACAGTTTTTCGAAATGGAATTACGCCAAAATGAGCATCTAATCCAAATTTGTAATCAGATTTTGCTTTATTCATTACTGTTTTTTATGTTTTGCAACGGGACGTGTTTTCGGTCTAATGATTTTAAAACGGTTATTGGTTTGCATGCTTTTAAATAACCTTAAAAAGGATTTACTTTAGCATTCTGCGTAAATATGTGAAGACTGTTGTTTTTGGTTTGTAATTAAAATAAAAAATAAATGCGGTAAATTGCCAGTAAAAAATGGTTAAATGAGTTTTGAAAATTAAAATGTGTCCATTAATTTATTTGATATCACATTGCGTACAATAACAGTAGAACTGATTTTATCCTAATCACATTCAATTTTATTTAATTATATTTTTGTAATTTTTTAATTTTTAAATAAAATTAAATATTGTTTTATTAAATTAAATATTTTTGTAATAATTCTACATAAATATGTGGAAACTGCTGTTTCTATTTAAAATACAAAATGAATGTGGTAAACCGTCAGTAAAAAATGATTGAACGTGTTTTGAAAAGTAAAATATGTCAATAATTTATTTGAAATCACATTGCGTTAAAAAACAGTAGAACTGGTTTGATCTTAATCAGATTTAATTTTAGTTATTTTTTGTAATTTTTAAATGTTGCAAATAAACATTACTAAATTTTCCAGTAGTACCGTTTGCTTTTTGTTCTTGAGTAGGTAACAAAATTAAACTAATTTAACATTTTGTTATTATACACTTCCCATTAGCTGAATATAATTTGGTTGCTATTAACATTTTAGATTAGAAAAAAGAAATATTAGAAAAAATTGAAAGATTTAAAGAAATAATAAAATTTTCCTTGAAATGATTTTTTAACTCGTTTCTATATTTATTCAAACACCTTTTAATTTTTTAAATCATTTCTAATTTAAAATTATGTATTGTAACCGTGCTTCCTCCTACACACTGGCAACAATTGGTTAGCGCTCTGGGCCTTTGGTACCAAAGGCTTCAGGTTCGAATCCTGGCCGCGGCATGAATACTTGGTAGTGGTTCGGAATTCACTTTAAAATGTAGGTCTCCTTCTAATTAGCCTCCAGTGGGCACAAACCAAAGCGACAAAGACAGACCAAAGCGACAGAGCGACAAACCAAACAAACCCAAATCTACGCACTGGCAAGAGCTAACTCTTTGGTGTTCAGAAGAAATTGTCAACAAACCTCCACACTTTCCCCAGAGAGGAATTACAGAGCAACAGAGAGGAAATACATATATTTAGCGCATCCTGCACTTAGCTACGTATCCTGGTTTTGGTTTAGAAGTGGAATCCTTCCACGAATATATAATTATCTGTCTTTTAATGTGTTAAATATTGTCTCTCTCTAAATTCTATGTGTTTGGTGTTTGTGCATGCGTCAATAAAGATGTGAGTTTTCGAATCTGTGCCTCAAGTATATGACTCCTCCTCACCCTAACCATACCCAATTACAGTCAGTTTGCCCTAGCTGCGCACGACAACAGGGATTTATCTTATAAAAGCATGATAATTCAAAGAATTGATTAATAATATCTTACACAATTTTTTTATTCAGAATATGTAATAAATTATATTATTTGTGATGTGATTTGAATTTGTAAAATATGGCTTTTTTTATATTATGTAAAGTTAAATTATTTTTTATTCAAAATAACATAATTTAAATTTAATATAAACATCTAAATCATTCATATTTTTTTAAAAAATGCTCATTTTAAATTCAGTATTATAGTACCATGTTTTGATTAATTTCGTAATAAAAGTATTTTTAAAGTAATAAAAGCAAAAAATTAAATCAAGTCTGTAAAAAATGCTGAACCATGAAATAAAGTTTATTGCAGTTTAGCCATGCAGAAATATATATTTTTATTTTCATTTAATTTAGCCGTCTGGGGAATTTTCTAAATCACGTGACTGGAATGGGGTTCAGCAAAACGTTAATCGGCTGTTAAATGAAGGAATTTATTTTGTTCTTTTTTTATTAAGAGCCAGACATTTTAGACCTTTGTGAATAAATTATATATTTCAAGAAGTAAAATTTATAAAAGTACTTTTATAGTTTATATATATATATATATATATATATATATATATATATATATATTCATTATTTTTCATGTAAAATTACTTCTATGAGATGCATATTTAATGAAGAACAATAAGTTTTCTAAGTATTTTCATTAATTAACGTACCTCATTTATCCAAATTTGTAAGTAATAAATGATAAAAAATTAATTGCATAATGAATGCATTAAGCGAAGTATAAGATATAAATATTAAGGAAAATTGGATCCTTTATGAATTTACGACCAATACAATTAAATTAAACGTCCTTAATTGGGTCCTTTATTATTACGATCATTACAATTCGTCAATGAAAAATTTTAACATAAAATTAAATTAATAAAATTAAAAATATAAAAAAAAACATGTTTGAAATATACATTATAACACTGATATACCAAATAATTTTTTTCAATATTTAATAACAATCAATCTTCCGTTGCCCTATAGGTATTTTTTTTTTCAAAATTAGGAAGACATGTAGGAGTGCCTGTTGGAATTAATTCTGGATTCATCATATGTGAGTATTAGGTTCTCCCTTTATTTCTGACCCAAAGATAATTTCTCTATATAATTCTAATTGAGAACATTTGTGTGAAAAATGACCGCAACGTAAATAGCAAATCTTTTTGCAAAGCAAAAATATTTGCTTAGTTTAATTATTGAAATATTATGCCCCTCTATAATAGACAAATGCCAATCATGTATGTTCTTTAATGGCCTGTTTCCATTCTTTTCTATGGAATCTGTACCTTTATATTGTTTCTATTAGTTGGATATGATGTTCTTGTCTTACTTTGGTCTTAAATCCCCGCACTTGAAATCGACCTGCTTTAAGCATCCTGTTTTCTCTCCATTAATTAATTTCTTCTTGAATTATTAATTATTCTGAATATTGCAAAAAGAGGGACATGAAAATATAGAAGAATATGAAATATAATGTCACCTTCGCCTTTAAATCTTGTTCCTCTAAATACATCACTGTCAAGTATTAATAGACATCTACAGCAGTCAACATTACAAACATATTTTTTTATTTGGAAGCATCGGTTTTAATTTTCATTCGATGTGTTTTAATAAATAGACAGAATGTGTGCTATTATGCTAAAGCCTTTTTACTTATTTTGTAGATTAATATATTTCATTGCTATTAAAATGTACTGATTTTGAAGGTAAATAAACCGAAATTAATATGGTCGATATGATACAATATATGGGCCTAATATAGTTTCTGAAAATTTACTTGACTAATAATAACTCCAATAAACTGTATATAATAACTGACATACAGAAAAAATAATATATTTGAAGGTTAAGTCTTATAATTTTTTTAAAACTTGAATTAATTGGTTTCTATAGTGCATTACTGTGCAAATTCATATCAGCTTGAAAGTCAGCTGATTACACATCGTAATTTTATATTACATACTAGGAATACTTATTATTATTCCCAGTAAGGAATATAAAATATATCGTATATCTTTACTTATTCAAGCTGTCCTATGGTGTGTATACTTATTGACTATAATGATTTAACACAATTTATTGATTCATCGAAGATTTCTGATTTTGAAAGGGAGAGGGATTCGCCAAACTACTGTCTGTCATTTGAGTGCTCCATTTTTAGAAATTGATAACAATCAAGCAATTCTCTAGAAAATATTTCACTATGAGACATGATTAATAATTATCTCAAAAATGTTTTTACTAAATTAATCAATGTAGTAATGCGCATAAAATACTTTGTTTTTCAGCACATTATCTGGATTGAAATAGCATCCTTCCACGAATGAGCCCCGTCGTTGTTAAATGAACATGACACACTTTTATTTTACAAGGTTGATGTCAAATTTATTGACATATTTGCAAAAGGATTGTTTATCTCAATAGCTATGAAAATATTATATCAGAGTGACAGTATTTAACTAGCATTGGGTTATTTCTTTGTTATTTCATGATTTATTATTAATTTTATCTAATTTCTTAATATCCTTCTTTTCCCGGTTTAGTTGTCAAGTCAATATGCTGCTATAATATTGTTAAGTCAATAAGTTATAGCTGCAATATATATAAGTTTTTAAGTCAATATGCATAGTTATATAGTTGATTTCGCAGATTTGTTCATGTTTATATGAAATATTCAAAATTGAAATATCTCAAATTAACCCTGCTACTTTAAATCAAATGTTGTAGTTTCAAAAATCATTTTGTAAAAGAGTCTGCAATAAACTAAACAGAACATCCAATCATTTAATTTGAAACACATCACAGTATGTATAAGAACTTTAATCATTACACTTATTTCCTACTAATTATTTCAGAGTTTCGTTTAAAAACAGACAGAAGAATATATTTTGTGGATATACTTCATATTTTCTGCCCATAAAAACATTATCAGATTAAACAAAAAAATGCCCAATACGATATTCATAAGCATAAGTTATATCTATTGAAGCTATAATATTGTTAAGTCAATAAGATATATATATTGCAGCTATAATTTATTAAGTCAATATACATAATTATCAAATGATGTTGATTTCGAAGATTTATCCATATTTATATGAAATATTCAAAATTGAAATATCTGCAATATCTAACCTATTATTTTAAGTCAGATGCTGTTGGTACAGAAATCTTTTTGTAAAAAGTCTGCAATAAATTAATCAAAACATTGCAGCATTTCATTTCAAACAAATCATCGTATGTATAAGACTTACCATTACACAGATTTCCTACTAATTCTGTGAGAATTTCGTTAAAAACAGACCGGAGAACATATTCTGCTGATATACCTGATATTTTATATCCATAAAAACATTATCAGCTTGAACAAATAATGCCCAATACGATATTCATAAGCAACTTTTTTTTTCTTTCTCGACGACATAAAAGAATGTTTCTTTTGACAAGGAATAAATATTACAGGGCAGAATATTCAAGAAACGGCGACTCATTATCCGGGGCACAAAAAACAGCAAGAAAGGGAACCTTTCTCAGGGGACACCTATAAGTCGCTGACGTGACTCGCAAAATTCATCCCCGTGGACCGATAGCTTTCCTTTTCATGCCCGTAATCACCCCCCACGCAATTTGCTCGTTGTCATTAACCTCTAAGTACGCAGGCTCGAAACCTGCCATCCGGAACGGAAGTATGTTTCGGTCTCCAACACTTGTTGCGAAATGTCGTTAGTTCCCGAAATTTGTAATGGAAAAGGGGCAACCTTTTGCTTTCGACACAACATTGCAATTTGGGTCTTTCGTGTTAACATATCGGGAATTTGAGTTCGTGGTTGTTTTCGCTTCCGCAAGAGATTGTGTAAGTTTAAGAGTTGAATATTTATGGCTTGCTAATCTGATTACTGTTAAGGAGTGATTTATAGCATGACTTGCTTGAAAGGTGATTTCGGTGGCTTTGTAATTGTCGCATATATTTATGCTGGTGTTGATAAGGTTAATTTGCTTAGGTATTAGTTTTTAAGTAATAGTAACAATTTGTAACGACATAAAGAACATTGTAACTTGTTGTTACATGTAATGTACATGATGTTACATGATGTTGACGTCATACAGATATAAACAAATGCATTTTCATTGACTTAGATTTAAATTATTTGCTTCAAACTTTTAACATTAATTATGGTTTCAGTGATAAGTGTTATTGTTTAGGCATCATAATATAATTAACTGAGCGCTGATGGTGGAGTGACTGACGCTCGGTGTCACAGGTTTCGAGTTCGAGTAATATCTAAAAATAAAAAGGTTCGAGAAATATTTAAAAAATAAAATAATACATTACCTTTTTTTAAATGTCTTAAAAAATTATATCAAAAAGAAGTTCCTTTATTAAAAAGAATTACCTTAAAATTTTTGAAAAAAATATGCAAAAATGTATCTAAAATGGAAACTAATTAATTTAGTCTTAAAATGAACAACTGTATTTAATTTTTAAATTAAGTTTTAATGGGATCGAAAAATAAAAATAAAATGTTCATCAAATTAAAATAATATGGTGGAAATTAGCAAATAGCAGTCTTATTTTTTTAAAATTTGTAATATTCTTAATCTTAAGTAGATTATTTAGAGAAAGATTAACATAGATAGATTAAGTAGATTATTAAACACTCATTATCTATGTTCTACTTCCTACATGATTGATTACATCACATATTGTATTTTAAAATGAAAAAAAATATATAAATGTAATGATTTGTTAATATTTCAAGCATTTAAATGCAGTTTACAACCAAATATTTTCCCTGTAAATTATAATGTACAATTTTTCAGTGCATTTCTTATAAAATTATAACTTATTCATTAAAATACCAACTTCCAAAAATTTTAAAATCTACAAAAGTATGCATTTTTTATTTATTTATTTTTTTTTTTGGTTTTAATTATTTTTAATGATTTTCATTTTTAAAGAGTTTTACATTGAATGGCTACATAAATATTTAAGAAGTTTTTCCACGTCATGAAATAAATAATATTTTCTATTGTTAAAACATCACATAATGCAATTCATGTATCAAGAAATTTTGGGATATTCTTAAGTAATAAATCCTTTATTTTATTACTAATTATTCGATAGTGGTTTTTATGTAAATATTCCTTTACACTCGAACAGGTGAAATTTGTTGAGTTTTTCAATTAATTCAAAATAATTTACTGTGATTACTTTGGGATGTTTTAGGGATCAATACGTAGTTTGAATCAATGTTATTGTCAAAAGCTCCTTAAATTTTTCCTAATAAAATTGTTATTTGTGTCGTATTCAAATTTCCACGTAATACTAAATATCTGAAAAGAATTATATCAAAAAATGTTCCGTTATTAAAAAAAATACTTAAAATTTAGAAAAAATAAGTGAAATAAATTTGAAATTGAAACTAAACTCATTAATTAAATTTTAAAATGATCAATCATATTTACAAAATTTTGAAAATTTATGTCAAAAATTTGAATGAATGCGACCAGGGCTTATACTTGGGAAGTTAATGTCTGATATTTGAACCAAAGTAAAAGACATTGCTTACGGATTTATTATGTTTATTCCCATAGGTACTTGCAACCACGTATATATGAATAGCTTGCAAATGAACACCTATTAATTAAAAGCCCATTCGTTGTATTAATTAAATAAAAACTGATTGCTTATATTTTCAAATTATACTGAGTTTATACAAACAGTTTTTAATCAAATTTAAATATATTAAAACACATGCTTAAGTTAAAACCGTCTAACAGCCAAATTTAATTTTTTCTACATTGTATAGGAAAATAATAATTATATAAGAAAATTTCTAGAAAATATCAGAAAAAAATATTTTAATTGTAAAAAAAATATAAAAGTAAAAAGTAATCCATAGCCTTGCTACATGATTTCAGACGGACAACTAAGATATTAAAAGTTAAACTCGTGGACTTGCTAGTTAAATCTTAATATCATGCTTAAATTTTCAACATAGAAAATCAATATAGAAAATCTGAAGCTTCATATCAATTATTAAATTAAATTTATATTAAAAAAACATGCTTAAGTTAAAACTGTCTACATCTAACAGAGAATATTGTTTTTTTTCCACATTGCATACAAAAACAATAATTATATAAGAAAAATCACAAAAAAATTAATTAATTGTAAAATATGCCTCCCAAAGTAGATCTATGATCTTGCCTTATGATTTCAGGATGACAACTAAAACATCAAATGTTGAACTTGTGAACTTGTTAGTTAAAGCGTAATATCCTGCTAAATGTTCTTTATATTCTAAAAAAGACAAATAGTTGACAAATTATGAGAATTTATATTCATCAACAATAACTATATATTATTAACGACGAAACCATATAACAACAATTTATGGGAAAAAAGGTCCTTTTTCCAAAGGAATATATTCATCGTCAATTTTTGACATCTTATTTCTTTCATGCTTTATTTATTATAATCCATTTTGTTAATATTTTTTTATTAAATTACGCCTAATTACCGTTTTATTAAATTACCACATAATTACCTTTTTATTAAATTACCACATAATTACATTTTTATTAATTACAACATATGCTCAATGTAAACCAATAAAAATTAACAACAAAATCATTATTTTATAAGGAAAGCTTTGCATGTATTTAGCATATATACATAATTTATGGAAAAATCGGTCATTTTTTTCCAATTTAATATATTCATTTTATATTTTTGAGATTTTATTTTTTGTAGGTTTATTTGTCATAATAAATTTTGTTAACATTTTTCATTAAATTATAGCACAATATATATTTTTATTTATTACAATATGTGTTTAATGGAAACTAATAAATATTAACAACAAAAATTTTTATAATGAAAGCTTTGTATGCATTTAAAATATCGACACAATTTATGGGAAATCTAAAATAATAATTATATAAGAAAAAATTTTCATTTAATATATTCATTCTAAATTTTTGAGATCTTATTGCTTTCAAGCTTTGTTTGTCATAATAGATTTTATTAATATTTTTTATTAAATTACTACACAATTATATTTTTATTAACTCCCACAATTGTTCAACGGAAACTAATGAATATTATTATTTTATAATGAAAGCTTTGTATGTATTTAGCATATAGATACAATTTATGGGAAAAAGTTCATTTAACATATTCATTCTAAATTTCTTAGATACAATTCCTTTCAAGTGTTAATAAATTTTGTTAATATTTTTTTATTAAATAACCACACAATTATCTTTTTATTAACTACGATAAGTGTTCAATGGAAAATAATAAATATTAACAACAAAATCATTATTTTAGAATGAAAGCTTTGTATGTATTTAAGCATATGAAAAACAAAGAAAAAAATGTTTATCTTATTTTTAAAACTATCCAATGTTTTGTTATGTGTGTTAAATTATAAGCATTAAGCAATTTGTTTTTCTTTGCATCCATTTTCTCACTCCCAAAAAACAAAATTATATGACATTTTTGTATGCTTTTGTCTTCACACATTCATCTATGGCGATTTTCGAAAACGGAAAATACTGTAATTTTCTTTCCTCGAATTTCATTATTTTAAATTACTTTCATTTTGTTAGCTCAGCACTGGAAATGGTAACTGATTTATTCAACAACACTCACACGCAAAATTCCAATGAAGCAAAACATTTTCCTTTTCGCGTTTGCAATTTTTCAGGCAGCAATCGATATTCCCATCGATAACAAACAAATCGATTCGATAGTAGAGTGCAGCGATTTCGAAAAATGGATAGAACGATATTTTCGTCCCCCAAATTTCCAACTTTGAGTATTTTTCACAGTAATGACTGAGAAAAGTTTTCGAGTGGTAATATATTATTCGATCTCGATTTTTCAGAGAGGCACGTATTTCCGATTTCCCATGGGATTTATCTCATTGAATTACTCGTAATGATCATTAGAATTTACACGCATTAAAGGATTGAATTCTAGTAGAACGGAAATGTGCATTTATCTGATGGCAGATTCGATATGAAACAGAATAAAATAAATCACTTGATTGAAATATGAGTAGAATTAACTTACTTTGGTAACAAATGAAAACAAAAAGCAGTTTTGTTTCTTTTTTGCATTTTGGAACATAAGAGAATGCATTAAATTACATATATAGTATAAGTATGAATAATATAATTGGCTATTATTTATTTTTGTTGATTATTGATTTTAAATTTGTACTTATAATAATAAAAGTAGCGGTTTTTTCTCGAAGAACAATTGACAAATGCGTGCTCTTATATAAAAAGAAGTCCAAATGTAAGACCACTTTACAATTAAAAATTCCCGGGGCTCATGCAATTTTAATTTTTTTCTTTATTAGGCTGCTGAGACTGTCCTTGACATATGTGTGAAATTGCACGTCAAAATATTGATTAGTGTTTGAGTTACGCTTGGCTTTTTGAGACGCTAAAATTGATTCCGGCGATTTTTTAAATGTCTGAGTTAATTCAGCAAAGAACTGCAATAAATTTTTTTTGCGGAAACGTATCGAACGTTGCAGAAGGCAGAAGGTATTCGGTGAGCATTCCTATATCGGGAAGAAATGTTTAGAAGTGGTATAAACAATTCAAAGAAGGTAGATAACTTGTAGAAGCCGATGAGCCTTCTGGTAGACGATCAACCTCAACCGACGAAGCTTACGTCCAAAAAAATAAATATTTTGTGCTTGCAAACCGTCGATTTACAATTAGAGACCTTGCTGATGATGTCGGAATTTCAAAAGAGCCGCTCAATTCCATTTTGGTCCTCAAACGCGTCAAATCTCGATTTGTACCAAAACCACTGAATGCACCAACTCACACTGGATTGAATCTTCGTGACTTTTTTGCCAAAACGGAAACCCATATCTTTCCACAACCACCGCATTCAAACCGTGCGACTTTGGCTATTCCCTGAACTCAAAAGACCTATCCGGGGATACCGTTTTGAGTCGCATGAAGAGATTCAACGTGAATCGCCGCGCTCTTTGAAGGCCATCCTTGCGATGACTTTTTAGCATGAATTGAGAATTGGAAAAAACGTTGTCATAACTGCATGGGACCCGAAGGCAATGAAATAAATTTGGAAGAATAAATAAAGAGTTTTGAAAAAAAAAAAAGACTTTACAAGATAAGGTCATAAAATAAACTTTACAAGAAGATAGCCTTCGACCACACATATAGCCTTCGTTGTGGACAATTGATTCTAGTAATCAACAATTCAGTATGTGGACAGCCATCACTCTTTCAATCCTCCACTACATGACACCATTCCTGATACAAACTTTTTAACATCTTTGGTCCTTATTGATCTCAAAGTTTGCATAATCGGTAACATCATACACAGCCGTACGCACTGCATTGCTGGATCAAATTACGTATTGTATCATGGAATTCAATTCGAATCCTGAAAGTATGATTTCAGGTTGAATGGGGGCGATATCAGAAATCAATCATTTGTGATGTCGCGCAATCAAAATGATCAATTTGACAATCACGACAAAGGCGTTTTTTAGTATGGACAAGTGGATATTAATAAGCACAGTGGGTATAGAAAATTCAGACATCTTTATTTAAACGCTTATCAATGCTAAATTTTGCCATTGATGTCACTGTTATAACTAAATCGGATCAACCGAAAGGGGTTTGGGGAGATCCAACGTCGTCACCTTAGGTCAATTTCTGTGCTCTTAATGTGGTATTTCGCTTTGGTTAAAATGTTTATATGGCATCTACTAAAATGACTAACAATTATTCGATTACATCAATTTGCTTTTTTGGCCAAATTCTATTTTATCTCTTAAATGACCTATGTATATGATGTGAGCAAACATGCCTGTAATTCATTAATACAGTCTCTGATATAGTCTGCTCTTTAATCAAATTGTGTACTCTGCTGCCATGCTCATGAGGTAATTCATTTGCATCATAACCAAATTATTTGAATGATAAATCTAAAGTATATTTTCGGGCATATTTAAATGTAATGTCAATAAAAATGTAACATTTTAACCTTAATGTAACCTTTTTAACATTAATGTAAATGTAACAAGTAAAATATCTTTAATAAACGGTTATCAAAATTTAAAATACAAAAAATTTTTTTCAAAAATTTTTAATAAAATATATACTAACCTCAAATAAATTGTCTATGCTGTCAAAAAAGGAGAATATCTCAAAACAATGAAAGCCTGTTTATTTCAAACCAGAATTCTTTTCTTTTTGAGAAACCGTTTAACAAACTTATGTTAGGGTTGCGTGTTTGATTTCGTAAACTTGCAAAAAAAGCAAACACCTCCGTGCTCTGTCTACTGTTTATTCTTATTTTTTTGCAAAATAAAAAAAATAAGAAACAATAAGAAAATGCACGAATGGTTAATAGTTCCAATTTGCATGGTGTATATATATATATATATCTATGTATATATATATATATATATATATATATATATATACACGTATATCTGACAGCTCTCAATTTGTATTAACCAAAAGAAGAAAAAAATAGAAAAATCTGAAGATAACAGGAGAGGCTCTTCATCTTTTTCTAAAAAAAATTGTTTTACTGAACTTCAGCTGCTGCTTTAAGAAAATGTTTCTCCCTCAATTCTTTGAGCCTCTGCCTAAACAAATGCTTCTTTGGGCTGAAACAGTTTGAGAAAAAAAAATTATACTGGAGAGAAAATATATCCAGAGCTTTGCTTTCCTGATATATCAGCTTTTTCATGCAGGGAAGATTTTGACAGATTTCTATCAAACTCTTAGTCAGAGTTAGACATTAGATTTCTATTTTTGACGTGTATTTATTTTCATCCTTGCCCGCAATTTCATATTCGAATATCTAGAAAACGATAGTTTAACACTGGAGAAACGCCAGTCATACATAAATATAGCTTTGTTGAGTGACTTGCGAAAAAAACGTATTTCTATGAATAACAAAGCTGAAATTTATCCTTTTGAATAATTATGTATTTCGTATATTACTATTTGTATTAAATGTTCGTATACAAAATCTTATCTTATCCAATTGGTTCTTTTCTTTGTTTTGTTTTTCGAATTAAACGTTTTATAGTAAACAACGTCAAACAAAACTATTTATTTCGAATTCTTTTTCATATAATATTGAAAATTTTCTTATGCTATCAACCATTGCTTACTATTTGGTCACTATCGTGTTGTATATTTAGTATATTATTTTTGACACTCGAGCAAAGCGTGTGTGCAATAAATTTAAGGCGTCCTTTATATAAGCAATTAATATTTTTTAACTATTCGCAATTTGATCATTATTTCTTTACATAACATAATTCTAACTAAAAATATTTTCAGTACGAAGAGGATGTTAGGAGATATTTTAATGGAATGCGTTTTCAGTTATTGGAAGTTTCAATAATGTTCTTTTACAATTGTGCTTGTATTATACTAAATTTTGTCTGGAGTTAAAGGAAATAAATCACCATTTAGGAAGTTTGGTTTGGTTTATCACTCTACGCTCATCTTATGCACACATTAGGCTAAACAGACCGGGACCTACAGCTTAAAGTAGATTCCGGACCACTCACAAGCATCCATACCACAGTCAGGATTCGAACCTGGAACCAAAGGCCAGAGCTCGAGACAATTGGTCATCAGGCCCCTTATTTTAGGAAGAAAAATTTTCTTGAAAAAAAAGCACTTCATTGAAAATGTTTAAAATTGTAAATTCAGAAGTAAATGTAGAAATTCATATGTAGATATGCAATTCTCGTAGAAATGCACTAGTAAAGCCATTTAGAATAATTGAGTATAGAATAATAAATTATGAAGTAACAAAATTTTAATTAAAGAATGAATAAGCAATCAATTTGTGTTGAATGTTATGTTAGAAACTATCAAATATTTATACAGATTATTATCAAAATAGATTTTACTATCAAATATTTATACATAGAACACAAATTTAATATCTCATAAATTTTGTAAATTATTACATAATTTAAAATTTTATTATATCTATTATACACTATACGTCCACGAAAGTCCCATACACTATAAATTCCTCCTAAATACGTCCAAAATTCATATCTTTTGGGAGTTTTCGTTACTCTTTAAAACCGCAAAACCCATTGGTAGGTAGCTGAAATGCCCCAGGTATGCATCTATCTCCATCTAGCTACTGGATTGCCATGACCATCCCATAGATTTTCTTTCCCGTAAATTCGGCAGGGTGTAACAATGGATCACAATGGACTTTGGCATTAAAATTTCAATACGAGCATCTCAGAAAGCAGCAGTCCTGTACTGAAAACTGAATTGATGTAGTGAAATTGATCAGTGTACATACCGTTGAAATACGGTTTAGGAGACTTTTCTGATGATGTTCAGGGAATATATATATTTATATATTTGGTACATGGGGCCTGATGACCGAGTGGCAAGCGCTCGGTACCACAGGTTTTGGGTTCTAATTCCGGTAGTACCATGGATGTTTGTAGTGGTTTGGAATCCACTTTAAACCGTAGGTACCCGTCTAATAAGATCGTAGAGCGTTGTGGGGATAGTGTTACTAGCGTCCGTGGCATACCTTCATGCTACATGAACCTCATGGATAATGCTAAATGAGTAACAACGATACAGCCCTTGCTTATGGCATAGATATTAACTGTCTCTGTATTGCCAGCTGAATTAGAACAAGATATATCGGGTACATATAATTATACCACGTTTTTTTACGAAATACTTATAAACAACATTTTTATAATCGCCATCCATTATGAATGGACACATAATAAACACATTGAAAACCTTATGTAATTTTCCCCTGGATTACTTTTTATTATTAAGTAAAACATTAATGTAGGTAAAATTGCTAACATTCTTAATAATTAATACGATAAAACTCTAAACTAAAATTATCATTTAAAAGGGAACATACTTTTCTTCAAAATATATGGCATAAAATTTTCAAAATGCATTTAAAAAGAATATTTGTGTAGAATTGATATAAATTAAGAAGCTGTATGATAAGCAATCTAATTTTTATTTTTTTTTTAGTTTTATAATTTATTATAAACTCATGTTTGTGAAAATTGCAACACCATGAAAGACTTACGCGAGAGAGCTGAAATTTTCAGGAAATGCAAATTATTGCATGATATGCAAATGATTAGAATTTCAAATCCGTAGCGCATGCGTATGCTGAGCAGCGCCCTCTGAACGGCGGATGGATCCGAATAAATAGACGGCTGTAGCGAGGCGTGCATGGTTATCGGTGGTTATCTGCTACTGGTAAACGTTAGCTCAATCGTTAGTTATGCCTCTTCGACGAAGGAGAGCGAGATTTAAACTACTTACAGAGTTTGAACGGGGGAGAATCCTCGGCCTTCGTGAAGCTGGATTGTCTTATCGTGCAGTAGCCGCTCGTGTGCAGCGTAACAGCAGCACAGTGATGCGTCTTTGGAAGCAGTGACGGACGAGTGTCGGACAACTTGGAAATCCGGGAGTGGACCCCAAAATGTGACGTCAGCTCGCGATGATAGATACCTGGTCCGCATGGCGCTGACGGTCCGTACAGCTTCCTTTAGACAATTGGCAGCAAAGTGGTCAATAGCTACAGGTGTTTCATTGTGTACTTCATCAATTCGTAGACGTCTGCTGCTGCGTGGACTGCGCGCAAGGTCTCCTTTATGCAGGATCCCTCTCACACTAAATAATCGCCGCCTGCTGCTAAAATGGGCCGCTCAGCATAGAGACTGGCGTGCAGATTGGCAGCATGTCGTGTTTTCTGACGAATCCGGGTTTAATTTGTGGTACCATGATGGCCGCATTCGTCCTTCCGGAGTGCATTATCGAACGCCACAGTAGACCAACACCCGGAGTTATGGTCTGGGGTGCCATAGCATATCATGGACGATCTCAATTGCTAAGAATAGTGGGCAATCTGAACAGCAACCGGTACATCAGTGAAGTTCTACAGCCCCAAGCTGTTCCCTGCCTTCAAAGCTTGCCAGGCGCTGTATTTCAGCAGGGCAATGCCCGCCCTCATATCGCTAGGACTGTTCAATCCTTCTTTGCAAACCGGCAGGTACAGCTTCTTCCTTGGCCTGCGTATTCCCCGGATATGTCGCCGATTGAACATGTGTGGGATTTCGTTTTTCGGCGTCTCGCTCGTGATCCTCGTCCTGTTACTTCTGCAGACGAACTTTGGGTGCGCATAGAAACAATATGGAATGCTCTTCCTCAGGCAGACATTCAAAGTTTGTGTTGACTCCATGCCACGTCGTGTAGCAGCACTTATTGCGCCGTGTGGTGGCTACACAAAATACTGATTCCGATCTCTTGTTATTGTTTGTTTGCTTTATACATTTAATCATTTATTTGTACTACTACCACTCAACTGTGTAATATATTTCATTCAATATGACGATTCCTTCATGGTGTTGCAATTTTCACAAACATGAGTTTATATTTAAATTACGCTCAAAATGCGAGAATGAGATTTCTATATTTGTGAACAATTTTAAAAGTTTGTAGTAACTTATATTTTTTAATTTTTAAAAATAAAAATTAATAAAAAACTAATTAAAACAATAAATCTACATTTCCGAAATTAATAAACAATCCATTCTATAACGTGTATTTTTTGAATTATAAAAGTCATCAAACATAAACAAAACAATTTTATAACTGTACAAATTTTTATTACAATTATATTACGATTATTACACTTTTTCATTAAATATCGCAAACAATTTTATTAATTTTTAGAATTTAATAAAATATGTGAATAGTTTTTTACAACAAATAACAACTTTTTTTCTTAACAATTTTTCTACATAATATTATGTTACAGAATATAATATTGGTATGCTGTTATTTGAATCTGTATTTTTAAAAATAATATTTAAAAAAAGAAAGGATTACAGTATAAATTTCATCAAAAATGAAATCTCTTTATTTTTTTTACCGTGCAGTAGAAAAACTAAAGTCTTATAAAATTATTAGTAATTCATAAAAAAAGGCATCATCTTCCAATTGGACAAAAAAGCGATTGAAGTTAATCATCTTCTCTAAAACAGTAAACTTTATTTTTTAAATAGATTAAAGTATTGCATAAATCACACACACAAAAAATAGTGAACATTTGTTAAGAATTCGTCACATGTTAAATGAAATCTAATATGTTCCTCTTTTTTATTGAGTAACGAGTCGAGTTTCATTTTTTATCTAGTAAATGAAACCTAATATGTATTTTTTGTAATAATTAATTAAGGATTATTTCTTTCACATGCTAGTGTACCAAAAATATACATTGGATTTTAAAGAATTAAAAACTTCGTTGGAAATTTTATTATGCTTTAAGGAAATAAAAATTCTAAGTATATTACATAAACTTCATTTATATTTTTTATCCTTAGGTAAAATATAAAATAATAAAAAATAATAACAGAAGAATTTCTATTAAATAAAATTTTGTGAAAAAAGAATTAAAGTGTGTTCTTCAGCTGTTTTTGAAAATTATATGTTTCGTTTACTTTCAAATGATAAATGTTCTTATTCATTTCTTACTAAATAAATAATCAAGAAAAAGTATTAAGCTTCGTTTGATAAAGGCTGTATACAATATTCGAAGTACATAAAAGTAGGATTCCATGATAAAAACCAAAGTTACTATTGGAAATATTTTCTTAGAAATACATCAATTGAATCGCATTACTTTCAGCTGGTTTAGCACTATAATTGCAGACAACAATACATATATTTACTGTAGAATATTTGAAACTTGTAATTGCATATAATATAAACGTAAGCATTTATATTCATAAAAAAAAATTTTCTCAACAACTATTATAAAATATACAATTATTTGATAATAACACCAAACATACATGCATAGCAAAGTTTCAAACCTTAAAACTGGAAAATTTGATTAAAACTACGTAAAATTTTAATTCATAGTGATGTAAAAAATGAATATATGTAAATTGCAAATCAAACATTTTAAGCCTTTAAAAATTGCATCCTGATAAGTAAAAGAATTTAATTTTCTAAATATGCATTTGAAGCTAAATATCATACCAGTTTAAACCAGAAAAAGATAAATATCATTAAATATCATACCAAATTACAAAGCATTCTGGTTCTTCGTTAATTGATTAACTATATTATATCACATGCATTAATCAGTAATTATAAGTAAATGAAAACTACTTCATCCATTCAAATGAAATAAAAAAATCAATTTAATAAAAATCATTCTATTGAGTTAAAAAAAAATCATCTTCTTTTGTTTGTAAGAAAGAACTAAAATAGACATTTTATGATATCTTCAAATTTTTTCTTCAAAAGTTATAGTAATACAACAAAATGAATGTATGAAATTCATCTAACGACTTCGACTAAACATAACGTATGGCAAAAATTGTCTAAATATTATTTAGAGAATAAGTACTACAAATAACAAGACTTTGTTTAAGATTTTTCATTTCCAATGAATGTGATTATTTCATTTTAAAACGATAGGGCTCGGACTAATTTGATTTTAGAGCGTTGGGCGTAAGATTGACAAACCTGCCCCGTAAAATGAAATATGTCTCCTGTCTCCCTGTAGGCAAACGGCCTTGGGCCATCAAGGAGCTGTTCCGCCATTAAAGAAGAAGAAGATGAAATAATGTATTTGTATTTGAAATTTTTATTGCATAAAGAATAACTAATTCCTATTACATGAATTACAAAAAAAAAATATATATTTTCTATTGTGTTTAATTAAATTAAGTAAAGTTTTGATATATTTTAAATTGAAATTTATTTGTACTCAAAAGCCTTTGTTAATTATTTTTTAATGAACAAAATTTGGTAAATACTCTACAGTCGATTTTTTTAGAAAATATCAATCTATCTAATAAAATCACAAAATCAAATAATCTCAAATATAACTTAAAATTTAAGAAATTTAATTTCATAATTCTAAAGAATTGAAATGCATAAAACTTTAAATTTTGTTCCTATATGAAAATTTCAGATGTACATAAAAAATTCATGTATACAAATATATTTCTTCATACTCCTTATATTCTAAATTTTCACTTACTTTCCATTTGAAAAACGATATTGAGGGAATAAATTCGACAATGAACGAAAGCTCCTACATGAATACTTTCATCTGATTCTTCCTACACTTCCTGAGAACGTCCTTTACTTAATATCTTCAGGATCTCCCAGAAAGGACATCCTCAATATGTGTTTACTGAGCTCCATTTCTCTTTCTTGACTTCTTCAGTATGTTTTTGGAAGGTTTTGTACTGTATAGATTATTATCACTCGTGTAATATTATTCGTATTGGTAGTAATAATGCAATGTTGTCCTCAAGTTCAGTAAAATATTATATTTTATGTTTATACATTCGGCATATTTACAGTATGTATCTGAAAAGAGCTTTTTCTGATTTATAATTCATAAAATGAGATATGTCTTTTTTCACCCAAGTAATGCACTTTGTTGAAGAGAGATACTATTTCATAGAAGGCTTTAACAAAAATTTCTATAATCCAGCAAAAAAATGAGGATATTTAAAGTTTCCACCTGAAACTTTTCTTTATTTTTTTTTCCTTTGATTTTGTCAAAAATCGAATATATTTCTTCCTATTCATGATTTAGGATGAAAATTACTGTTGTCTAAACTAAAAAATATTACAACAAAGATGACACAGGATAGATTTAGTAAATCTATATTCTAATCAAACAATTAAAAATTTTTATGCTATAAATTATTCAAATTTTTTATTCTGGTAAAATAAAATAACACGTAACATTTGTAATAATTATATTCAGTATTTCCTATTAAAAAAGTATTGCCCTTTTAAGCATAAAAGTTGATGTCCACTAGTATATTTTCTTTTTACAATTTTGAGCAAGATACTTGCTTACTATAATTACATATTGCTTTATTTTATACTGATTTCAAAATTGTAAAATAAAAAACTACACCACAGCCACACACGCACACACACACACACACACATATATATATATATAGATATATATATACTTATATAGATATAGATATATATATGTGTGTGTGTGGAAGTGGGTGTAACATATTTTGTAATTATTTTCACGCAAAAGCCAAAATATTAGCTAACGAAAAGTTCATTAGTTAATTATTTATTTTTATTAAATTGTTTTCCTAGTAAAGGTTTTTTTCTATGTTTAGAAATTGAAACAATTACAAGCCTTTCCTTATTTTATTACTTTTTTTGCTATTATAAATAAATATTTTATTCCATTGAATATTTTTTTTTAATTTCAGAAGAATACTGATAACTATATTCTTTATACCAACTCACCACTTTCTTATATGTAAGAAGTAAAAATACAATTAAATTTTTTTTCTTTGTATAAACAATCACAGATGTGTGTTTCAAAATCATATTAGCATTCTAGGATACATCTTACAAAATAATAAGGTCATATAAAAACTTCTCAGAAGAAGGTTTCGCAGAAATAAAGATATTTGCATATAAGTTAAATAATCCAAGCTGCCAAGTAAAAGGGGCAGATTTGAATATCATTTAAAATAAATCCAAAACAAGATTCCATCAAAACTTCCCAAAAAGACCATGAATCTTTCATGGCTCCATTATTAAAAACAAGTTCTGATTATTGTCCATAAACCCTACTAGAATTTAATTGGATTGAGGGGGAACACGAGATGATTTACGCTTTGCCAGCATGGAACATTCATGTTCCACGCTCCCCAGGTTTCCATAAATTTCCAGGGGGAGACCTTCGCCGTCCGTTGACAAACTGAAAATGGAATAGGGTATCGAGTTAAGGAGCTTAAGAAGCCTGGACTGCTGCAGCAATTAAGACTGTGAAACATGGTGCAGAGTTCTTGTCAACAAGGCCACGATAATGAGTTGGCAATCATTAGGTTCTTTCCGGCTTGCCTCCACTTATTGGAATTCGATGAATTATGCTAATGAATATGTTACTTAAAAGCACAAACTTTGTTGATTCCGGGAACTCATTGGTGCGTTGTGATATTAAATATAACATGGTTTGTTCAATTTCGTTCTGGATATGACTTTGAGTCAAAAATTGAATGCTATTAATTTGTCCTCGCCAAGGTAGTTGTAAGTTTAAAACTTTAAAATAGTTTTCTTATGTTTCAACCTATCATTATTTTGTAAGAAGATGTATAAATTTGGCTTTTAAAATTTTTTTTTTTAAATGTTATTCATTACTTAAAATAATATTACGGTATTTGAAAATTACATCTTCTAAATTTGATGGCATATACCATGAAGGATAATATTATACGACTGATATTCAGTTAGGGTTTGACAACTGATAAAAAGTAATTTAAGGAAAAAGAGAAACAATGATATGCTGACAAGCAAGACAAAAACAATAAAATATCGAAAAAATTTAATCTTGGGAACTAATGAAGTATTTTTAAATTTAAATGCGTTCATGCTCTGCACTATTAGTATAAAAATATTCACATTGTATAGCTATAAAATCTGATTTTTATATACATTTTTTTCTAATTGTTATTCATTATAATAGATGTGTCTGTTTTCAGTTAAAAAAAAAAGTTATGCACTCGTTGTTTTGTACTTTATTTCAAAGTAAAAAAAAATAGTAATAATAATAATAAATAAAATAAAGTTTGTCCTTACTACGTGTGCAATTTTTTTTATGTACGTTGTTATTTCTTAGGTTTATAAAAATAAAGATAAAATTTTAGAACTGTGGCAGTTGGGATTTGGCGTCTAAAATTCTTCTCGCTAAAGTCCACCAAATAATGAATTGCGATATAATACACTGAAGTGACAAAAGTCATGGGATACCTCTTAATATCGTGTCGGCCCTCCTTTCGCCCGGCGAAATGCAGCAACTCGACGTGGCATAGACTCAACAAGTCGTTGGAAGTCTTCTGCAGGAATATTGAGCCATGCTGTCTCGATAGACGTCCATAATTGTGAAAGCGTTGATGGTGCAGGATTTTGGGCACGAACAGACCTCTCGATGATGACCCATAAATGCTCGATGGGATTCATGTCGGGCGATCTAGGTGGCCAGATCATTCGTAGGAATTGTCCAGAATGTTCTTCAAACCAATCGCGAACAGTTGTGGCCCGGTGACATGGCGCATTGTCATCCATAAAAATCCCATCGTTGTTTGGGTACATGAAGTCCATGAATGGCTGCAAGTGATTTCCAGGTAGCTGAACATAAGCATTTCCAGTCAATGTTCGGTCCAGTCGCACCAGAGGACCAAGTCCATGCCATGAAAAAACTGCCCACACCATTACGGAGCCACCACCAGCTTGAACAGTGCCTTGCTGACAGTTTGGGCCCATGGCTTCGTGGGGTCTGCGCCACACTCGAACTCTACCATCAGCTCTTACCAACTGAAATCGTGACTCATCGGACCAGGCCACAGTTTTCCATTCATCTAGGGACCAACCGATATGCTCACGTGCCCACGAGAGTCGCTGCAAGCGATGTCGTGCTGTCAGTAAAGGCACTCGAGTCGGTATTCTGCTGGAATAGCCCAAGAAAGCCAAATTTCTCCGCACAGTTCTAACAGACAAGCCCCTTGTACGTCCCACATTGATTTCTGTGGTTATTTGACTCAGTGTTGCTTGTCTGTTAGAATTTACGACTCTTTGCAGACGTCGCCGGTCTCGGTCGTTAAGCGCAGGCGGTCGACCACTGCGCTGTCCATGGTGGGATGTTATGCCTGAAATTTCATACTCTCGGCACACTCTTGACACAGTGGATCTGGGAATGTTGAATTCCCTAACGATTTCCGAAATGGAATGACCCATGCGTCTAGCTCCAACTAACATTCCGCGTTCAAAGTCTGTTAATTCCCGTCGTGCGGTCATCATCACGTCAAAACCTCTTCACATGAATAACTTGAACAGAAATGAAAGCTCTGCTATCCCATGACTTTTGTCACTTCAGTGTATATAAGTATACCACACTTTTTTACGAAATACTTATAAACATCGCCACAATCACCATCCATTATAAATTGACATATAATAATCATATTGAAAATCTTAGTAATTTTCTCCAGGTATATATTTTATTATTAAAAAACATTAAGGCAGGTAAAATGTAAACATTCTTAATTGCTTTATGGTAAAACTCTAAACTAAAATTAATAATTAAAATAGAACATATTTTATTTCAAAATGTTTTACATAAAATTGTTTAAACGCATTAAAAAAGAATATTTGTATAGCATTATTATAAATTATGTCGCTGTGTAATAAGCAATCTAATTTTAAAAATTTTGCAATTTTTTAATTTATTATAGATTTGAATTACGCAGAAAAAACGAGAATAAGATATTTATATTTGTAAACACTATTTGAAAGATTACCATACATTTTTTTTACAAAATGTAATATAAGAACGTAAATAATTCGTATATTTATAGTTACTTATTTTTTTTTTTTTAATTTTTTAAAAATAAAAATAATAAAATCTAAGTTTATCAATAAAATCTACAATTCTAAAATTAATAAACAATTTATTCTATAAATTTTATTTTTTAAAATACAATATTCATCAAAAAATTTTATACTTGTACAAAGATTTATTAAAATTTTATTACAGTCATTACATTTTCATTATTATAGTGAACAAACGATATTATTTTAATTTTTTGAATTTAATAAAGTATGTGAATAATTTTATGCAACAAACAGCAACATTTTTCTTAACAATTTTCTTTACATAATATTATGTTACACAATATAATATCGCTGTTATGTTATTTGAATCAGTACTTTTAATAATAATATTTAAAAAAGAAGGGATTACAGTTTAAGTTTCATCAAAAATGAAATCTCTTTACTTTTTACCGTGCAGTAGAAAAATTAAAGTCTTATAAAATTATTAGTAATTCTTAAAAAAAAGGCGTCATCTACTGAAGTTAATCATCTTCTCTATTACAGTAAACTTGATTTTTTAAATATATTAAAGTATTGCATAAATCAAACACACAAAAAAATAGTGAATATTTCTTAAGAATTTATCTCATGTTAAATGTAATCTAATATGTTTTTTTTTATCGAGTCGAGTCGAATTTCTGTTTTCATCAAGTAAATGAAACCTGATATGTATCTTTTGTAATAATTAATTAAGGATTATTTCTTCACATTTCAGCGTACCAAAAGTATACATTAGAGTTTAGAGAATTAAAAACCTTCGTTGAAAATTTTATTATGCTATAGGAAAATAAAAATTCTAAGGATATTACATAAACTTCATTTATATTTTTTATCCTCAGGGTAAAATATAAAATTATAAAACATTACAGAAGGATTTCTATTAAATAAAATTTTGTGAAAAAAAAAATTAAAGTAAGTTCTTCAGCTATTTTTGAAAATTATATGTTTCGTTTCATTTCAAATGATAAAAATTCTTATCCATTTCTTACTCAATAAATAATCAAGAAAAAGTATTAAGCTTCGTTTGATAAAGGCTGTATACAATATTCGAAGTACATAAATGTAGGATTCCATGATAAAAACCAAGGTTACTATTGGAAATATTTTCTTGGAAATACCTCAATTGAATCGCATTACTTTCTGCTGGTTTAGTACTATAATTGCAAACAACAATACATATATTTATGGTAGAGTATTTGAAACATGTAATTGTATATAATATAAATGTAACCATTTATCTTCATAAAAAATGTTTTTCACAACACCTATTATAAAATATACAGTTATTTGATAATATTCTTCACCAAAACATACATGCATAGCAAAGTTTCAAACCTTAAAACTGGAAAATTTGATTAAAACTACCTAAAATTTTAATTCATAATGATGTAAAAAATGAATTTATGTAAATTGCTAATCAAACATTTTAATCATTTAAAAATTGCACCCTGATAAGTAAAAGAATTTAATTTTTGAAATATGCATTTGAAGCTAAATATCATACCTGTTTAAACTAGAAAATTTAGGCATATTTCAAAGCATTCTGGTTCTTCGTTAATTGATTAACTGTATTATATCTCATGCATTAATCAGTAATTATAAGTAAATGAAAACTACTTCATTCATTCAAATGAAATAAAAAAATCAATTTAAAAAAATCATACTATTCAGTTAAAAAAATCATCTTCTTTTGTTTGTAAGAAAGAACTAAATAGACGTTGCATTTCAGGCATTTAATTTTTTTGGCCAAAATCATTTGATGATATCTTCAAAAATTATAGTAGTACAACAGAATGAATGTATGAAATTCATCTAACGACTTCGACTAAACATAACTTATGGCAAAAATTGTCTAAATATTATTTAGAGAATAAGCACTACATATTACAAGACTTTGTTTAAGATTTTTCATTTCCAAAGAATGTGATTATTTCATTTCAAAACGATAGGTGTCGGACTAATTTAATTTTAGAGCGTTGGGCGTAGGATTGACAAGCCTACCCCGTAAAAAGAAACATCTCTCCTGTCTCCCTGTAAGTAAATGGCCTTTGCCCATCATACCGCTGCTGCACCATTGAAGAAGAATAAGAAAGAATGTGTTTGTATTTTGAAATTTTTATAATATAAATAATAACTAATTCCTATTACATGAATTACAAAAAAAAAAAATTATTTTCTATTGTGTTTAATTAAATTAAGTAAAGTTTTGATATATTTTAAATTGAAATTTATTTGTACTCAAAATTCTTAGTTAATTATTTTTTAATTAACAAAATTTGATAAATACTCTACAGTCGATTTTTTAGAAAATATCAATCAATCTAATAAAATTAAATAATCTCAAATATAACTTAAAATTTAAGAAATTTAATTTCATAAGTGTAAAGAATTGAAAGGTATAAAACCTGAAATATTGGTCGTATATAAAAATTTCAGATGTACATAATACATACATATATATAAATATATTTCTTTATACTCCCTATATTCAATATTATCCGCTTGAAAAACGATATTGAGGGAATAAGTTCGACGATGAACGAAAGCTCTTAAATGAAAACTTTCATGTGATTATTCCTACACTTCCTGAGAACGTCCTTTGCTTAATATCTTCAGGATCTTCCAGAAAGAACATCCTCAAAATTTGTTTACTAAGCGCCATTTCTCTTTTTGACTTCTTCAGTATGTTTTTGGAAGGTTTTGTACACTATAGATTACTATCACTAGAGTAATATTATTCGTTTTGGTAGCTGTAATGCAATGTTGTTCTCAAATTCAGTAAAATATTATATTTTATGTTTATATATTCGGCATATTTACAGTATATATCTGAAAAGAGCTTTTTCTGATTTATAATTCGTAAAATGAGATATATCTTTTTTCACACAAGTAATGCACTTTGTTGAAGAGAGATACTACACTATGTGGAAGAAAGTGACGGGACACGACACTATAACGACATAAACCCATTTTTATTAAAATTAATAGGAGGTAGTGTCTCCTTTGGCTGCGATCACAGCTGCAACCCTTCTGGGCATGCTTTCCACTAAATTAGCCATAGTGGCAAGAGGAATTTCTTTCCAAATGTTTAACAGGAAGTTCCACAGTTCAGGCTTGCTTTTGGGGAGTGGGGTGCAGGCCCTCAACCGACGGTCCAATTCGTCCCAGAGATGTTCAATTGGGTTAAGATCAGGGCTCTGCACCGGCCACTCCATGCGTTTAACGTTGTTGTTCACATACCAATCAAGAGTCCTCCTTGCAACATGGCATGTTGAGTTGTCGTCTTGATACCAGCAATCATCCATACTGTACGTTGCCCACAAGGTGGGAAGGACATGATTGTCGAGAATGTCACAGTATCTATCGGCATTCATCGCACCATCAACCTTCACCAGTGGGCCAGCCCCATACCAGGAGAAACAGGCTCATACCATCAATCCTCCTCCACTAAACTTTACAGTTGGGACGACACACTCGGGCAAAAGGCGTTCTAATGGTAAACGCCATACCCAAACACGTCCATCGGAACGGAAAAGGGTAAATCGTGACTCGTCACTCCAAAGGACGCGTTTCCAGTCATCCAGAGTCCAAGTACGGTGGTCTTTGGCCCATCGAAGGAGCGCTTTCTTGTTGGTTTTCGTAATCAAAGGCTTATCGGCCGCCGAACGTCCAGTGTAACCTAACTTATAGGCCTCGATACGAAGAGTCTTGTCGAAACGGCCACACCTGTGGCATGTCTAAACTCATTAGCGATGTTATCCCTGGATGTTTGACGGTTACTTCGAATCTCACTGCCGAGCACCCGCCGGTCCCTGCTGGTGATAACTGTAGGTCGTCCACTTCGGGGTTTGTTCTGACAGTGTCCCTCAGTCTTGTAGCGACACACAACACGTGCTACAGTTGATTTTGAGCAGTTACGGAGACGGGATATCTCCCTAATTGACACCTTTGGCAAGATGCAATCCAACCAACACACCTTTCTCGAACTCAGACAACTCTTCCCGTGGCGGCATCTTGACAAAAAAACAACTCTAGTCGACTCCACAGAGTATTTATAGGATATGGCTGACACGTGATACCTATTATTGCACATGTGTCAGCTGTATTGTCGACTTTTCTACTTTTCGAGGGGTGTCCCGTCACTTTCTTCCAGATAGTGTACTTCATATAAGGCTTTAACAACAATTTCTATAATCCAGCAAAAAATGAGGATATTTAAGGTTTACAACACAAACTTTTCTTTACTTTTTTTTATCCTTTGATTTTGTCAAAAATCGAATACATTTCTTCCTACATGATTTAAAATAAAAATTACTGTTGTGTAAACTAAAAAAAAAAATATTATATCAAAGATATAATATTATAGATTTAGTAAATACACAGGATAGATTTAGTAAATCCATATTCTAATAAAACAGTTAAATATTTTTTAATGATATAATTTAATCAAATATTTTACTCTGGGTAAATAAAATGTAACATGTATCATTTTTAAAAATCGTATTCAGCATTTCCCATTAAAAACAGTATTGCCGTTTCAAGCATAAAAGTTGATGTCCAGTAATTTTTTTCTTTTACAATTTTGCTTACTTTAATTTATTTTCTTACTATAATTACGTATTGCTTTATTTTATACTGATTTCAAAATTGTAAACTACAAAGCTACACCATAGCTACACACGCACACACACACACAAACACACACACACACACACGCACACAAACACACACACACACACACACACATATATATATATATATATATATACATACATGCATATATATATTTTTTTTTTGGGGGGTAACAAATTTTGTAATTATTTTCACTCAAAATTGAACGTATTAACTAACGAAAAATTAATTAACTTATTAATTAGTTAATTATTAATTTTTATTAGATTGTTTTCCTAGTAAAGGTTTTTTTTTTTCTGTATTTAAAAATTGAAACATTTACAAGCTTTTCCTTATTTTATTAATTTTTTTTAAAAATTAATAAAATTAAATTTATTTAAGTAAATATTTTATGCCATTGAATATTTTTTAATTTAAAAAGAATACTGATAACTATATCCTTTGTACTAACTCATCACTTTCTTATATGTACTTCTTAAAAAAGATGTAAGAAGTAAAAATACATTTTGAAATGGGTTTTTTTATATAAACCATCTCACATGTGTATTACAAAATCATACTAACATTCTAGGATACATCTTACGAAATAATAAGGCCATGTAACAACTTCTCAGAAGAAGCTTTTACCAAAGTAAGCATTTTTACATACATGTTAAATAATTACAAGTTGCCAAATAAAAGAGGCAGATTTCAATATCATACTAACTTCATAAAATAAATCCAAAACCATTTAAAAACAACAAGATTCCATAAAAACTTCCCAAAAGGGCCATGAATCTTCCATGGCTTCATTATAAACAAAACAAGTTCTGATTACTATCCATAAACCCATACTAGACTTTACTTAGATTAAGGGGGAACATAGGGATGATTTACGCTTTACCAGCGTGGAACATTCATGTTCCACGCTCCCCAGGTTCCATAAATTCCAGGGGGAGTCCTTCGCCATCCGTTGACTAACTGAAAATGGAATAGGGTATCGAGTTAAGAAGCTTAAGAAACCTGGACTGGTGCAGCAATTAAGACTGTGAAACATGGTGCAGAGTTCTTGTCAACAAGGCCACGATAATGAGTTGGCAATCATTAGGTTCTTTCCGGCTTGCCTCCACTTATTGGAATTCGATGAAGTATGCTAATGAATATGTTACTTAAACGCACAAACTTTGGCAATTCCGGGAACTCATTGGTGCGTTGTGATATTAAATATAACATGGTTTGTGAGTACTCGTTTTGGATATGACTTTGAGTCAAAAGTTGAATGCTATTAACTTTTCCTCACCAAGGTAGTTGTAAGTTTTAAACTTTAAAATAGTTTTCTTATGTTTCAAATCTATCTTTATTTTGTAAGAAGATGTATAAGATTGATTTTTTTAATTTGTTTTAAAATGTAATTCATTACTTAAAATTATATTATAGAGATAAAAATTATATCTTCTAAATTTGATGCATACGTCTTGAACAACATATTATTCGACAATATTTGTTACCATGAGTAGCGGGATCATATTAAACGATTGTTATTCAGTTATTTGACAACTGATAAAACATTTTAAGGAAAAGGAGAAACAATGATATGCTGACAAACAAGACAGAAACAATGAAATATCGAAAAAATTTAAACCTTGTGAACTAATGAAGTATTTTTAAATTTAAATGTGTATATGCTTTTATGTATTAATATAAAAGTATTCGCATTATATACTTATAAATTCTGATTTTTATGTAAATTTTTTGTTCTAACTGTTATTCATTATATTAATGTCTGTTTTCAAGCTTAAAAATATAAAGTTATGCACTCGTTATTTTGTACTCTGAATTACTTTGTCCTTACTATGCTTCTCTTTTGCACTTTGTTGTTTCTTAGGCTTATAAAAAATTAAGTTTAAAATCGCAGAACAGAAATGCAGCGTCTAAAAGTTTGTCCGCCAAATTCCGCTAAGTCACAGGTTGCGATTTTAAGTGAAGTGAATTGCAAACAGTACAAGAAACTTTGTTTACCATATTTGGTAACTTATCGCTCAGGTGGCGCCAAAAAAAGCGGCCAAATATCAACAGCCCCTATTTTGTGATTTGGCCGAAATAAATAAATAAATTTAAAAATTAATTTTATAAATATTTCATTACGCATTATTGTAAATATATCGAATTTGTCGTAGCTTGAAATTCTTTACGTAAAATTAAATTTACAAAAATGCTTACGACTAGTGCTTATATCTATGTTAATTGTTGTTGTTTCTTATCCCACTAGGTAAATATTTGTATAAAACAGAAGAATAAATGAACAATAAAAACAAATCCAATATCACAGGTGATTAAAAAGAATACTAAATAAATAAAGCTTAATTTCTTTCCAAGAATTAAAAATGCACCGACAAATTGTTCTTACTATAGTTAGAAAATGTTATTACACGAATTTCTGCGAAAGCAGTTTCCAAAATGACACATCATAAAGTTCATCGGCGATTCGCTTCCGTGTAATTTACTCTGCCCTCTCCGAAACAAGCCTCCGAACATAATGCGCAATTATATTCGGAATCAAAATTTAAATCCGCTAAAACGACCTTTTGCGTTACATACTTTGAAAAAAGAAAAAAATGCGGCATTGTTACAGAAGAATTCCGAATGAAAATCGATTAATTTTATGTCAATATAACAAGATTCATTTCTTTAAAGCGACTAATTCCTTTTGTATTCTGAAGGCATATCAAAGCAAAGTATCCAGCAAACAATAATAGTGTTGCTTTTTGCAAAGTCTGATGGCGGGACATTATAATATTTCTTTTACTACGAAAATGTTTATTGACAAAAGAAAAGCAAAAGGACGAATCCGGAGGATTTGGAAATATTCACATTAAGAACGTGTATTTGAAACTCCTGATTTAAAGAACCTATTAACCAGATGGTCGTTTCAATAGATTACATCCATTTTGGAAGATTAAACTACACCTACTCATCATTAAGGTGCTAAACGAATAATTATTGTTTTCATGATAAAAATAAAGCAAACGAAGTAATGCGAAATGTTCAGGATAAGTTATTAGTGTCATTCGGGGTTACTTTCCTTTAATTCACATTGTGATTTAATTACGTCTTTGTGATGTTTTTTTATTGAGTTAATCTCAGGTAATATGTTATTACAGAATACGTAGCTCTTAAGTACATAAAGACTTGGACAAATGTCAATCCTTAATAAAGTTAAGTAGCTTTGTTTTTGAAAATAATTGTTAAATGGATTAAATAAACGAGTTGTTCGAATGAATTGCTTTTGATTCCAAATAAATACTTCCGTTGAAAATTAAGAAGGTGTTTTGGAAAAATAACAATTTGTTTTAAAAATGCGGCGTTCTTTTTACTTTAATTCATCTGCGGGAATTAAATGAAATAAACTTGGCCGCTCAACAGAACAGTGCAGCAATATATTATGAGATGAATGATAAAAAAAATAAATTAATTAAACGGTGTAATATTGGTGCCAATAAATTAAAATGTAACTCGGCATAAAATTATTTAGTTTTCATATTCGACCAGAAATATTTTTTTTTTTTTTTGATAAATGAATGTTATGATGTTCCGAAGTAAGTTTTTCGATTACATTATTTTAATCTTAAAGTGTTACATACTATATTTTTTATTATTGGATTATTATATATTATTCAATTATGCTATTTCATTAGTCGCATGTATATATATAAATGCATAAAACTAATAAAATAGCATAGTATATATAAAGCCCTGTTGTTGCTTTCCAGAATTTCCGATCTGTAACCAGCAAATTCGATTGCTAAACTAACCACTATTACCCTAAAGTTCCGCATTCACTGGTAACAGACAATTCCAAATCTCGTACTTCTATATTTTATTTTATTTTTTTGTCGCAGCTCTCAACCCCCACAAGATATTAACCAGATCTTTTTTTATTATATGTTTATAATTTTGTTTGCTCCGATTCCAGACGCTTCGAAAGATCCGCAGCTAATGGGCGTGGCTTTTCATTATGCGTTGCCACCATGATCTAGGCAAACATTTTAAGTTCCTTTAAAATATTAATCAAATGAATGAAGTAAATATATTAACGCGTTTTTTTCTGAAGAAAACTCACTTGCCTGTCTACTACAACTCGTAGCAGCTTTCTTGTAGTTACAAAAATCGGCAGGATCTTAAACGCATACAAAAAATTAAATATCGCCAAATTCAAATGTTTTTATTTGAAAAAGATCTAGTTTTAGGTCAAGACTTCGGCTTTTTATCACTGTGAATTCCACTTGAAAAGGCTGTTTGCTTTGTTCATGTTTGTCTTTTTGTCTGTTTGTCATGTTTGTCTCCTTCTCTGTGTATTCAAGTTTCGTAAATAGCTTCAAACTTTCTATATATATATATATATATATATATATGTGTGTGTGTGTGTGTGTGTGTATGTGTTTGTGTGTGTGTGTATGTATTTGTGTGTGTTTATGTGTTTGTGTGTGTATGTGTTTGTGTGTGTGTATGTGTGTGTGGGGGGGGTGGAGTGTGTTAACAAATTTTTTACTTTTTTTCACGGAAAAACCAACATATTAACTAACGAAAAATTAATTAGTTTAGTAATTAGTTAATTATTTATTTTTATTAGATACAGTTTACATAGTAAAGGTTTTTTTCTATATTAAGAATTTGAAACATTACACGTTTTTCCTTATTTTATTAATTGTTTTTAAATTTATAAGTAAATATTTTATTGCATTGAATATTTTATAATTTAAGAAGAATATTGATAACAATATTCTTTATAGCAACTCATCACTTTCTTAGCTGCACTTCTTAAAAAATATATAAAAAGTAAAAATACAATTTGAAATGGGTTTTTTAAATATACCATCTCAAATGTGTATTTAAGAATCATACTAGCATTCCACGATACACCTTACAAAATATTAAGGTCATATAAAGACATCTCAGAAGAAGTTTTCACAAAAATAAGCATATTTACATGTATGTTAAATATCATACATAGCTTTATAAAATAAATCTAACACCTTTTAAAAACAACAAGATTTCATAAAAACTTCCCAAAACACCACGAATCTTCCATGGCTCCATTATTAACAAAACAAGTTCTGATTATTATCCATAAAGCCCTACCAGACATTACTTGGATTAAGGGGAACACGAGATGATTTGCGCTTTGCCAGCATGGAACATTCATGTTCCACGCTACCCAGGTTCCATAAATTCCAGAGTGGAGTCCTTCGCCATCCGTTGACAAACTGAAAATGGAATACGGTATCGAGTTAAGAAGCTTAAGAAGCCTGGACTGGTGCAGCAATTAAGACTGTAAAACATGGTGCAGAGTTCTTGTAAACAAGACCACGATAATGAGTTGGCAATCATTAGGTTCTTTCCGGCTTGCCTCCACTTACTGGATTTCGATGAAGTATGCTAATGAATATATTACTTAAAAGCACAAACTTTGGCAATTCCGCGTACTCATTGGGGCGTTGTGATATTAAATATAACATGGTTTGTAATATTTCGTTCTGGACATGACTTTGAGTCAAAAGTTGCATGTTATTAATTTTTCCTCGCCAAAATAATTGTAAGTTTTGAACTTTAAAATAGTTTTCTTATGTTTTAAATGTTTTTTTTTTGGAAGAAGATGTATAAAATTGGTTTTTAATTCGTTTTAAAATGTAATTTATTACTTAAATTAATATTATGGGGATGGAAAATTATGTATTCTAAATTTGATGGCATATATTATAAAATTGATGATATATTGTTGAACAACATTTGTTGCCATGAGTCGCAGATACTATTAAATGATTGTTATTCAGTTATTTGACAACTGACAAAACATTTTAAGGAAAAGAGGAACATTTATATGGTGACAAACAACACAGAAACATTGAAATATCGAAAAAAAAATTAAACCTTGTGAACTAATGAATTATTTTTGAATTCAAATGTGTTTATGCTTTTCAGTAAAAATATTTACATTGTAGACTTATAAATTTTGATTATATATATACATTTTTTTCTAAATGCTATTTATTTTAATAGTGTCTGTTTTCAGGCTTAAAAAAATAAAGTTATGCGCTCGTTATTTTTACTTTAATAAAAGTAAGTAAAAAAATAAAAAACATTTTTCTTTGCTATGTGTGCATTTTCTTTAGTACTTTGTTGTTTTTTACGTTTATAAAAAATAAAGATGAAAATCAAAAAACAGGGGCAGTTGGGATTTGGCGTCTAAAATTATTTTCAGTAAAGTCAGGCAAGTAATGTGTGGCGATTGTAAATGAAGTGAACTGCAAAAGATACAAGAAACCTTGGTTACCACATTTGGTGAAATATCGATCAGTTGGGGCCACTAAAAAGTCACAAAATCCCAACGGACCCTATTTTGAGTTTAGCCAGAATAAATAATTAAAAGTAAAAAAGGCCTTTTATAAGTATTTTATTACACATTTTTGTAAATATTTATTGGATTTGTCGTAGCTTGAAAATCTTAACGTAAAATTAAATTAACAAAAATGTGCAGAAAAATAAAGGCAGTATAATTGTTTCTATTAATAATCATATAATAGTTCATTTTTATGAAATATTTAACAATTATATAAAATTATATATATATATATATATATATAAAAAATGTGTGTTTGTATGTGTAACAACAATTCACTGTGAATTATCTAAAAAATCTGAATAATTCTCAATCAAATTAATGCAATGAAATTTTCAAAACTTTTGTAAAACATATAAAGAAGAAGAATAAATGAACAATAAAAACCAACTCCAATATCACAGGTGATTAAAAAGAACCGTAAATAAATAAAGCTTAATTTCTTCCCAAGAATTAAAAATGCACCGCCAAATTGTTCTTACTGTAGTTAGAAAATGTTATTACACGAATTTCTGCGAAAGCAGTTTCCAAAATGACACATCATAAAGTTCATCGGCGATTCGCTTCCGTGTAATTTACTCTGCCCTCTCCGAAACAAGCCTCCGAACATAATGCGCAATTATATTCGGAATCAAATTTTAAATCCGCTAAAACGACCTTTTGCGTTACATACTTTGAAAAAAAGACAAAAGGCGGCGTTGTTACAGACGAATTTCGAATGAAAATCGATTAATTTTATGTCAATATAACAAGATTCATTTCTTTAAAGCGACTAATTCCTTTTGTATTCTGAAGGCATATCAAAGCAAAGTATCCAGCAAACAATAATAGTGTTGCTTTTTGCAAAGTTTGATGGCGGAACATTATAATATTTCTTTTACTACGAAAATGTTTATTGACAAAAGAAAAGCAAAAGGACGAATCCGGAGGATTCGAAAGTATTCGCATTAAGAACGTGTATTTGAAACTCCTGATTTAAAGAAGCTATTAAACAGATGGTCGTTTCAATAGATTACATCCATTTTGGAAGATTAAACTACACCTACTCATCATTAAGGTGCTAAACGAATAATTATTGTTTTCAAGATAAAAATAAACCAACGAAGTAATGCGAAATGTTCGGGATAAGTTATTAGTGCCATTCGGGGTTACTTTCCTTTAATTCATATTGTGATTTAATTACGTCTTTTTGATGTTTTTTTTTAAATTGGGTTAATCTCAGGTAATGTGTTATTACAGAATACGTAGCTCTTAAGTACATAAAGACTTGAACAAATGTCAATCCTTAATAAAGTTAAGTAGCTTTGTTTTTGAAAATAATTGTTAAATGGATTAAATAAACGAGTTGTTACGAAATAATTGCTTTGTTTCCAAATAAATACTTCCGTTGAAAATTAAGGTTTTTGGAAAAAAAACAAATTTGTTTTAAAAATGTGGCATTCTTTTTACTTTAATTCATCTGCGGGAATTGACTGAAACAAACTTGGCCGCTCTCCAGAGCAAGGCAGCAATATATTTTGAGATAAATGATTAAAAAAAATAAACAGACGATGTAATAGTTGTTGCCCATAAATTAAAATTTAACTTGACATAAAAGTGTTTAGTTTTGTATTCGACCAAGAAAATAGTATTCGATCACGCCCATTATTGTGGAAGATTGATTTAAGCACCAAACAATTTCGTGTGTGGATTGTCATCTTTCTGTCAGTATCCTCTACATAATATCATTTCCAATACAGCTTTGGAGCATCATTGGCGCTTGCGTTTCATCGATCTCAAAGATTATTACAAAAAGTATCATCATATATGTACGCACTGTATTGATGGAACGAACTACGCTACTTTTGTACATAATCTTGCAACAACTGCTCCTACCGTCGATTTATTTATTAGCTATTAAGATTTTCTAAATTCTATAATATTTGATTTGATCAATATTCCTTCAGCTCTCTGATTTGTATAATCTCCTATGTAGTGCTTATTGTATCATACTGCTTTTAATTTTTTCTCTAAAATGTCTTACCTAGCGTTTTTATATTTTTCGCAATTCATATTCCTCCTTTTTCATTTTTTTAAAATTTTTGACATTTAGTTCTGTTCTTGTATGAATTTTCCCCATTGTTCAGCTTCTGTACCTCCAAAAGTGAATTATGCAAAACTTTTCCGCCTCCATCGTGCGTCCTTTCCTTTCACCCGCATCATTCCCAAACTGTATAGGGGCAACTTAGCTCTAGGCACAGTGATGTGGTGTGGTGTAGTAGTAGTAGTAGGAACGAACTACGCATTTTATCACGGAATTCAATTTGAATCCTGAAAGTATGATTTCAGTTTGAATGAACGCAACATCACGACAAAAGTGTTTTTTAGTATGGGCAAGTGAATATTAATAAGCATAGTGGTTAGAAGCAATTCAGACATCTTCATTAAATCGCTTATCAATGATCATTTTTGTCATTGCTATCCCAGTTATATTGCAAATATATCAACGCAAATTGCTTTTGGAAGATATAACACTAGAAAAATGTATTAAACTACTACCCATTTCTACTACTACTAAACATGGAGAAAACTATTCCTAAAACTATGTCGTCCCCTTAGGTAAACTGCTACATTTTTAACCTGGTGTCCACCGTGGTTTAAATGCTCGCATGGCTTCCACCCAAATTGTGAGCAATTATTTGATTTGATTAATCTTCTTTAGCCAAATTCTATTTTAACTCTGAAATTATATATGTATATGCAGTACAAAAAAATGCATATAATTCCTTGATATTATATCTAATATAGTTCTACTCTTTAATCCAATTGTGTACACTATTGGGATTCTCAGGAGTTCATTAACTTTTTTTCATCATGTAATTATTTGAATGATGAACTGAAACGCATTGTTTATTATTAATGCGTTGTATTTTTTAATTTAATAATTGCGTTTTTTCCAACATATTTAAATGTAATGTCAGTAAAAATGTAGCATTTTATTTCTTCATAAGTAAAAGATAGTTGATAAACAAATATTAAATTTAAAAATACAAAAATGCTTTTTTTAAATTTTTAATAAAATATATACTAACCTCAAATAAATTGTCTACGCTGTCAAAAAAGGAGAATATCTCAAAACATTGAAAGTCTGTTTATTTCAAACCAGAATTCTTTTCTTTTTAAGAAACCGTTTAACAAACAGATGTTAGGGTTGCGTGTTTGATTTCTAAACTTTAAAAAAAAGCAAACACCTCCGTGCTCTGTTTTCTGTTTATTCTCCTTTTTTTGTAAAAAAAAAAAAAAAAAAATAAGAAACAATAAGAAAATGCACGAATGGTTAATAGTTCCAGAAATTTTCTTCCTGTCCGTTTTTTAAACAGATTTCATGTTTCAGATTCACTGTCATGAAAGATCTCCCCTTTTTTTCCAGAATTTAAAATTTGCATGGTGTGTGTATATATATATGTATATATATATATACGTATATCTGACAGTTTTCAATTTGTGTAAACCAAAAGAAGAACAAAAAATAGAAAAATCTGAAGATAACCGGAGAGGCTCTTCATCTTTTTCTAAAAAAATTTGTTTTACTGAACTTCAGCTGCTGCTTTAAGAAAATGTTTCTCCCTCAATCCGGGAGTCCTCTGCCTAAACAAATGCTTCTTTGGACTGAAACAGTTTGAGCAAAAAAAATTATACTGGAGAGAAAATATATCCAGAGCTTTGCTTTTCTGATATATCAGCTTTTTCAAGCAGGGAAGATTCTGACAGATTTCTATCAAACTCTTAGTCAGAGTTAGACATTAGATTTCTATTTTTGACGTGTATTTATTTTCATCCTTGCCCGCAATTTCATATTCGTATATCTAGAAAACGAGGGTTTAACACTGGAGAAACGCCAGTCATGCATAAATATAGCTTCATTTAGCAACTTGGAAGAAATGCTTAAAAAAGCGTTTCTATGAATAACAAAACAGAAATTTATCTTACTTTGAATAATTATGTATTTCGTATATGAACATTTGTATTAAATGTTCGTATGCAAAATCATATCCAAATGAATCTTTGTTTTTTTAATAGAATTAAACGTTTTATAGTACCATATTTTAAGCAAACTTCATGCAAAACTATTTATTTCGAATTCATTTTTTCATATGCTATCAACAAGTGGATTTCATTCGCTATCAACCAATGCTTACGATCTGATCACTATCGTGTTGTATGCTTAATATATATATATAATATTTCTAGCAAACACCTGATGAATGCGTGCTTGCAATAAATCTAAGGCGCTCTTTATTTATGCAAATAATATTTTTTAATTATTCGCTATTTGATAATGTAGTGGATTGTCGGTTTGTTTGTTTCTGCAGCAGGATCTGGAAATGGTCGAATCACAAGATCACACATTTAAAGAAACACCACTGTAATTACAAACGCGAAAGCACGAACACGACACACTACAATGATTAATACACAATATAGGATATTAATCATTGTAGTTATAATCTCTTTCTATATATATAGATACATATATATTGTATAGTTATATTCATGTTATAGTTATATTGTTATTGTAGTACATATTCTATAGTTATTTAAAGATGTATTCTTACATTTAAGTGGAAGAATTGCACTTCTAAACTGTAAATAAAGTTTCTCAGGTACACGCTGGATAGTGAAATATACTTCCACTCTTTATGAGTGTCTGTAGGCAATTTATACCCATGATGGTGCTAACTATATTTTCTCTCGGAATGAGAGACTGTAAACTAAACGTATTTGAGGCCATTATTTCTTAGGTTTATAAAAAATAAAGATAAAATCGCAGAACAGGGGCAGTTGGTATATGGCGTCTAAATTTCTTGTCGCTAAAGGCCACCAAGTAGTGGATTGCGATATAATATATACCAATAATATATTTTAATTGATTTTTTAGAGCAGAGATTGTGAAAAAAATAATATTTAAAATTTTAGTGATTTCTTAATTCTAATATATGCGTTCTTATTTAAAATAAAAAATCCACACAAAATTTTAAATTTAGGCAATTTAAAAAAAAAAAAAATTGAATATCTCCCTAAATAAACAATGATAAGGATTTATTATATTTTCTGCAGAATATTATAGGTATATATTATCAAGATATAAAAGCTAAATGCATTGAGATATAATGAACTACATATCATTTACATAATTACTTGTATTATTAATCTCACAGAATTCATATAGTTGCAAATTGACGTAAATTAAAAATGTGTTTAAATATAAATAATTAGATGATCCTAAAATAATGATACCCAAACAAATAAACAATACTGCAATATTATTCTATGTATTATTAAAATAAATAATTCCTGTCATTTAGAAAAGTTTAAAAAAAATTAATTCTTAGAATTATTTATTTTCAATTCTAATATAGAGCAATTAATAACATGTCTTTAAGAATGATTCGTTAAAATGCTATTTTCCTAAGTAGCCATTCGTGTAATTTAAGCTGCATTATGTCTTCCTTCCTTTCAAAAAAAATTTCTCTAAGATTACTATGAATTAATTTCCCGTTTTGAAACATTCTTAAGGCATTTATTACTATTTAGCCATATTCGTATTTTTTTTTATCCCCATCAATTTGAATGAGACTAAAGAGATTCCAATTATTACTTAAGCGCGAGATTTTACTAATCTCTTAATCAATCGAAACGGAAAACGCATTTAACTAACCAGAAAGTAATTGCTTAAAACTAAAAATAGCAGCAGCAAAACAATAATTAGTTCCAACTACGGCAGCAAATCCCATTTTTAAAACTTATATATAAAAATAGCCTCGCCGAATCGTTTTAGAAAAGAATAAAGAAACCAAAGAGAAACAGGAACGAGTTAATTTTGATCCGGCAGACTATTGTGACACCCGTGAAATTAATGTCGGATTTCAACCGTAAAAGCACACTCAGTTATAGCGAAGAAGAATGAAGGACGAAAAAAAAAAAAAAAAGAAAATAATGAAACAAGAGGAAAACGAAAAGGAATGAAGAGAAAATGTAACATCTGGTCGGGAAAACATTTGTTCAAGTGCAGGTCCGCGTGAAGTCGTCGATGGCACAGAAGTAGAAGCTGCAAAAATAAAAAATAAAAAATAGCCACTCCTCAACGACATTTATCAGAAAACTGTCTGAAATGCTTGTTGATCTCTAATTTTTGTTTTCGTCTTTTCCTTTTCTCGTAGACTGATGAACGAGTTGTGCAACTCCGTGATGATGAGAAAGGTGAATTTAAATTAAGAGAAATGAAGTTGCGTTATGAGTTTTGTTGTGTCTTTTTAAGCATAAGTAGATTTAACTATTCCAATAGTATACATTTATTAAATTGAAGTAGCTAAATTACTTTAAACCAAAAAAAAGGAGATGTGATTTTGAAAAATGAGTTAAATGTTGTAGAAGTTCCACATAAGTATCTTATTTGTGATGCAAAAGAAAAAAAATGTAATGAATCATGTTTCCTAAACACAGTATTTGTTACTTTTTAAATTCTGAAATCCTGAAAGTGTGTGGACCTCAGACTGGATTTTATACTCGAAAAAATATTGTTTTTATTTATTTTCCAATTTACTTAAATATTTGTAATTTTTTTTACGCCATATAATATTTTAACATTTAAAAGAAATGTATAAAAAATTGTTTGTTTCATTTTATATATATATATATTTATACATAAATATATATTCTTTTATTTTTATGTGCATACAAATTTATGTTGTAAATAGTAATTTTATTAATATAATTACTAAAATGTTTTATTACGTCTTTTTAAAAATATCGTCTTGCTAAGATACGCAGAAAATAGGGTCCAAGGGTCGAAGAATTTAAAATCAAAATTAATTGTACACTGTACGCAAAGATATAAATTAAACAATTCTTTGAACACTGTATTCAAGCGTCCAAAAATTTAAAGTCAAAAATACTTGGACATCATATTCAAGTGTTCTAAGATTTAAAGTAAAAAAAATCTTTATTTAAAGAATTATCTATTTAACTATCAACATGGGGTCAATCCCCACTAGTTTACTTTATGCAATAAATATTTTGGCGAAATAATTTCCAAGACCTTCTTGAAATTGTGCAAAATTCCAGTTAAAAATAGTTAAGGATTTTTGTAACGTTTTATGCAAATTGTTCAGAAGTTTTGCTGGATTATTCCCTTTCTAATAACAGAAATTTATAATTTTAGACCAAAATTATGAATTTTATTCGTCAACGTTTGCTACACTCTAGAAAGTCATAGTAGTTATACGTAATAATAACATTAAATGTTTCAGCTAAAAATTGTCAATTGAAAACAAAAGTATGTGAATGATCAGACATCGCAAATCGAATAAACAATATTTTTATTGACCTTTTCAAACTTTGAGGTTTATCTAATACTTAAAAAGTGTAGACTTTATAATAATATCCTCCCCAGATTAAAATTATCTTCATAAATACTTTAAGGATTTAATTTTTAATAAAATGTAACTAACATTTTTCAATTTCAGAAAACTGCTAGTGTGTACGTAGTATAAATAATTGCAAAATTTATTTCTACCAAATTTTAATTTTACGAAATGTAAAATATATATATATGATATTTTTACAGAAGCCAATTATCTTTCTTCACTATTCCCTGTCTTTGATTTTCTCTTATGCTGTTATAATTTCAATTCTTTTATCCAGAATGTGCTCATATACAATAAAAACAATACAAATAAAATATAAATGTCCGTAAAACAATTCGCAATTTATATTAAAAAAAAGAAATTTCCTCCAAATATTCCTAATATGGATAAGATTATGAAAATTTCAAATTATCATTTTATAGAAATATTTCTATTTAAGGCTGAAAACTATCATCTTATTTAACTTTAGCTTTTTACATTTGTGCGCGAAAATAGCTTTGCTGAAAATATCTGAATTTTATGCTGTTTAAAATAACTTTATACTTGTTGACATAAAAGCGCACGTTTCCCCCCTTCCATTCAGGCACACCAAGAAAGTTTTATCTGTCAGCTACCAAATTTGATATGAAGGTTTATGCAAAAAAAATGTTTGTAAGTGGTCAAAATTGTGATATGACTGTGCATTAAGTAAAGTCAGTAAATAGTAATGCGTCTGTATTGCAAACAGACTTACTGAATTGCTATAAATGCGGTCTATAGGTTGCAAATTTTGCTTTATCATATAAGAAATATGTTTTTACACCACCATAGATGCAAATGTCAACAGCTGTCAGAGTTAGTGATTCAAAGGATTGATAGAGGCTGTACGGTTAAAATCGGGGAATTGTCCACCATCTAGGCAGTTCTATGATACTATAAAGAATTGTTGGACCATTGATGATAGTGAGTTACCATACAAATCATCTCAGCTGAGCCCTCGGATGATCAAAAATTTACCTTAGATCAACAAGGACGAGGTACCTGGCTCAGAATTTATTTCTTTAGCAGTATTCATTACCTGTGCTTTCCCTTACAGCCATCTACTTTCACCTCTGCTTATAGTTGAAAGGCGCACGGCTGGTGTTGTTATGGAATGAAAATTGGACTGGGTGGATTTTATATGGAAAGGAGATTGGAATGGGTTTATGGGAGATATAATTAGGTTTTATGGGAGACAAGTCGTCAAATCTATCACAGCTTGGAATTTTTTTAAGATGATCTGATTAATTATAGACATAATTATGACGGTTCTAAAGTGAGATATCAGGTGACAATGTCAAATACCTTCATGTCTTAATGCCCGACTGAACTGCATTGTGTATTTAAGCTAGAGGTGGTCCAACGAGATGCCAGGATTTGCATCTTGGCAGTTCTCCTGCAATAAATGATCTTTTGACTTTCTATTTGTAATTGCCCACATAAATCAACGTCACAAGCAACCATTTAAAATTTTAAGTGGATTTAAATGGTTTCAAACAGAGACAATTCTTGTTGATTAATTTATTCTTATGACAATAAGAATATCTAATAAGATTTTAAGTGGAAGTCAAATTTTATCATAATAACTCTTCAACTACAAAATGAATTATTGTGTTACGGGGATGTGCTATTGATTACAAGTTGAAACAAAAATAATTGATGGCAAAAAAATTTAAAATAAATAAATAAAATAAAATTTTAATATTAAAAAATATTATTAAAACTTTTCACAGATAAAAGGTAATTCATTTAAATGTAATCATGTTAATTATATCTAGAAATATAATTATATCTTGAATTAGAAAGGCACATGCCTTAATGCAAAAAAATGAGAAAGCAATCTATATACTGATCTGTTTCGGAAGTAAAATTTTACTTCTATCAAAAATTACTCAGAAACAGACAGATAAGAAAAAATTGCAAATACGAAATTCAAAATTTTTAAGAAACTTTTTTATAGTATATTATGCACTCAACTATCCATTCATCATGTCCTTATTTAAAAGTTTTTGGCTGTCAACGAGTTTCTCTTCGATATTTTTGCGTATATAAAAAATTTTTAGGTTATACTGAATATATTAAATTAAAAATTGAGACTGGTGAAAAAGAACTACTAAAAATGTTTTGGTAAAGATTATTAAAACTGAACAATATAATGTTTTAGTTGAAGATTAATTGAAGTTTAATGCTTTAGTCGAAGATAAATAATATCATAATCATCATTGGCCCATCAGCCCTATGGTGGGCCAAGGCCGTCTGCTCGTTGGCAGATTTTGAGACAGGAGATGTTTTCTTTTTACGAGTTACGGTTGTCAGATTTACGTCCTACGCTCTACCGCTATATTAAACCGGAACTTACGATTTAAAGTGGATACAATTCAAATTAAAACATTGAAACTAATTCGCACGTAGAAAAATCTTTTAAATATATAAATCTTATAAATATTTGTTTTAACAATTACTCTAGTTATGTATGTATTAAACAGCCTATTGGCATGGACAATAGGCTGCTCAATGCTTAATAAGTTGTTCAATTAATTTGTGATGAGTGGAGGACATTATCTTTGGCAGGATAATGGTAATAACTTCACAATTGTGTACAGAAAAATGACCAGAAAGTCACAGTCATACAGCTTTATTATCAATTCAAAACTCAAATTGCCACAATTATCATCACGTTTCCTCATTTCTTAACAGTGACTGTAATGAACGCCGCAAAGCCATTTGAACTTTGCCTTCCTGCATATAATCGCACTCGTTATCACTGAAACAAATACAACAAGTTTTGGATTTTCTATCATATTAATCACCACATTTTATAAGAAATTACTATACGTCATAGATATATTTCCCCATAATATTATTAAACATATTCCTATTAACAGCAATAAATGGTTATCATTCATACGAATCAATAGCAACACTCAAATACAACGTAAGATTTTTATTTCTATTAGAATATGATAACAATTCAAGACACGATTTCACACTAATTTAATAGAACATAAGCCAATAGAGCAGCCTATTGGCAGGTTATGAGGTGGTACATTGCCTTTTGGCAGGACAATGGCAATAGTCTTACATTTTTGTACAGAAAAATGACCAGAAAGTCACAGTCAGACAACCTTATTATTGATTCGAAACTCAAATTATCACAATTACCATCGATTTTCCTTGTTTCTTAAAGCAGTGACTGCAATGAACGCCTCAAATGAATTTGAACCTGTGTCCTCGTGCATATTAATCTCAACGTTACCACTGAAGCAGGAGTAAGGTTTTGGATTTTCTATTGTATTTATCACCATATTTTATTAGCAAGAAATTAATATATGTCTTAGATTTATATATTTCCCCATAATATTAATAAACATATTCATATATTAACAATAAATTTACCATACATATGAATCAATAGCCATATGGGAATATAGTGTGAGCTTTTTATTTCTATTAGAATATGGTAACAATTTAAGACACGATTTCACACTAATTTAATGAAACACAACCTTCCGACACGGACGTATTTCAATGGAGAATACCCTGAAATTAAATCTGCATAGTTGCACTCTGGGACAACCTTCTTCATCCCCGCAAGGCAGCGTTTTAATATCTATATGAAACTTGTCCAAGCCTCTAATTTAAAGCGTATGAAATTAATGACCTCGAAAGCTATAATTCAGATTTGAGGCGTCGAGCACAATGAATTCTAAAGCGGTGGGTTAATGAAACTTATGCGTAAATAACAGGATCACCTCTGCTGCGAAGTTTGAATGGTTGGAGAGGTTGCTTCTGGATAGTGGTGGGGTGGATAGTGGGAGCTTCCAATGTTTGACCAGCTGCCGGATTCTCTGGCTGACCTGACGCTGTCAGATCTGAAGCTGCCAGGTATTTATCAAGGGATAGTAATGAAGGTTAAATTGACTAGGTGCTAGTTGGAGAGTGCAGTTTCTTTGTGATGTCAGCCTCAATGGATGGAAAGTATCAAGTTGATTGGTATTATGAGTGACGTGTTTGGCCAAAGACTGCAAGAGAATGTAATTTATTATGTTGTTAAGTGTAATTATAATAAAGTAAAGAATGAGCAACGAGTGATGCGGTCTCGTGGTAAGCAGACAGGATGTTTCTGACAGACTGTCCAAAGCGATGTCTGACGAATAGATAAACTATCTATAGGTCGGACAGTCTTTTCGTTGGTTCTTAAATGTGTATCAACTTGTGACTTTATTCTCTTCACATTGTGGTGATACATAATATTTTATAAACTTGTGCGATGAAATGTGAGTAATGTTGAATCATCTCTGCCGTTATATATTGTTGAGGATTTCAGTAGTTATTCAGTACGGTATTTAATAGAGTGAATATTTTTTGTTATACATTTTAAAATGTTTGTCTACTTTTTAATATTATTAAAATTATATAGTTTATTTTGTGAAAAAATAATACATATAATCCTCAAAACAATAATATTCGAACAAAAAGGCAAAAATAACTTGGCTTAAAATTACTGGAGCACTTGTGATAAGCAAAAAAAAAAATTCAATTTCTTTATAACGTTACATGTTACCTCTGAAACATAATAATCAAATAATCATTGCATTAGTGATACTATTATTTCTTTAATGGAGAAATGCAAATGAGAGAATCGTTTTAGAGAACGTTGTCCCCATTTGTGTGAAATGAATTAAAGTGAAAGCAAGATAATGAACGCATGAATGTTGAAGTTGAACACATGAATGTTAAATACACATATTGATAATTCTGAAGTTGTCAAACATTTTAATAATTGCATTTAGGTATAATGCAACATTATAAGCAAATATTTGAGGATTAAATAGAACTAAATGTCTATATATATATATATATATATATATATATATATATATATATATATATATATATATATATATATATATATATATATATTACATCCATATTTCTAATGACTTGTCTAATGTTTGCGGCCTGAAGGCGAATCGGCTGTAGTTTTGGCCTTTGGAACCATAGGTTTCAGATACGAATCCTGGAGTTGTCATGGAAGTTTGTTAGTTGTTGGGAATCCACATTAAACTGTAGGAACCGGTCAAATTAGCATAAAGTGTCCAATAAATGACCCTAGACTGACAAACCAAACTAAATCGCTCATGTTTTCAACATCAATAAAATAGTAAATACCATTGTTGAAAATTATTGTGTATGACTGCTTAAAGTTATGCATAAAATATAAAACAAGTCACTCCTTTTTTAAATTAAAATAAGGGCAATTATAAATCTTTCAAGATATCCAATTAAATAATTAAATATTCAGAAAAATTATATTTGATCAATCAAAATTTTAATTTAATTATGTAAATAGAACTTCAAATTCTTTAATTATTACATTTATAAATATAACTCAAGTAAACAATTTAATAAAGATATTTAATCAGGTAAAATAATAATACTTAAAAGTAAAAGATGAAATAATGGTGAGAATGAAAAATTGGATGCATCTAATAACGAAATAAATATAAATATTAGATTTTAAAGGACATAAAACTTAGAAGAAAAATGGTCAAAAAAATTTAATTTACTCTATTAGGTATTTTTTTCACTTTGCGAAAAAAGTAAAGAAATAAATTTTATTCCATTAATTAATAATATACTATACATTAACATAAAAGTTATCTGGCAAGTTAATTATAAATAAATATTCACACATATTAAAAAAATAAATATTATTAAGACATATAATAGGTATTTTAGATTGCCTTATTAAAACTCAATTTTTGAGTTATGTTTCAGACATAACTCAAAAATTTTTTTATACAAACATGTTTGTATAAAAAAATAGTTTTTTTTTTACCTATTTTATTAATAAACTTAACATGCATAAAATATATGATAAATAACTATATTATGATATAAATATGATACTAAAAAACATGCAAACATTTTTTGTTAGTTTTAAAAAGATGGATAATATTACACCAGGATACAGGAATATTTTTCTTCGTTTTATACAATTTGAATTCAAATCATTAATAAATCTTTTTGAATGAATATTTTTTTAAATAATTATCCCGCATTTTTAAAAAATATTTCTAGCCAAAGAAATCAAAATTGTATGCGTTAAATGAAATGATTTTTTTGTATAGTAAATTAAGCTAAAACAAATAGTTTTTGTCAATTTCATAAAAGACAAGAATTTTTTTTAAAAACTGATTCAAAAGAAAAACATAATATTTATAATCTAGGTTCTGCTTCGTCCATGATTGATTAGATCTCATTTTGTAGTTTATAACGAAAAAAATTAATAAGTATAATAATTTGTTAAAATTTAAAATTTTTAAATGTAACTTACAACAAAATATTTCGTCTATAAATAATAATGTACAATTTTTCAATGAAATTTTTACAAAATTACAACTTATTCATTAAATTAAAACTTACCCAATACATAAAATCTGCAAAATTGCGCCTTTATGTGATCCTTAACTATTTTTAATGATATGAGTTTTACATTGGATGGCTACATAAATATTTAAAATGTATTTCCATGTTATAAAATAAATATTTTCTATTGTTAAGATATTACGTAATGCAAACGATGTGTCAGAAAACTCTAGGATAATACTAAATAATAAAATCATTATTTTATGAGTAGTTGTTGAATTTTTTTAATAATTCAAAATCATTTACTACAATTCCTTTTTTATTTTTTTTTTAGTGATCAATACGTAATTCCCATTCGATGAATCAATGTACCTAGTTATTCCTCTTTATTGAATCAATGTTAATACTTAATTATTGAATCACGTGTAATGTTTTAATATGATGTTACTGTTAAGAGCTGCTTCAATATTTGTGAATATTTTTTTTTGTCATATACAAATTTTCAAGTAATGCTAAATATCTGAAAAAATTATATCAAAAAGATGTTACGTTATTAAAAAAAATAACTTAAAATAAAAAAATAAGTGGAAAAAATGTGAAACTGAAACTAATTAATTAAGATTTAAAAAGATCAATTATATTTAAAAAGTTTCAAAATTTACCTCAAAAGTTTGAATTAATGATACGAGGGATTACACTTGGGAACCAAAGTAAAAGACTTTGCCTATGGATTTATTACGTTTATTCCCGTAGGTACTAGAGATCACATATATAGTGATCACGTTATTCCCAGGTACTAATGATCAAGTATATATCAAGATAGCTTGCAAATGAGCACCTATTATTTAGAATCCCATTCGTTGTAGTAATTAAATAAAAATTGATTACTTAAATTTTCAAAATAGATTGAATTTTTATATCAATTTTTAAATTAAATTTAAAACATATTAAAAACATAGTTTAATTAAAACTGTCAATATCACTCAGACAATTTTATTTTTTCTACATTGCGTAAAAAAATAACAATTCTGTAAGTAGGTTTGATGAAAATATTTAAAAGAAATATTATTTTAAATGTGAAATATGTAATTTAAAAGTAGATCAATCAATCTTGCTTTATGATTTCAGATGGACAACTAAAACATCAAAGGTTGAACTTCTGCACTTGCTATTTAAAGCTTAATATCCTTCTAAAACTTCTTCATATTATTCTAAAGAAGACAAATTATGAGAATTTATGTTCATCAACTCTAATTCTATATTATTAAATACAAAACCATATATCCGCAATTTATGGGAAAATGTTTATTTAATGTATACATTGTAAAATTTTGAAATCTTATTCCTTCCGAGCTTTTTTTATCATAATAAATTTTATTAATAATTTTTTTAATTAAATTACCACACAATTATCTTTTTATTAACTATGATAAGTGTTCAATGGAAACTAATAAATATTACCAACAAAATCATTATTTTGTAATGAACGCTTCGTATGCATTTAGCATATATCCATAATTTATGGAAAAAAGGTCATTTTTCCAATTGAATATATTCCTTCTCAATTTTTGAGATCATATTACTTTCAAGGTTTATTTGTCATAATAAATTTTGTTAATATTTTTTATTCACAATTATCTTTTTATTAAATACGATATACGTGTAATGAAAACTAATAAATATTTTTAGCAAAATCATTATTTTATATTGAAAGCTTTGTATGCATTTAACATATTGGCACAATTTATGGGAAAAAGTTCATTTAATATATTCATTCTAAATTTTAAGATATTATTCTTTTTAAGCTTTATTTATTTAAATAAATTGTATTATTATTTTTTATTAAATTACCACACGATTATCTTTTTATTAACGACGATTAGCGTTAAATAACTAATAAATATCAACCACAAAATCATTGTTTTATAATGAAAGCTTTGTATGCATTTAGCATATAAACACAATTTATGGCAGAATATTCATTTAATATATTCATTCTAAATTTGTAAGATCTTATTGCTTTCAAGCATTATTTGTCATAATAAGTTTTATTAATATGTTTTATTAAATTTCCACATAATTACCTTTTTATTAATTACCACATAGGTGAAATGGAAACTAAAATATTAACAACAAAATCATTATTTTAATTCACATTGTCTTCATTTATCTATATGCATTTAGCATACAGACACAATTTAAGGGAAAAAGTTCATTAAGTATATTCATTCTAAATTTTTGAGACATTATTTTTTCAATCTTCATTTGCCATAATAAATTTCATTAAATATTTTTATTATATTACAACACGATCATCTTTTTATTAACTACGATATGTGTTCAATAGGAACTAATAAATTTTAACAACAAAATCATTTTCTTATAACGGAAGCTTTGTATATATTTAGTATACAAAAAACAAAGAAAAACAAATGTTTATCTTATTTTTTGAGCTATTCAATGTTTTTTTATGCGCTAAATTATCAGCATTAAAAAAACCTGTTTTTGTTTGCTTCCATTTTTTCACTCAAAAAAACAAAATTATATGACATGTTTGTATGTTTTTGTCTTCACACATTCATCTATGGCTATTTTCGGAAACGTAAAAGACTGTAATTTTCTTTCCTCGAATTTCGTTATTTTAAATTACTTTCATTTTGTTACCTCAGCACTGGAAATGGTAACTGATTTATTCAACAACACTCACACGCAAAATTCCAATGAAGTAAAACATTTTCCTTTTCGCGTTTGCAATTTTTCAGGCAGCAATCGATATTCCCATCGATAACAAACAAATCGATTCGATAGTAGAGTGCAGCGATTTCGAAAAATGGATAGAACGCTATTTTCGTCCCCCAAATTTCCAACTTTGAGTATTTTTCACAGTAATGACTGAGAAAAGTTTTCGAGTGGTAATATATTATTCGATCTCGATTTTTCAGAGAGGCACGTATTTCCGATTTCCTATGGGATTCCTCTCATTGAATTACTCGTAATGATCATTAGAATTTGCACGCATTAAAGGATTGAATTCTAGTGGAACAGAAATGTACATTTATCTGATGGCAGATTCGATATGAAACAGAATAAAATAAATCACTTGATTGAAATATGAGTAGAATTAACTTGCTGTGGGAACAAATGAAAACAAAAAGTAGTTTTATTTCTTCCTAGCTTTTGGAAGTTAATATAATGCATTATATTATATTTAAGTATGAATAATATAATTGGTTATTATTTATTTTTTGTTGATTAAATGACTTAAACTATGTACGTATAATAATAAAGGTTGCAGTTTTTTCTTGAAGGGCAATTTCAAAAGGCATACTCTTATATATGTTGAGCACAATTTCTCAAACCTACTACTGGGCCTAAAAAGTAAATTAATTTTTTTTTCAAAAAATCTTTATTTATTCTTCTAAATTAATTTCATTGCCTTCAAAGTAATCCGGACACAATGCACTTACTCCAACTTTATTTCCAATCCTCAATGCATGCTAAAATGTCATCGGCCGGAATAACCTTCTAAACGCGTGGCGATTCAAGTTGAATTTATTCAATCGACTCAAAAGGGAGTCGCCGGTGAGGGCTTTTGAGTTTAAGGAATAGCCAGTAGTCGCACGGTGTGAATACGGTGGTTGTGGAATGATATGGGTTTCAGTTTTCAATCCTCATGTGTTAATTCAATTTTTATCATAACCTAATTATTTGAATGATAAATAGAAAGGAATTAATCTTTTTTGATGCTTTTTATTTTTAAATTTATGTATTTTGGGACATAATTAAATGTAATGTCAAAAAAATGTAACATGTTAGTTATTCATAAGTAAATGGTCATTAATAAACGACTATTAAAATTATAAATACAAAAATTCTTTTTTAAAAATTTATAATAAAATATATACTAGCATCAAATAAATTATCTATGCTATCAAAAAAGGAGAATACTTTAAAACATTGAAAGCCTCTTTATTTCAAACCAGAACTCTTTTCTTTTTGAAGAAACCGTTTAACAAACATATGTTATGGTTGCGTGTTTGATTTCGTAAACTTGCAAAAAAAAGCAAACACCTTCGTACTCTGTCTACTGTTTCTTCTTCTTTTTTTTACAAAACAAAAAATAAACAATAAGAAAATATACGAATGGTTAATAGTTCCAGAAATTTTCTTCCTGTCCATTTTTGAAACAGATTTCATCTTTCAGATTCACTGTCATGAAAGATCTCCCCTTTTTTTCCAGAATTTAAAATTTACATTGTGTAGATATATATCTGACAGTTTTCAATTTGTGTAAACCAAAAGAAGAAAAAAAAATAGAAAAATCTGAAGATAATAGGAGAGGCTCTTCATCTTTTTCTAAAAAAATTTGTTTTACTGAACTTCAGCTGCTGCTTTAAGAAAATGTTTCTCCCTCAATCCATGAGCCCTCTGCCTAAACAAATGCTTCTTTGGGCTGAAACAGTTTGAGAAAAAAAATTATACTGGAGAGAAAATATATCCAGAGCTTTGCTTTTCTGAAATATCAGCTTTTTCAAGCAGGGAAGATTCTGACAGATTTCTATCAAACTCTTAGTCAGAGTTAGACATTCGATTTCTATTTTTGACGTGTATTTATTTTCTTCCTTGCCCGCAATTTCATATTCGAATATCTAGAAAACGATAGTTTAACACTGGAGAAACGTCAGTCATACATAAATATAGCTTCATTTAGTGACTTTGGAAAAAAGTATTTCTATGAATAACAAAACTGAAATTTATCTTACTTTGAATAATTATGAATTGAACATTTGTATTAAATGTTCTTACACCAAATCTTATACAATTGGTTCTCTTTATTTTCTTTAAACATTTTATAATATCATTTAAAACAAACATCATACAAAACTATTTATTTTGAATTCATTTTTCATATATTAAAAAGTTTCTTATGCTATTAATCACTGCTTACGATTTAATCACTATCGTGTTGTATATTTAAGATACTATTTCTGGCTAACACTCAATAAGTCTAAAGCGCCTTTATTTAAGCAAACAATATTTTTTAATAATTCGCAATTTGATAATATTATGTATTGTGGGTTTGTTTGTTTCTACAGCTGGATCTGGGAGTGGTCGAGTCACACGATCACACATTTAAAAACACACCACTGTAATTACAAACACGACACACTACAATAATTAATATACAGCATACATTTAAAGACATATACTTATATTTAAGTGGAAGAATTCCACTTCTAAGCTTTAAGTAAAGTGATTCATGTACACCCTGGATAGCGAAATATATTTCTTTTCTGGATAAATTTATTTAATTTCCTTTCCGGGCCAATTTATGCCCAGGATGCTGCCGACTATAAACTGTAATCTAAACGAGAGACTGTAAATTAAACGTCGTTGAGGCAGCACTCGGGATGAGAACTAATAACTAACGGCAGCGTCTGTTTTGCCGTACGTCCTCTCTGGCGAGAGTCTCGAAGCCTATTGATGATTTCTTCTGGACGCCACAAGGGGCATTCTTACAGAGCATAAGAGGAAACACGGATGCTTAGGGGGAACTATGATTACAATAATTATTTTTTTACATGCCTATAATTCTATATCAAAAAATTGTCCATACTGAAGAGGATGTTAAGATGTAATTTAATGGAATGGGCTTCCAATAATTTTAAGTTTCAATTATGTACTTTTACAATTGTGCTTCTATTAGGCTAAATTTTGACTGGAATTAATAGAAATAAATTACCGTTTAGAAGTTAAGTTTTTTTCTTGAAAAACACACTACGTCGAAAGTGGTTAAATCTATTTTAATTGTGCAAATCTATATTTAAATAGCAATTTAAAATAATTGAATTTCGAATAATAAGTTATCAAATAACAAAATTAAAAATAAAATATGAATAAACCATTAATGTGTGTTAAAAGTTATGTTAGAAACTATGATTTGATTATCAAACGTTTATACATAGAACACAAATTTAATATCTCATAAATTTTGCATATTATAATTTTTATTTTAAATTTTGCATATATTAAAATTTTAAATAAAAATTTTATTATAACAATTATACACTATAGCACCATCAAATTGCCAAACATCATAAATTTCTCCTAAATAAGTCAAAAATTCTAATCTTTTGGGAGTTTTCGTACCTCTTTAAAACCGCAAAATCACTTGGTAGGTGGCTGAAATGCCCCAGGTGTGCTCCAATCTCCCTCTAGCTAGACTAGTCAAGAACATTCCTTAGATTTTAGGAACATTTTCGCACGTGCATCTCAGAAAGCACCCAGTCCTCCTGTACTGAAAACTGAATTGATGTATTGAAGTTGATCTGAATACATACCGTTGAAGTATGGTTTAGGAGTTGAGGTTCAGGGAATATATATATATATATATATATATATATACTAGTATACAAAACATTTTACGAAATACTTATAAACAACATTTTTAGGACTGCCCTCTATTATAAATTGACATATAAAAACATATTGAAAATCTTACTCAATTTTACCCTTGTCTATTTTTAGAAACCATGATTTGACTATCAAACATTTATACAAAAAACACAAATTTAATATCTTATAAATTTTGTAAAATTATTGCATTATTTAAACTTTTATTACATCTATTATACACAATACCACTATCAAATTCTCATATACCATAAATTCCTCACAAATACGTTCAAAATTCATATCTTTTGGGAGTTTTCGTAACTCTTTACAACCGCAAAAACTCTTGGTAAGGTAGCTGAAATGCTGCAGGTTATACACCTATCATGATCTAACTGATAGACTCTCAAGATCATCCCTTAGATTTCCTTTTCCGGAAATTTCGGAAAGGGTAACAATGGTAGACAATGGACTTTGCCAGGAACATTTCAATACGAGTATCTCAGAAAGTACCCAGTCCTGTACTGAAAACTGAATTGAAATATTAAAATTAATCTAAGTACAGACCGTTGAAATACGGTTTAGGAGTCTTTTCTGAACAAGTTCTGGGAATATTTATATATTTAGTATATATAGGTATACCACATTTATACGGAATACTGACATAAAATAAATGACGAAATACATACGAATTGACATATAATAAGACTATTGAAAACCTCATGTAATTTCTCATTGTTTATTTTTTTATTATTAAAAAAACCTTAGAGTGGTAAAATTGTTTACATTCTTAATTGTTAATGTCATAAAACTCTAAACTAAAATTATCATTTAAAATTGAACATATTTTTCCTTAAAAGTATTTAGCATAAAATTGTTCAAACACATTAAAAAAGAATATTTGTACAGCATTATTATAAATTATGTTGCTTTATAATGAGCAATCTAATGTTAAAAACTTCATAATTCTACATATATAAATTATATATACATATATTCGTATATATTTACATGTATAATCTATATAAATATATATACACACACACACACACATATATACACTGAAGTGACAAAAGTCATGGGATAGCAATATGCAAATTTTCAGATGGCAGTAGCATCGCGTAGAACAGGTATAAATGCGCAGTGCTTTCGCAGAGCTTTCATTTCTGTTCAAGTTATTCATGTGAAGAGGTTTTGACGTGATGATGACTGCAGGATGGGAATTAACAGACTTTGACCGCGGAATGTTAGTTGGAGCTAGACGCATAGGTCATGCCATTTCGGAAATCGTTAGAGAATTCAACATTCCCGGATCCACTGTATCAAGAGTGTGCCGAGAGTATGAAATTTCAGGCATAACATCCCACCATGGACAGCGCAGTGGTCGACCGCCTGCACTTAACGACCGAGACCGGCGACGTCTGCAAAGAGTCGTAAATTCTAACAGACAAGCAACACTGCGTCAAATAACCGCAGAAATCAATGTGGGACGTACAAGGGACTTGTCTGTTGGAACTGTGAGGAGAAATTTGGCTTCTTGGGCTATTCCAGCAGAAGACCGACTCGAGTGCCTTTACTGACAGAACGACATCGCTTGCAGCGACTCTCGTGGGCACGTGAGCATATCGGTTGGTCCCTAGATGAATGGAAAACCGTGGCCTTGTCCGATGAGTCACGATTTCAGTTGGTAAGAGTTGATGGTAGGGTTGGAGTGTGGCGCAGACCCCACGAAGCCATGGACCCAAACTGTCAGCAAGGCACTGTTCAAGCTGGTGGTGGCTCCGTAATGGTGTGGGCTGTTTTTTCATGGCATGGACTTGATCCTCTGGTGCGACTGGACCGAACATTGATTGGAAATGCTTATGTTCAGCTACCTGGAGATCACTTGCAGCCATTCATGGACTTCTTGTACCCAAACAACGATGGGATTTTTATGGATGACAATGCGCCATGTCACCGGGCCACAACTGTTCGCGATTGGTTTGAAGAACATTCTGGACAATTCCAACGAATGATCTGGCCACCTAGAACGCCCGACATGGATCCCATCGAGCATTTATGGGACATCATCGAGAGGTCTGTTCGTGCCCAAAATCCTGCACCACCAACGCTTTCATAATTATGAACGTCTATCGAGACAGCATGGCTCAATATTCCTGCAGAAGACTTCCAACGACTTGTTGAGTCCATGCCACGTCGAGTTGCAGCACTTCGCCGGGCGAAAGGAGCGCCGACACGATATTAAGAGGTATCCCATGACTTTTGTCACTTCAGTGTATATATATATACATAACTCTATTTACAAAAAAATAATATTAAGGACATAAATTCACAAGTGAAGTTCTCTTCAAGTTCAGAGATTTTCAGAGTTTTCGATTCTACAACAAATCTAAACACATGGTCTGCGGCACATCTTAATTATTACATGGCGTGACACACAAAATCACAAGGGATTCACGTTGGAAAAGACTGAGATTTTACCGCCTAGTCATTCACTCTGAAGTGTATGAATAGGCGGAAAACTCCGGCCAATTCAGTCACTTCAGAGAAAACAAAAACAAAAACAAAAAACTTCTGGTCGACTCGTCGCAAAACTACCCCATTTACACCAAAATTCTCCTTTTAAGACCTTCCGTCAAGAGGCTGGGCTATCAGATTTTATCAGATCTTATTGGAAGAGACATTTCTCACCTCGTGGTATCACAAATCATGATGGTTCAACTAATAGTATATCATATTCAATCTGTAGTTGTTTCAACTTGTGAAAGCCACACAGACATTCGCTAATTTTCTCAATATACCTAATACAGACTATCTTCTGTCAAATTCATGTTACAGGTTGTTCTCATTACTACAAACACGAATTGCGTGTAATACCCACAGTAAAGATCGTCTGCTGCCAAATTTGGGTGATGGATTTATTATATATCCGTCAAATAGCCCATTTCTCTCTCATTTGAATGAAATGCCAAAACTTTTCTCATGAGAAAAAAAATTCTATAGTTCTGTTTTGGTTTTTGTATTGATGTGTTTTGTTCATTTGTATTTTGAGTAACTATGAGAAAAACCAGAAACATCCCACCTATCATCCTGAATGTCGATGCGAGACACGTTGCCCACGCAAAATGGTGTTTGCTTTATGTACTGTTTTCGGGATAGTTATCATTTTATTTACTTTCATTTTTATAGTACTTAATGAAAGCATGTAGCCACGTCTGATGTTAGAACATAACATCTAACTCTCCACGTTTAATACTCAATCTCCACTGTTTCTCCTAATTGCGCAACATATTTCTCCACGAACATAATAAATGCTTTTATTTGACTTAAGAACATGCCTCTTTAGGTGGCAAATGGGGTGTGAAAATAATTTCTTGTGCTCACTGAGCCTCTTAATCACAAGTTGAGCCAATTAATTTTGGCGTTTAGTTCTGGAATATATCTCCGGGAGAGAATCAGTGAATGAAGAAATTACTTCTAGTGCATACTTTCGATGAATTTCTGTCCAAAGTAAATGTTTATTTATAAATTTATACTAACATCATGTATATTGTGTAATCCTTATGTATATTTATAATTCAAGTGGTTTTATTCTAAGTTAAGAATGTATGTTTAGATTATTTACTGCTTACATAACATATTCTTCTGATTTATAGTACCTAAATAAAATATCTGAATATTCTCTACGATATATACTATCACCGGTGTGTGAATATTCACAGAAAAATTCACTTGTGTATTTTAGAGAATTTATATGGGCATTTACTCACTAAATTTATATCACTGAAATTGTATATGTTCCAAAATATTCAAAGTGTATTCATTGTCATAAAATCATATTAATTTTAATAACGTACAGCTATAACCCTCTCTCGTAACTTAGTATATATTAAACATAATGGATAAGCTAGTGTTTAAAAGTATATTATTTCATATCAGATATAAAAGAAAATAGGACTAGATGGCGTTTGTGATATTCAATAACTTGCCTCTTTAGTATTCTGGGGTTTATCCCATACAATAGGCAAATGAGGGGTAATTCCCCTAAAAGTCCTCCCGGAAGGCACTGCCCTCCTTCTTCCGCATCACAGAGCCAAGTCAGACTTCTACCTACGGGTGCTCCATGACAACAGTAGATGCTCCCCCTCTACCTTCTTTCATTGAGACCACAGGGATTCTTGGACATGTTTTAAATGTTGCTGTCGACCAAATGGGCTAAGAAACAAGAAGCCATAAAAAAATAAAAATATTTATGAAAACAATTTGATATTGCTTGGTTTATAGGCCACTCCTTTCGTTTCTTTTTTAATGACACAACAACCTTTACTTTTTTGCTGGATACGGTTGTCAGCTCTATACCGAACGGTTATATTAGACCGGAACCTACGATTTAGGGATTCCGAACCACTAAAAACACCCATGGAACAGCCAATATTCGAACCTTAACCTGTAACACCGAGTGTCGGTCACTCGGCCACCAAATCTCTTCATGGTTCCCAAGTTCCTTCTTTTTTATGGTGTAAAAAAATTAAAAGATGAGTTATTGCTCTACATTAATGATTAATTCATAAACGCTTAAATATTAAAGATTTTAAGGCATAGAACAAAAATCATTTGTAAAAAGAAGACTAAATAAATGTAAGAAGATTCATTATTTTAATTGAATATCATATTAGTAATTTTTATTGCTAGCAACACACAATTAACAAAATTTATTAAAATTCAACAATCAACAAACTATTAATTTTTTTTGTTCTAATGCAGGTGGCAAACACTTAGACAGTTGTCTTGGGTGCCTTAAGGCAAGCGCTGCACCGACGTTACTCACTTAGCACTACCCAGGTGGTGCTTGTAGCTTGAAGATAAGCTACGGATGCGGAGTAACAATACACCCGCAACTCTCTACAATCATGCTAGACCATGACCTACGGTTTAACGGGAATTCCGAACCACTGCAGACACCATGGCACGGCCTGGACTCCAACCCGAAACCTGTGGTTTCAAGCGCCAGCCACTCGGCCATTCAGGACCCTCTATTAAAATTCAGTATTTAGAAATTCCACTTTATTTGAAAGACAAGTAAATAAAAATATTAAATGATTTTCAGTTTTTTTAATACAATTAAATATTAATGCGTTTTATATTTACAAAGGAAATACAAATACAAATAAATTTATTTAATGTTAGCAATTACATTTCCTTAATATTTTTTTTACTATTATATCTGAGCGAGTTTTTACCGACAAATTTAAAGCTTGAATATAATTTTATTTGTTTTTTTTTTTTTTTTTTAGAGTAATGATTGAGAACAAAAATATTTCCAAGACATTAGATTCAAACAGTTTAAAAAACCAACAACTCAAGAATGAAGATTCCGAATAAGTGAATAAAGCTTTGTTTAAATTCGTATTGAAATTCCAATCCTGTTCAAAGCAAAGATTACATCCTGTGCTTCTGACTTCCAACACGAAAGACGCATAATTCTTTTTATTTTTTTTCTTCGCCAAAAAGAAAATGTACTTAAGTTCCTAAATGCTGTGGAAGAAAAAAAAAAGTTTTTATAGGAAAGACAAACAGAAACCTGAAAAAGCAAGCCATCGTAATGCCCGTGGGCAATTGAATTTTTGTCCGGGCAGCTCTTCGGGAAAAAAAAGGAGCTAAAGTGATTATGTCAACTTTGGAAATTTCTTTTTTACGACTCTTTTTTCCCTGGTTCTGATTCTCTTGGTCCATTTCTCAGAAAATTGATGTCACATAATCAGAGTAAGGACTTGCGGCATCAAAGAGTTTCAAGCCTGGATTAAATGTCTTCGAAAACATATATCATTTAAACTTTAAATACAGTATGCTGTTATATACGCACATGAATGATTTACACATGAAGGATTTTCGCATTTATTATGCATTTACATTGAATTTAATATGTGAAAGTTTTATAACTTACAACATTTACGGTCTTTATCAGATAGAAGTTATATCACATCAGTGTAAAATCTGCATTATGTTTTACTTAAATCCTGCAGTTATTACAAGCTCTCATATATACTGGAATGGTTTAAAGTACCCTGCAATGCTTTAAATAAAATGCTTCGAAATTATTCAAAAGAAAATTATTTGAAATATTTGTAAATCCAACCAAATCTTGTTAAAACATTTTTTTAAATACATTTACATTTTTTGCATATACCAAACAGTTCATAAAAATATTATGATAACCTCTAAAAATCATTTAAATCATACATTTCAAAATAACTTCTCTTTTTTTTATGCATCATTATGGTCTCTAGTTCTACTAATCTCACACTTTTTCGGGAGAAAAAAAGAATCTAGAGATTGTGAGAATAAGAAAAGTTATTTTTGTCAGGCTTACACGTGAAAGTTTGGAAATAGTGAATAGCCTAGTTCCAGAAACTCGGTTAGCAGTTTCTGTTTTGTTTAATCCATAAATACTCATCAGTAGATAACAACTATATTTAACATTCAAACAATAGACCGTAAAAAGTGGCAAATAGGGAAAATTATTTGCACATTTCAGTAAAGGAAAATTCGGAAGTTCAGAAAATAAAGCATTATATTTAATAAGTCAAAGTTTTGTAATTTACAACATTTACAATCCTTATCAGATAGAAGTTCAAACACATCAGTGTAAAATCTGCATTATGTTTAACTTAAATCTGCAGTTGTTACGCGATCTCATATATACTGGAATGGTTTCCATAAAATGATTCGAAATTATTCAAAAGAAGATTATTTGAACCATTTGTAACTCTAACCAAATCTTGTTAAAATTTTTGAGGTTTACATTTTTTACATATGCCAAACAATTCCTAAAAATATCACGATAACTTCTACAATATTAATAATGAATGAATTCAATTCATTAATAGGATCATTTAAATCATACAATTCAAAGTATAATATAATTAAATTATATATCATTATAGCTTCCAATTCTAATAATTACGTCCTTTTAAGAGAAAAAAAAATCTAAAGAGATTATGAGAATAATAAAAGTAATTTTAACTAGGATTACAAGTGGAAATTTAGAGATAATGAATCACCTATTTCCAGAAACTTGTTTAACAGTTTGTTTTGTTAAATCAAAAAATACTCGTCAATAGTAACAACTATATTTAACATTCAAACACTAGACCGTAAAAATTGCAAATATTTAAAAATGCTGAACATGCCAGTAAACGAAACTTGGGATGTTTAAAAAATAAAGCATTGTATTTTATATGTCAAAGTTTTATAATTTACAACATTTACAGTCCTTATCAGATAGAAGTTCTATCACATCAGTGTGACATCTGCATTATGTTTTACTTGAACTCTGCAACTGTTATACGCTCTCACATAAACTGCATTGGTTAAAAGTATATTGTACTGCTTTTCATAAAATATTTTGAATTTATTCAAAAAGAATTATTTTAGAATATATTTTATGCAGAATATTATAGGCAAATATATAAAATCTAAATGCATAAAATGAGTAATATAATAAACAACATATAATTTACTTAATTATGTACATTATTAATACCACAGAAGTCATAGAGTTGCAAATTGACGTAATTTAAAAATATGTTTAAATATAAATAATTAAACGATCCTACAATATTTATACCCAAGCAAATAAACAATACTGCAGTATTATACTATTATTAAAATAAATAATTTCTACTGTCAGTTAGAAAAGTTTAAAAAACAATTACATTCTTAGAATTACTTATTTTGCATTATAATATAGAGCAATTAATAACATGTTAGCCAGTCGTATAATTTAAGCTGCATTATGTCTTCACTCCTTTCCAAAAAAATAAATTACTAACTTAACTATGAATTAATTTCCCGTAATCAAACATTCTTAAGGCATTTATTACTATTTAGCCCTCTTAGTATATTTTTTTTATGCCCATCAATTTGAATGAGACTAAAGAGATTCCATTTATTACTTAAGCGCAAGATTTGACTAATCTTTTAATCGATCGAAAAGGAAAACGCACTTAACTGACCAGAAACTAATTGCTTAAAACTAAAACTAAAAACAGAAGCAGCAAAATAACAATTAGTTCCAACTATGGCAAGCAAATCCCATTTTTAAAACATATATATAAAAATAGCCTCTCCGAATCGTTTTCGAAAAGAATAAAGAAACCAAAGACAAACAGGAACGAGTTAATTTTGATCCAGCAGACTATTGTGACACCCGTGAAATTAATATCGGATTTCAACCGTAAAAGCACACTCAGTTATAGCGAAGAAGAATGAAGGACGAAAAAAGAAAAAAAAAAGAAAATAATGAAACAAGAGGAAAACGAAAAGGAATGAAGAGAAAATGTAACATCTGGTCGGGAAAACCATTTGTTCAAGTGCAGGTCCGCGTGAAGTCGTCGATGGCACAGAAGTAGAAGCTGCAAAAGTAAAAAAAGAACAGTCACTCCTCAACGACATTCATCAGAAAACTGTCTGAAATGCTTGTTGATCTCTAATTTTTTTTCCTTCTTTTCCTTTTCTGGTAAACTGATGAATGAGTTGTGCAACGTTGTGATGAGGAAGGTGAATTTAAATTAGGAGAAATGAAGTTGTGTTATGAGTTTTGTTGTGCCTTTCTAAGGTACTTAAACAGAAGTAGATTCAACTCTTCAACATGGCATACATTTATTAAGTTGAAGTAGCTAAATTACCTTAAAACAAAAAAAAGAAGATGTGATTTTGAAAAATGGGTTAAATGTTTTAGAAGATGCACATAAGTATCTTATTTGGGTTGCAAAAAAAAATAATAATAATGTGTCAGATTTTGTAAAGCACAGTTTTTAAAGAGTTACTTTTTTAAATTCTGAAAACTCTAAATGGTAGTCTTCCACACACTGGATTTTGTCCTTATAAGGATTTTGTTTTATTTACAAAGCAAATTACTCAAATATACGTAATTTTTGTTTTAAGTAAGATAATATTTAACATTTACGAAAACAAATGTAAGTAAATAAATTGTTTGTTTCGTTTATATATATATATCGTATCTATATAGATATATATATAGATATATATTCTTTTAATTGTATGTTACATACGAATTTTCGTTTTAACTAACAGCTTTATTAAAATGTCACATTAAATTTCTTAAAAATAGAATTTTTTGTAATGTTTTATGCAAATTGTTCAGCAATTTCGCTGGAATATACTTTTTAAATACAGATATTTATAATGCCAGACCACATTTTGAATTTTATTTATAATGTTCTACATAATAATAATATTAAATTTTTCAGATAAAAAAAAATCAAATGAATTTAAAAGGAAAATAAACGTATTCAAATGATCAGACATTGAAAATCGAAAAAACAGCAACATGTTTCTACAGAGCTTTTTAAACCTTAAAGTTTTTTCTCTAAAAGCTGAATTATGAAGATTACATAATAATATCCCTCCCACATCATATTTTAATTAAAATTCTGTTCCCAAAAATTTTGAAAATTTAATTTTTAATAAAATAGGACTGGCACTTTCCAATTCAAGGAAATTGCTTGTGTGTGCGTAGTATAAAAATTACAAAACTTATTTCTGTCGTATTGTAATACTACTGAATATAAAATAAGTATATAGATATACTAAAATATCAAAAACACTTTAAAATGTAACAATAGTTATTATTAAGGAGAAGGTATATTTGTATTTATAGAAATGAGAAAAGGTCATCCTTTTGAAGGAATTGTGTTCTTCAAGAAAGAAAAATCATTAATAAACGAAGAAAATCACTAATAAACGTTAAAACATTTAATCTGTAGGTGTGTAACTTGTTAAAGGGAATTTGAAACAACTATTATATTTATAAAAGAAACTGGCTCTATTTTTAATGTTTTCAATATTGTTATTGAAATTCAAACAAATAATAAATTGAAATTGAACCTTTTATATGTATGACCTTTTTACAGAAGCCTATTTGTTTCTAATAAGACTCTTCACCATTATCCTCTATAATTTTCTCATATATTATTATAATTTCTGTAGTTTTTATCCAGAATATCTTCATACACAACACAGGAAATACAAATACAAGGTAAAAGCCAGTATGTTAAACCAAGTCCTTATATATATATATATAACAATACGTAACTTGCATTGTATACTAATTTGTATGCTATATTAATAGAAAACCGAAATTTTCCCAAATAATCCTAATCTTTATACCAGATTATGAAAATGCAATTATCTTTAAAGAAAAATTTCCATCCAAAGCTGAAAACTGTCATCATATTTAACTTTAGCTTTTCGCAGTTGTGTCAAGAAAAGAGCTTTGCTCAAAATATTGAAATTGCGCTGTCCCTTACAGTATTTATCCAGACATTTATCATTATTACAGTATTATTACAGTATTTATCCCTTACAGTATTTCATTGCCAGAAAAACGCACGTTCCCATGAGCACCAAAAAAGTTTCTCTGACAGCTACGAAATTTGGAATGAAGACTTCAGCATATCAAAAATATTTGTAAACGTTTAAAATTGTTGTATGACTGCGCATTAGCTAAAGTCAGTGGAGTTTAATTTGTCTATACCGCAAATAGACTTATTGAATTGCTATAAATGCGGTTCCTGTGTTGCAAAATACGCTTTACCATATGAGAGATATGCTTTCATGCCACTATAGATACAAATATCAACCTGTAAGATTTGATAAATCTCCGATTGATTGAGGCAGTATTGTGAGTTGCCCGTCATCTCGGCAATTCTGATACTATAAGGCGCTGTTGGACAGTGCGCGAGACTGAGTTCCCATATAGAGCAACTCAGCTCAGGAAGCCCTCGGATGACCCAAAACTTCTCTGAGATCAACAAGGACGAGGTACCTGGCTGACAATTAATTGCTTTATCAGTATTCATTATCTGGGCTGCCCTTGCTGCTCTACTGGATTGCGCTGTTATGTAATGGAGACAAGTTGACAGACCTATACACAACTTGAAATTTTTTAAGATGATATGTATTAACAAGTTAGACAGCCCTGGAGTTTGGTCAATTTAGGGACATATATAAGATGGCTCTGGGATAAGAGGAACAACATCAAATACCTTCATACCTTAATGACCGACTGTACAGTATCGTGCATTCAAGTTAGAGGTGGTACAACGAGATACCAGAGCATGTCTTTGTGAGTTTTCTTGCAAAAAATTTTATTTTAACTTTCATTTTATAATTGTCTACATATATATCAACGCCACAAACAACTATGCAAAATTTCATTTGGATTTAAATGGTTTCAATCAACGACAATTACTTGTTGATGGATTAATTATGACAATAAGCAAAGCTGACAATACGTATATCTAATTAAGTATTAAGTCAAATATCACAAATTATCATAGTAACATTTTATGCTACTACAAAATGAAATATTATGTTATGATGATGTGTTGATAATTAGAATTTAGACCATGAAACAGTAATGGCAAAAAGTTTGAAAAAAAAAATTAATATTAATAAATATTATTAAAGCTTTTCAAAGGTAAACGGTAATTCGTTTAAATGCCAATTAATGTAATTATATCAGTTACATCTAATTAACTTAGGAGGAATTAAATAGACATATTTTTAGACTATTGGGTAGAATTTCAATGAATTAATGATATTGCTGTTTTAACCCATCCAGAATACTGATCTACATATTAAATACGTGATTGATTTACAATATATGAATAGAAAAATTAATTAAAAAAGATAAAATTAAATAAAAAATTAACCTTAAACAAATTTAACTTAAACATAAATTTAATTTAAAATTAAAACAAATATTCATGTTTTGTTTTATATTTAAAAAACAGCAACAGAGAATCAATTTTATTTTTAAGTAACAAATCTAAATAAAATCTAGCTAAAAATCACCGATGTCATATTATTGTTTACTTTAAAGTACACATGAAGAATTATATAATAATAAAAAAACTAAAACTATTTTACTTTGGAGGATAATCAAATAAAAAAAATATTGAATATTTATAGTTTGTAAATAAGCAGATGGGTAATAATAAATACACCCACAAATACAAGCAAAAAATATCCGATGATATTTTTTCTTTCAACTGTTATCAATGCATAGGAAACTTCTTCCAGGTCATGTAATTATAATTTTATTTTATTTTAAATCATAATAATTTATACTAAATTAGTTCAGAAAACGGTATGAGAATACAATTTATGTCTTGAATCTCTTTCGGAAATAAAATTTCACTTCTATCAAAAATTACTCAGAAACAAATAGACAAGAAAAAATTGCAAATACGAAATTCAAAATTTTGAAGAACCTTACTTTTTTATTTTATCTATTCAACTATCCATTAATCAAGATTGTATTTGAAATTTTTTTAGCTGTCAACGAGTTTTATTTCGATATCTTTGTGTATATATGAAAAAATGTGTACTTTATAATGCATATGTTAATTTAAAAAAAAAAATTGTAAAAATGAACTACTAAAAAAGTGTTTTGGAAAAGATTATTGTAACAGAAAAATAAGTAATTTATCATTGTTTTAATTGAAGATAAATGTCCTTCCTCTATTTCGTAAATTAAAAATTAAAGCATTCAAACTAACTCATACGTGATAGAATCTAATTAAACAATAGATAAAGCCGTAATTAGTTTGATATAAATTTTCGTTTCGACATTAGTTACACTAGTTAAATATAATATGCAATGAACAATCTATTGATTGGTGATGAGGGGTGGATACTGTCTTTTGACAGGACAATGGCAATGGCACATTTGTGTATGGAAAAATGACCATAAAATCACAGTCAGGCACAGTCATAAAGTTAGTCACCATATTATCGATTTGAAATTCAAATTACCACAATTACCAACCATTTTCCTCGTTTCTTAAAACAATGACTGCAATGTACACCACAAATGCATTTGAACCTGTTTCCACCTACATAGTAATCGCTCAAGTTTCCACTTAAATAAGAGTAAATTGGATTTTCTTTCATGTTAATCAACACATTTTAATAGTAAGAAAATTACTTTGTCCTAGATATATATATATTTCCCCATAATACCATAATATTCATAAGCATTCCCATAGCATTAACAATAAAATTGTTATCATTCATATGAATCAATAGACATATGGGAATACACTGAGAGCTTTTTATTTCTATTAGAATATGGTAAGAATTCAAGACACGATTTCACACTAATTTAATGAAACATGAGTTGCCGACACGGAAACATTTCAATAGAGAATACTCTAAATTTAAATCTACATAGTTGCACTCCGGGACAACCTTCTTCATCCCCGCAGCCTATAACTTTCCCCGTCAAAACAAGGCAGTGTTTTAATATCTATATGAAACTTGTCCGAGCCTCTAATTTAAAGCGTATAAAATTAATGACCTCGAAAGCTATAATTCAGATTTGAGGCGCCGTGCACAATGAATTCTAAAGCGGCCGTTGCCGGTGGGTTAATGAAACTTATGCTTGGATAACTAGATCACCTCCGCTGCGAAGTTTGTATGGTTGAAGAGGTTGGTTCTGGATAGTGGAGCCTCCAATGTTTGACCAGCTGCCGGATTCTCTGGCTGACCTGACGCTGTCAGTTCTGAAGCGGCCGGGTATTTATCAAAGGATAGTAATGAAGGTTAAATTGACTGGGTGCTAGTTGGAAAGTGCAGCTTTGAGAGTTCTTTGTGTTGTGAGTCTCAATGGATGGAAAGTATCAATTTGATTGGTATTTTGAGTGTCGTGTTTGGCAAAAGACAACAAGAGAATATAATTTATTATGTTAAACGTGATTATAATAAAGTAAAGAATGAGCAACGAGTGATGTAAGGCCTGGAGAGGTCTCGTGGCAAGCAGACTAATTGTTTCAGACAGACTGTACAAAGCGCTGCCTGATGAATAGATAAACTATCGGTAGGCCGGATAGTCCTTCCGTTGATGGTTAAAAAAGTGTCAGCTGTTACTTTATTCTCTTCACATTGTGGTAATATATAATATTTTATGAATTTCTGCGATGAAATGTTAGTAATGTTGAATTTAATAATTATCTACTGTTATATAATTTTTGAGGGTGTCAGTATTCATTCAGTACATTATTTAATAAGGTTCATATTTATTTGTATATATTTTTAAATATTTCTTTCTATTTTTAATTTTATAATAATAATATGATTTTTTGTTGTAAAAAATAAAGCATATAATCCTCAGAACATTAGGGATTTTCAAACAAAAAGACGAAAAAGATCTTGGCTTAAAATTTCTAGAGCATTTTTGGTCAAGAAGAAGAATATAAATAAATAAATAAATAAAAACATTAATTTCCTTACAGCTCTATACTGAATCATCGGTACAGGTGTGGTTTGCTGCTCTACGGTCATCTTGTGCACAATTTAAGCTAAAGAGACAGGGACCTACAGTTTAAAATGAACTCCGAACAACCATGACACCGCTGGGACACGAACCCGAAAGTTGTGGTACCGAGCGCCAGAGCACTAATCACACAGCCATCAGGCCCAAATCACATCCTTTTATAAGTAAGAAACTACTTTATGTCCTAGATTTATATATTTCCTAATATTATTAATAAACATATTCATACTAATAGCAATTATTCATAGTAATCACTCATACGAATCAATAGCAAACACGCAAATACAGGCACTGTGATCTTTTTATTTTTACTAGAATACGGTAACAATTCAAGACATGATTTCACACTAATTTAATGGAACATAATCTTCCGAAAGGGAAGCATTTCAATAGAGAATACCCTAAAATTAAATCTACATAGTTGCACTCTGCAAGAAACCTTCTTCATCCCCGCAGCTTATAACTTTCCCCGTCAAAACAAGGCAGCGCTTTAATATCTCTATGAAACTTGTCCGAGTCTCTCATTTAAAGCGTATGAAATTAATGACCTCTAAAACTATAATTCAGATTTGAGGCGCCACGCACAATGAATTCGAAAGCGGTGGGTTAATGAAACTTATGCGTGAATAACTGGATCACCTCCGCTTCGAAGTTTGAATGGTTGAAAAGGTTGGGGTTCTGGATAGTGGAGGGGTGGATAGCGGAGCCTCCAATGTTTGACCAGCTGCCGGATTCCCTGGCTAACCTAACGCTGTCAGTTCTGAAGCTGGCGGGTATTTATCAAGGGATAGTAAGGAAGGTTAAATTGACTGGATGCAAGTTGGAGAGTGCAGCTTCTTTGTGTTGTCAGCCTCAATAGATGGAAAGTATCAATTTGATTGGTATTATGAGTGACGTGTTGGGCCACAGACTGCAAGATAAAGTAATTTATTATATTAAGTGTAATTATAATAAAGAGAAGGAGGAGCAACGAGTGATGTAATACCGGAGAGGTCTCGTGGCAAGCAGACTGAGTGTTTATGACAGACTGTCCGAAGCGTTGTCTGAGGAATAGATAAACTATCTGTAGGTTGGGCAGTCCTTTCGCTGGTGCTTAAAAGTGTGTCAGCTGTGACTTTATTCTCTTCTATAGTGGTGACGAATAACATTTTATAAATTTCTGTGAGGAAAACTGAGTAATGTTGTATCTACTACATATCTACTGTTATATGTTTTGAGGATTTCAGTATTTATTCAATAATATATTTATTCTATTATTAGCACTACGCCCTACGCTCTACGGTAATAATAAGCAGGAGACCACGGCTTAAAGTGGATTCAGAGACACCACAATTATCCATGGTACCACCAGGACTCGAACCCGAAACCTGTGGCACCGAGCGCTAGTCACATGGTTATCATGCCCCGAAGAAAAATGTCCTTCATCTATTATTGTAAATTAAAAATTAAAACGTTGAAATTATCGTTGCCAGCGAGACACGCTTTTCTTCGGGCCTGAAACACGTCGTAAAATTGCCCAGTGACTTCAGAGGAGATGGCCTCTAGAATTTTCTTGGCGCGTCTTTCGTAGCGTGGTGTGTCTTAGCGTGTGTATGTTGTTGTTATTTGTTGTTTTTGTTTAATTATTAGAAATATTTTGTGTTGTATACTTGTATTTTGTACTTTTAATTGCTGAATAACATTGCTTTAGTATGGGTTAAGTATTTTAATTTGTAACTGTAGTGTTATTAAATAATTATAATAAGATTAGTGAAAGAGTTAAGCCTAGTTATATTTTGCCTAATAATGTTTACATATATTGCATTTTAGAAATTAGTTGCTTATTTTTAAATTTACAGTTGAGTATTTTATACATTTTCAGATGCTATAAATGTTAAATAATTCTTGAAATGACTTATTTTTTTATTATACTAGTCTGAAGTTTAAATATTTTTAATTTGTCTTGCAATTTGTATGTGTGTACTACTTAACATTTAAATTACTTAGCAACTTTTTTACATTTTTATTAAAAGTGACAAGAGTGGTATTGAGTTTTTGAATATTAAGGTAAGTTGCATTTGCACTTATTATTATTTTTTTTTTATCAATTTTTGTTTTAAGCATAAAATTTTTGAACATTTATACTTGTATTATCAAAATTTACAAAGTAAACTAAATCATAGTTTTTTTTAGGTGGTTGAAAAGTATTGTGTTCCATGCTGCAGATCTAATTATGATCCAACTGTTTACCTTTCTTGCTTTCAATTCCCCAAAGAGGAAGACAGAAGAAACTTATGGCTTAAGAAAATTAATCGAAAGGATTATTCAACGAGTAGTAAAAATGCTGTTGTTTGCATTAAGCACTTTAATAAGAAATTTGTTATCACAGAAGACCATGCTGTTCGCGACGATGGATCTGGTCTAACTGTGAAAAGAATTTATCCAAAATTAACACCTGATGCATGCCCATCAATATTTCCATATCAGCCTGCATATTTATCTAGTGACCCTGTATCGAAAAGAAAAACTCTATCTGAACGAAGAAATGAAATATTAAAAAGGGACGAAAAAACATTTATTGACTGGTGTTTAAAAGATATCATTAAAACTTTCGATGATCTCCTGAAAGAATTTCCAACAAAGCTAACTAAAGAGTGGCACTTTATAGTGCAAGAAGATGATGTGTTATTTTATAAACTAAATATATGTAATGGTCAAACTCCACGAATTAAAGTGTCATTTAAAGTAGACAAATTTAAGTGTGACTGCTTGGCATGGCGAAATAGCATTGAGTAATAAAAGTCTTCATATTGTACAAAGAAAAAAGTGTGACAGATGGACCAAATTTGATTGCTTATTAAGTACACTTGGGAATTATGAGGAAAGGAATGTCTGTATTGAAGACAAATTCAACTACACATTAATTTTCTTCAGGATGTTAGAAAACAAAAGGAGAAGGAAGAAGGTGAGTATTGTTTTATTTTTGATGTTATAATTGAACAAATTAATAATTTGATTTTGACTAAAATTGCATATTCCACAAATTATCTTTTGTTTGCTAGTAAATTTTTTTTCAGTTATCCTTCAGCTTATACTTTTATCCGTAATTCAACAATTTTAATTGTGCCTCATCCTGTTTATCTTAAAAACTTATCTAATCCATTTAATAATGAAAGCAATCTTGACAATAATAGTCATATATCATATTTAAAGAAAAAGATTGAATTACTTAATGAAAATGAAAAAAAATGTTTGCCTTTTACTTGATGAATTATTCATAAATTATAATATTTCATATAAAGCTTGCACCTAAATTATCTCAAAAAGTTCTTTATCCAACTTCATTTGCGAAACAAAATGTTTTATTCGCTTGAAATCTATTTAATGAAACAAACATAACTGCTTTAAAGAATAATCAAAATGAAAAATGTTGTAATATAGCAGTATTTATTGATTTTATTTTAAAATGGTGGAAAATAGTTAATGTCAAATATCCCCCAAAAGGTTTCAAATTGAATGATGATTTCTGCAAACCAATGCAAATTTAGTGATAACAATGTGATGTTTTTAAAAAGATTTAAAGCTTGGCAATTTAAGTTCTTTAAAAGTGTCTGAACGAAAAGAATTGGGACTTCCTGGTAGAGGTGGTAAACTTACTAAGGAAACACATTTTGCTCTGCATTTTACTAGGGAATATTTAATAGAATTGATAAATTACATATTTGAAACATATAATGTAAAGTATATTTTGTTAGGAAAATTTCAAACAGATCCATTAGAGGCTCGATGTGGACAATATCGACATATGTCGGGGATTACAATGTTTCTTGTCAGCAAGTTTTTGAATCCAAAGGCAAATTAAAAATAATTAGTTGGATAGAACTGTATTCTATAAGAAAAGGGGAATTCAAATTAAAATCATTACAATCTTTTAAATCCGATGCATTCAGTGGACAATCCAACATTCCAGATGTTTTATACGAAGCATTTAATTCACATGATTATGCCGAAATAAATATAAGTGAGAAAGCAGTTTTAATTTACATAGGAGGATTTGTAGGTAGGCAAGTTTGCAAGAAAATTAAGTGTAAATTATGTCGCGAGTTACTAGTTTTAGATAAGAATCTAGAATATGAAACAGATAATTGTGAAATAAAAGAATATTTAAGGATTATTAACAGAGGTAATTTAAAATGGCCTACAGAATTTGTTGTTGACATTATTGTTCAAACATACTTAATATTTTTAAAACTTATTAGCCATAAATATGAAAGTATATTTTTAGAGTGTAAAAATCAAAAATCTCTATTAGAACAATTAGTTTTTGAAAAGTTGGGTTTTATATCTATAATTCCAGAAACCCGATGTTTTTGTACAACTAAAGCATAAATTTCAACAAAATTTTTTTTATCTGTTTCAGCTAATATTTTTATTAATAATTATATTTAATGTAAGAAATGATAAAATTACGATCCCAAATAAAAGAAAATTGTCGACTTTAACCTCATAATATAATGAAAAATGCCTTTCGGCTAGTTTGAAAGTGAGTTAATATAATTACATTTGGTATCAGTTTACAATATGATTGCATGTATTTTCTATATTTGCCTTAGAATAAAAAATATTTCATTATCTAAAAATTTATTAATATGCATCTAAGGTTTCATTATGTATATCATTGCATATATCTTGATTAAGAATGAGAATATTAATTATTTTTTGTGTAGCAGTAGAAGCTTTTTAGAGTAACTATTTAATATTTAGATACTATGATTTTGTATAAGATTAATATAAAAGGGATAATATCCCGATGATTGAGCATTGTGTTTGACTAGAGATATTCTGGCATTCATTAAGCTATAATTTTTTGAATATCCCAAAGTGTTTCCCTACAACTAATTTTCATGACATAAATGTAAATATAGAAACATATTTTTGTATAATGAAGGTTTGTTTTGGAATGATGTAAATAATAAATTATATAAATATAGTATAAAAAAGAATTATTATTGTGAACATTCAAATAAAAAATTTTTAGGATTGAAATGCATAAAATTTAGCAGAGAAAAAATTATTTTCAATTTTTATACAATTTATATAAATAAATTTAACTCCACTAATAAATGAAAATTTAGAAAGCATTTTTTTGTATTATATATTTGTTGATAAATTTTTTGAAATAAACTATTTTATTAAAATAATTCATTTCTGCCATTATAGAAAATTTTAATTAAAAAAATAAGATAAAAACTATTTCAGTTGGGGAATTAATCTACTTTTTTAATAATTGTATTTATATTAAAAAAAACGTCTGTGTATAAAACAATTCAAGGTAGATTCATAATGTGGTACTATTGGTTTAAATAAATATTTAAAGTTAAATATTATTTTTAAAATCAAATTTTCACCCTGCAAGAAGCTCACCCACAACTCTGACGTCACAAAATCAACGCTCAGGCCCTGAAGAGCGCGATGAATGAACAATCTCGCCGGCCCCGAAATTATCCCGCAGTGGAAAAATCTAATTAAACAATATATACAAATTATAATTGTTTTTATATAAACTTTTGTTTTCATGTTAGTTACTTTAGTTATGTATGCAATGAACAGCCTATTGGCCTGCGATGAGGGAAAGACATTACCTTTTGGTGGAACTTTCAATAGTAAAGACTTCGCATTTTTGTACTTAAAATAATCAGAAAGCCACAATCAAGCATACTTATTATCCATTCGAAACTCCAATTATCACAATTATCCACAATTTTCCTCGTTTCTTAAAACAACGATTGCAATGAACGCCACGAATGCATTTGAACCTATGCCCTCCTGCATATTAATAATACACATTACCACTGAAAGAGGAGTATGGTTTTGGATTTTATATCATATTAATCACCACATTTTATTAGTAAGAAAATTGCTTAATGTTCTATATTTATATAGTTCCACATAATATTAATAGACATTTTCATACTATTAACAATAATGTTATCATTCATATGAATCAATAGCCATATGGGAATATAGTGTGAGCTTTTTATTTCTATTAGAATATGATAAGAATTAAAGACACGATTTCACACTAATTTAATGGAACACAAGCTTCCGACACGGAAGCATTTCAATAGAGAATACCTTAAAATTAAATCTACATAGTTGCACTCTGGCACAACCTTCTTCATCCCCGCAACCTATAACTTTCCCCGTCAAAACAAGGCTGCGTTTTAATATCTATATGAAACTTGTCCAAGTCTCTAATTTAAAGCGTATGAAATTAATGACCACGAAATCTAAACTCATGTTTGTGAAAATTGCAACACCATGAAGGAATTACGCGAGTGAGCTGAAATTTTCAGGAAATGCAAATTAGCGCATTATATGCGAATGATTAGAATTTCAAATCCGTAGTGCATGCGTATGCTGAGCAGCGCCCTCTGAACGGTGGATGGATCCGAATAAATAGACGGCTGTAGAGAGGCGTGTATGGTTATCGGTGGTTATCTGCTAGTGGTAAACGTTAGCTCAATCGTTACTTATGCCTCTTCGACGAAAGAGAGCGAGATTTGAACAACTTACAGAGTTTGAACGGGGGAGAATCATCAGCCTTCGTGAAGCTGGATTGTCTTATCGTGCAGGTAGCCGTTCGTGTGCAGCGTAACAGCAGCACAGTGATGCGTCTTTGGAAGCAGTGGACGGACGAGAGTCGGACAATTCGGAAATCCGGAAGTGGACCCCGAAATGTGACGTCAGCTTGCGACGATAGACACCTGGTCCGCATGGCGCTGACGGACCGTACAGCTTCCTCTAGACAATTGGCAGCACAGTGGTCAATAGCTACAGCTGTTTCATTGTGTGCTTCATCAATTCGTAGACGTCTGCTGCAGCGTGGACTGAGCGCAAGGACTCCTTTATACAGGATCCCTCTCACGTTAAACCATCGCCGCCTGCGGCTTCAATGGGTCGCTCAGCATAGAGGCTGGCGTGCTGATTGGAAGCATGTCGTGTTTTCTGACGAATCCCGCTTTAATTGTGGTACCATGATGGCCGCATTTGTGTCAGACGCTATGCCGGTGAACGCCACATTCCGCAGTGCATTATCGAACGTTACAGTGGACGAACACTCGGAGTTATGGTCTGGGGTGCCATAGCATATCATGGATGATCTCAATTGCTAAGAATTGTGGGCAATCTGAACAGCAACCGGTACATCAGTGAAGTTCTACAGCCCAAAGCCGTTCCCTTCCTTCAACGCTTGCCAGGTGCTGTATTTCAACAGGACAATGTCCGCCCTCATATCGCTGGGACTGTTCAATCCTTCTTTGCAACGCGGCAGGTACAGCTTCTTCCTTGGCCTGCGTATTCCCCGGATATGTCGCCGATTGAACATGTGTGGGATTTCGTTGGTCGGCGTCTCGCTCATGATCCTCGTCCTGTTGCTTCTGCAGACGAACTTTGGGTGCGCATACAAACAATATGGAATGCTCTTTCTCAGGCAGACATTGAAAATTTGTTTGACTCCATGCCACGTCGTGCAGCAGCACTTATTGCGGCGCGCGGTGGCTTCACAAAATACTGATTCCGATCTCTTGTTTGTTTGCTTTGAACATTTAATCATTTATTTTTACCACTACCACTCAACTGTGTATTAAATTTCATTCAATTATGATGATTCCTTCAGGGTGTTGAATTTTTCACAAACATGAGTTTATTTATAATTCAGATTTGAGGCGCCGAGCACAATGAATTCTAAAGCGGTGGGTTAATGAAATTTCTGAGTGAATAACTGGATCACCTCAGCTTCGAAGTTTGAATGGTTGAAGAGGTTGGATTCTGGATAGTGGAGGGGGGGATAGTGGAGCCTCCAATGTTTGACCAGTTGCTGGATTCTCTGGCTGACCTGACGCTGTCAGTTCTGAAGCTGCCGGGTATTTATCAGAGTTTAGTAATGAAGGTTAAATTGACTGGGTGCTAGTGGAATATTGCAGCTTCTTTATGTTGTCAGCCTCAATGGGTGGAAAGTATCAATTTGATTGGTATTATGAGTGACGTGTTTGACGTATTCACTGCCACAGACTGCAATAGAATATAATTTATTATGTTCAGTCTATAGTAAAGTAAAGAATGAGCAACGAGTGATGTAAGGCCGGAGAGGTCTCGTGGCAAGCAGATTGCAAGTTTCTGACAATTTGTCAAAAGCTATGTCTGACGAATAGATAAACTATCTGTAGGTCGGATAGTCCTTTCGTTGATGCTTAAAAGAGTGTCAACTGTGATTTTCTTCTCTCACATAACATTTTATAAATTACTGCGACGATAAAATGTGAGTAATGAATCCTCTAATAATCCTCTACGTAATCTGTTATAATATATCTTTAATGATTTCAGTATTTATTCAGTACAGTATTAAATAAAGTGAATATTTATTTATATATATTTTAGAATGAATTAGTAATTTTATTATTATAATTATATAGTTTTATTTTGAAAACAATAATGCATAAAATACTCAAAACATTAGGGTTTTTCGAACAATAGATATGAAATATCTTGGCTTTAAATTACTCTAGCAATTGTGGTAAAAAATAAACAAACTTCAGTTTGCTTACAACGTTACGCGTTACCACTGAAGCAGGAGTAGGGTTTGGGATTTTCTGTCATATTAATTACTTCAATTTCATCATCATTGGAGCAACAGTCCCATAGTAAGCCAAGGCAATCTGCTTCCTGCTAGATCTCTGGACAAGAGTTGTTTTGTTTTTACAGGGTAGGGGTTGTGAGACTTACAGCCAACGCTCTATAGTCATTTTAGATCGAAACCTACAGTTTAAAGGGGATTTCGAACCAATACGAACATCCATGGCACCGACAGGCCGACTCGAACACGAAACCTGTAGCACTGAGCGCCAGAGAGCTAGTCACTCTGCCATCAGGCCCCAATCACCTCCTTTTATTAGTAAGGAATTATTTTATGTCCTAAATTTATATATTTCCTAATATTATTAATAAACATATTCATACATATAGCAATAAAAGTGTTATCATTCATAGGAATCATTAGCAATATGGGAATATAGTGTGAGCTTTTTATTTCTATTAGAATATGTAACAATTCAAGACACGATTTCGCACTAATTTAATGGAACATAATCTTCCGACACGGAATCATTTCAATAGAGAATACCCTAAAATTAAATCTACATAGTTACACTCTGGGAAAACCTCCTTCATCCCCGCAACCTATAACTTTCCCCGTCAAAACAAGGCAGCGTTTTAATATCTCTATGAAACTTGTCCGAGCCTCTGATTTAAAGCGTATGAAATTAATGACCTCGAAAGCTATAATTCAGATTTGAGGCACCGAGTACAATGAATTCTAAAGCGGTGGGTCAATGAAACTTATAACTGGATAATAATACTGGATCACCTCCGCTGTGAAGTTTCAATGGTTGAAGAGGTTGGTTCTGGATAGTGGAGGGGTGGATAGTGGAGCTTCCAATGTTTGACGAGCTGCCGGATTCCCTGGATGACCTGACGCTGTCAGTTCTGAAGCTGCCGGGTATTTATCAAATGATAGTAATGAAGGTTAAATTGACTGGGTGCTAGTTGGAAAGTGCAGCTTGCTTGTGTTGTCAGCCTCAATGGATGGAAAGTATCAATTTGATTGGTATTATGAGTGACGTGTTTGGCCAAAGACTGCAAAAGAATGTAATTTATTATGTTGAGTGTAATTACAATGATGCAAAGGATGAGCAACGAGTGATGTAAAGCTGAATATGCATCGTGGAAAGCAGACTGAGTGTTTCTGACAGACTGTCCAGAGCGCTATCTGACGAATAGATGAACTATTTGTAGGTCGGATAGTCCTTCCGTTGATGTTTAAAAGAATGTCGGCTGTGACTTTATTCTCTTCATATTGTGGTGACGCATAACATTTTATAAATTAATGTGACGTGTGAAATGTGAATAATGATGAATCCTATTCGTAATTGCTGTTATAGTATATATTTGATGGTTTCAGTATTTATTCAGTACAGTATTTAATATGGTGAATATTTATTTGTATATATTTTTAAATGCTTCTCTGAATTTTTAATTTTATTATTAAAATTATATTGCTTTATTTTAAAGAAAATGATGCATACAATCCTTAGAATATGAGGGATTTTCGAACGAAAAGACATAAAATATTTTGTGGTAAAAAAAAAAAAAAAAAAATCCTACAATTTTCTAACAGCGTTACACGATACCACTGAAGCATGAGTAATAATATAATAATCATTTCATCAATAATAATAATAATTTTGAATGAATAAATGTAAACCTAGCGAATCTTTTTAAGGAACATTGGTCCATATTTGTGTTAAATGAATAGCAAATAAAACTAAAGCAAGAAAATAAACACATGAACGTTTAAAGTACACATTAATATTTCTGAACTTGGAAACATTCCAATAATCGCATCTAGGTGTAATACAGCTTTATAAAGAAATTAGGAGTAAATAGAATTATATGTCTTTTAATATTTCCATATCCCTAATGGAGACCCGAAGGCCGAGTGAGTAACGCTCGGCCACAAGGATGAGTCCCGACTGAGCCATGTATATTTTCAGGAATGTGGTTAGGAATGCATTTTAAACCCTAGGCCCCTGCCTAATATGACTATTGGACGTAGGGCTGATAACCTTACCCAATAAGAAGATAACATCTCTTGTCTCGAAAACTGCCAGTAGGCAGACGGCCTTGTCCCAAAATAAGGCTGTTGCGTCAATGAAGAAGTATGAGAATATTCCTAATGACTTCTCTATTGTTTTCAACATCAATAAGATAGTAAACAACATAGATGTAACTTCCTTATTGAAAGTGATTGCATGACTGCTTAAAATTTATGCAAAAATATATAAAATACACAAGAAAAGAAAACACTCTTTTTTTTTAAATTAAAAAGGGCGACTACAAATCTTTCAAAATATTCAATCAAATAATTAAATGTACATACAAATTATATTTAATAAAACAATTTTTTAATTCAATTATGTAAATATAAACTTAAAATTGTTTAAATATTACATTTATAAACATAACCAAGTAAAAAATTTAATAAAGATAGTTAATGAGATAAAATAATATTACTTAAGAGTAAAAGAGGAAACAATGGTGAGAATGGGAAAAATTGGATACAAGAAAATGCAAGAAAAACGGACAAGAAAAAGCTAATTTACTCTATTAGGTTATTTTTTTTTTCTGTTTGTAAAAAAAGTAAATAAATAAACTTTCATTCGATTAATTAATAATATACTATAAATTCTCATAAAAGTTATCTGGCAAATTAATTATAAATAAATATTCACGCATTAAAAAAAAAAAATGTTATTAAGACATATAATAGATATTTTAGATTGCCTTATTAAAACTCAATTTTTGAGCGTTGTTTCAGAGAAACATGTGTGTATAAAAAATAATTTTTTTACATATTTTATTAATAAACATAACTTGCATAAAAGCACTTGCACTAAAAAAAATAAAACAAGTTTTTTTGTTTTAAAAAGATGGATAATAATTTTTTTCTGGAATTTTTTGCTCCTTTTTATAACTTTGAATTCAAATCGTTAATAAATGTTCTTGAATAAATATATTTTTTTAAATAATCATCAAAAAATATATCTAGCCAAAGAAATCAAGATTTTATGAATTCAATGAAAGGATTTTTTTTATATAGTACATTAAGCTAAAACAAATAGTTTTTATCATTTTAATATAACACAAGAAACTTTTAAAAAACTGATTGAAAATTCCATGATTCCAATTTTTTTTACATAACGGTACAACTGTGAAAAAATGATAAAAAATCATAATTAATCATTTCAGAAAAACAAATATGTAAACTTGTTTATTTTACTACAAAACTACAAAAAGAAATACTGCAGAGAATGCAGGAAACAGAAACAATTCCGTTCTGTTTCCCATGATATAAATGCTAAATTATGGATTAAATGATCATTTTATGACTAATCTTCAGTTTAATTGTTAGTTGCAACCGCTTGTGCATTTATTAAGCTAGGCATAACCGTTTTTCTAAGTGGAATTACGCCGAAATGAGTATCTAATCCTAATATGTAATCAGATTTTGCTTCATTCATTACTGTTTTTATGCTTTGCAACTGGACGTGTTTTCGGTGTAATGATTTTAAAACGGTTATTGGTTTGTATGCTTTTAAATAGCCTTAAAAAGGATTTACTTTAGCATTCTACGCAAATATGTGGAGACTGTTGTTTCTGTTTATAATTAAAATAAAAAATGAACGTGGTAAATTGCCAGTAAAAAAATGGTTGAATGAGTTTCGAAAAGTAAAATGTGTCCATTAATTTAGTTAATATCGCATTGAGTTAAAAAAAAAAATAAATTAATAAAAAAACAACAAAAGTAGAACTGGTTTTATCTTAATCGCATTCAATTTCATTTATTTATTTTTTGTAATTTTTAAATGTTGCAAATAAACATAACTAAATTTTATAATATTGCCGTTTACTTTTTGCTCTTGAATAGTTAACAAAATTAAACTAATTTAACATTTTGTTATACGACATTTTCATGAGCTGGAGTTAATTTGGTTTCTGTTAATATTTTAGCTTAGAAAGAAGAAATATTAAAAAAAAATTAAAATATTTTAAATAATAATAAAATTTTCCTTGAATTGAATTTCTAAATATTATTCAAACGTTTTAAATATTATTTTTTTATATTTATTCAAATCACTCTAAATATTATTTTTTAAATAATATTCAAATGAATTTTTAAATATTATATTTATTCAAACACCTCTTAATTCTTAAAATGATTTTTTAATTTAAAATTATGTACTTTAACCGTGCTTCCTCGTACACACTGGCACCGATTGGCTAGTTCTCTGGCTTTTGGTACCACAGGCTTTAGGTTCGAATCCTGGCGATGACCTGGATGTTTGTTAGTGGTTCGGAATCCATTTTAAACTGTAGGTACCCGTCTAATTAGCCTACAGTGTGCACAAAAGGACAGTAAAGCGACAAACCAAACCAAACGTACACACTGGCAAGAATTCAACCCTTTGGTGTCCAGAAGAAATGGTCAGCCAGCCTCGAGGTTCTCCCCAGAGAGGAAGTACAGCGCAACCTGCATTTTCGTTGAAAAACGTTTATAGTCTCTCATCCCGAATGGAAATATACTTAGCGCATCCTGCATTTAGCTGAGAATCTTGTTTTTGGCTTAGAAGTGGAATCATTTCACGAATCTATAATTATATGTCATTCAAATGTGCTAAATATTGTACGTCTCTAAATCCTATGTGTGTGGTGTTTGTGCTTGTGGAAATAGAGCTGTGTGTTCCCGAACCTGTGCCTCAAGCATCTCAATCAAACCACACAGAATTACAAACTCTTTGTCCTATCTGGAAATTTCCCCAACAATATGGATTTATCTTATAAAAACATGAAAATTGAAAGAATTTATTGATAATTACTGACACAATTTTTTTTCAGTTTATGTAATAAATTATATCCTTCGTAATTTGAATGGGATTTATAAAATATGGGTTTTTTTATATTATGTAAACTAAAATGACTTTTTATTCAAAATAACATACTCTAAATTTCATAAAAACAATTATCTCATTCATAACTTTTTTTAAATAATCCATATTTTAGATTCAGCAGCACAGTACCATGTTTTGATTAATTTCGTAATAAAAGTATGTTTAAGGTAATAAAAGCAAAAAATTAAATCAAGTCTGTAAAAAATGCTGAACCATGAAATAAAGTTTATTGCAGTTCAGCCATGCAGAAATAGATATTTTTATTTTCATTTAATTTAGCTGTCTGGGGTATTTTCTAAATCACGTGACTGGAATGGAGTTCAGTAAAACGTTAATCATCTGTTAAATGAAGGAATTTATTTTATTCTATTTTTTTATGGAAGCCCAGACATTTTATTCCTTTCTGAATAAATTAAGAAGTAAAAATTAAAATTTATAAAATAAAGAAGAAGAAGTAAAATTTATAAAATTACTTTTATAGTTTAGTATTTTATATATATACTACTGTGCCCAAAAAGTAAAACCAATTTTCAATTTAAATTTCCCCGGCATACTGAATTTCAATTTTTTTTCTTTTTAAGGCTGCTGTCACTGTCCTTGACATATGTCTGAAATTTCACGTCAAAATACTCATTAGTGTTTGAGTTACACTTGGCTTTGTGAGACGCTAAAACTGATTTCGGCGATTTTTCAAATGTCTGAATTCATTGAGCAAATTCAACTTGCAACTCGCAACTTGCATTAAATTTTTTTTATGGTAACTTACGGAATGTTGCAGAAGGCATTCGATGATCATTTCTATATCGGAAAGACATGTTTAGAAGTGGTATAAACAGTTTAAAGAAGGCAGAAACGCGTTGAAGACGAAGAGAGCTCTGCTCGACCATCAAACTAAACCTACGTAGCTCACGTTCAAAAAATTCAAGATTTGGTACTTGCAAACCGTCAATTTACAATTAGAGATCTTGCTGATGATGTTGGAATTTCAAAAGGATCGGTCAATTCCATTTTGGACCTCAAACGCCTCAAATCTCGATTGTAACCGAAAACCCTGAATGCGCCAGGTCACACTGAAAAGATTCTTCGATAATTTTTCGCCGAATGTTTCCCCCATATCATTCCAAAACCGCCATATTCACAACGTGCGACTTCTGGCTATTCCCTAAACACAAAATACCACTACGGGGACACCGTTTTTAATGTATTGAATAGATTCGACTTGAATCGTCGCCCGCTTTGAAGGCAAATATCTGCCGATGACTTTTTATCATGCATTGTGGAGTGAAAAAAAAAGTTAGCATAAGTGCATTGTGTCCGAAGGGGATTACTTTGAAGGCGATGAAATAAATTTGGAGGAATAAATAAAGAGCCTTTGAAAAAAAATAATTGGCCTTACTTTTTGTGCACAGTAGTAATTCTATCAGGGTTTCGTTTAAAAACACAATAATAAGAATATATTCTGTTTATATACTTCCTGTTTTTTACCCATAAAACAAATACAACTTGAACAAAAAAATGCCCAATACGATATTCATAAGCAACTATTTTTATTTCTCGTCGACAAAAAAGAAGAATGTTCCTTTTGACAAGGAATAAATATTACAGGGGAAAATATTCAAGAAACGGGGACTCATTATCCGGGGCATAAAAAACAGCAAGAAAGGCACCTTCCTCAAGGGACACCTATAAGTCGCTGACGTGACTTGCAAAATTCATCCCCGTGGACCGATAGCTTTCCTTTTCATGCCCGTAATCACCCCCCACGCAATTTACTCGTTTTCATTAACCTCTAAGTACGCAGGCTCGGAACCTGCCATCCGGAACGGAAGGCTGTTTTGGTCTCCAACACTTGTTGCGAAATGTCGTTAGTTCCCGAAATTTGTAATGGAAAAGGGGCAACCTTTTGCTTTCGACACAACATTGCAATTTGGGTCTTTCGTGTTAACATATCGGGAATTTAGGTTCGTGGTTGTTTTCGCTTCCGCAAGAGATTGTGTAGTTTAAGAGTTGAATATTTATGGCTTGCTTAATCTGATTACTTACTGTTAAAGGGTGATTTATAGCATGACTTGTTTGAAAGGTGATTTCGGTGGCTTTGTAATTGCCACATATGTTTATGCTGGTGTTGATAAGGGAGTTTAATTTGCTTAGGTATTACTTTTTAATCAATGGTAACAATTTGTAAAGACAAAAAGAACATTGTAACTTGATGTTACATGTTTTCTACATAAGAATCTTGAAGTCATTCAGATAAAAACAAATGCGGTTTCATCGACTGAGATTTAAATTCTTTGCTTCGAACTTTTAACATAAATTACGATTTTAGTAATTAGTGTTATTATTTAGGCATCTAATATAATTCGTTAATTAAAAAGTTGTGATTTGACAAACTAAACATATTGCATAAGAAATCAAAGTTTAGCTTTCAAATCTACTATCAAAAGCTGACTGAATTTTTGTGAGGAAGATTTGAATTTTTGTCGTAGATAAATTTTCATATAATACGAAATATCTGAAAAAAATTATGTCAAAAGATGTTCCGTTATTAAAAAAATATCTAAAAAGTTTTGAAAAATAGGGAAAATGTATCTAAAATTGAAAGTAATTAACTACTATTTAAAATGATCAATTATATTTACTTTTTAACTTAAGTCTTAATTAGATTGTAGAATATAAAATTGTTCATTAAACAAAAATAATATTTCTAAAAAATGTATTATCAAAAATTAGGAAATAACGTTTTTATTTTTTTAAGATTTGTAAGATTTCTTATCTTAAGTAGATTATTTATAAAAAGCAATAATACTCTTAATCTACATTCTACTTCCTTCATGATTGATTATATCACACTTTGTAGTTTAAAACGAAAAAAAATAATTATTGTGATTTGTTAAAATTTAAAGCTTTTAAATGTAACTTACAACAAAATATTTTGCCTGTAAATTATAATGTTCAAATTTTCAATAAAATTCTTATAAAATAAAAATTTATTCATTAACCTAACAACTTCCCAAAAGTTTAAAATCTGCAACATTTCGCATTTGTTTGATCATTAAATATTTTTAATGATATGAATTTTACATTGTATGGCTACATAAATATTTAAGAGGTATTTCCATGTCATAAAATAAATATTTTCTAATGTTAAGATACTGCATAATGCAATCGATGTATCAGAAAATTCTAGGATATTATTAAATAATAAAATAGCAGTTGTATTTATATTTATATTCTTTACCCAAAGACCGGCTTAGTTTCGTGAGTTTTTTCAATGAATTCACAATCATTTACTGCGATTACTTGTTGAAGTGTTTAATGATTAATAAATAAATGACACTTCGGTGAATAGATGTACCTAGTTATACCTAGTTATTGAATCAATGTTAATAACTAGTTATTGAATCAATGTTAATATCTAGTTATTGAATCAATGCTAATACCTATTTATTGAAAGTTAATACGATGTTATTGTCAAAGGCTGCCTCAATTTTGGTGAATATTTTTTGTCATATACAAATTTTGAAATTATGCTAAATATCTGAAAAAAATAATATCAAAAAGATGTTTCATTATTGAAAAAAAAACCCCAACTTAAAATTTTGACATACAAAATACCTAAAATTGAAATTAATTAAACAAAATTTAAAATGATCAATTATATTTACAAAAGTTTCAAAATTTAACACAAAATTTGAATGAATACAACCACGATTAACATTTGGGAAGTTCATGATTTAATGTCTGCTATTGGAACCAAAGTAAAAGACTTTGCCTACGCATATTTTATGTTTATTTCCTTAGGTTCTTACGGTCACGTATATTACGTTACGTTTATTCTCAGCTATATTAACGTATATATGAACAGCTTGCAAATAAGACCCCATTATTTAGAAGCCTAATTGTTGTATAAATTAAATAAAAACTGATTGCTTAAATTTTCTAAATAGACTGATATTTTAAATCAATTTTTAAATAAATTTAAATGTAATTAAACACATACTTAAGTTAAAATTGTCTAATAGACAATAATTTTTTATACATTGCATAGAAAAATAATAATTATAAAAGTAAATTTTATGAAATATCACAAAAAATATTATTTTAATTGTAAGATATGCTAATCTAAAAGTAGATCTATGATCTTGTCTTATGATTTCAGATAGACAACTATAACATCAAAAGTTGAACTTGCGCATTTGATAGTTAAAGTTTAATATCGTTCTAAAAATTGATTAAATTTTCAAAGTAGGCAATTTTTATTTCAATTTTTAAATTAATTTTAAATATATTTAGAACACGCTTAAGTTAAAACTGTCAAAGTTTAATAGACAATATTATTTTTTCTACATTGTAAAGGAAAATAATAATTATATAAAAAATGTAAAGAAAATATTAGAAAATAATATTATTTGAATTGCAAAATATACGAATCCAAAAGAAGATCTAAGATTTTGTTTTATAATTTCAGACAAACAACAAAAACATCAGAAGTATAACTTGTGGACTTGTTAATTAAAGTTTCATATCCTTCTAAAACTTCTTTATATCATTCAAAAAAGACAAATAATTGACAAATTATGAGAATTTATGCTCATCAACGATAATTCTATATTATTAAAGACAAGACCATATATCAACAATTTATGGGAAAAAAGGTCATATTTCCATTTGAATATATTCATTTTTGAGATCCTATTCCTTTCAAACTTTATTTGCCATAATAAATTTGTTTAAATCTTTTTTATTAAATTATCACATAATTACTTTTTTATTAATTACGACATATGTTCAATGGAAACTAATAAAATTAACAACCAAATCAATATCTTATAGTGAAAGCTTTGTATGCATTTAACACATAGAAGCAATTTATGGGAAAAAATTCATTTAATATATTCATTCTAAATTTATGAGATATTATATCTTTCAAGCTCCATTTGTTATAATAAATTTTATTAAATTATCACACAATTATCTTTTTATTAACTATTATAAGTGTCCAATGGAAATTAATAAATATTATCAACAAAAACCATTATTTTATAATGAAAGCGTATGTATTTAGCATATAGACACAATTTATGAGGAAAAGTTCATGTATTATATTCATTCTAAATTTTTGAGTTCTTATTCCTTTCAAGCTTCATTTGTTATAATAAATTTTATTAAATTACCACACAATTATCTTTTTATTAACTATGATAAGTGTCCAATGGAAACTAATAAATATTAAGAACAAAATCATTATTTTATATTGAAAGCTTGGCATGCATTTAGAATATAGACAATTCCTATAGACAATATACACAATTTATGAGAAAATGTTCATTTAATATACTTATTCTAAATTTTTGAGATCTTATTCCTTTCAAACTTCATTTGTTATAATAAATTTTATTATATTACTACACAATTATCTTTCTATTAACTATGATAAGTGTCCAATAGAAACTAATAAATACTAAGAGCAAAATCATTATTTTATATTAAAAGCCTTGCATACATTTTGAATATACATTTAGAATATAGACAACATAAGCTTTGCATACATTTAGAATGTAGACAACAACACAATTTATTGGAAAATGTTAATTTAATATACTCATTCTAAATTTTTGAGATCTTATTTCTTTCAAGCTTCATTTGTTATAATAAATTTTATTAAATTACCACATAATTATCTTTTTATTAACTATGATAAGTATCCAATGGAAACTAATAAATATTAACAACAAAATCATTATTTTATAATGAAAGCTTTGTATGTATTTAGCATATAGACACAATTTATGAGGAAAAGTTCATTTATTATATTCATTCAAAATTTTTGAGAGCTTATTCCTTTCAAGCTTCATTTGTTATAACAAATTTTATTAAATTACCACACAATTATCTTTTTATTAACTATGATATGTGTCCATTGGAAACTAATAAATATTAAGAAAAAAGCATTATTTTATAATGAAAGCTGTGTATGTATTTAGTGTACGAAAAACAAAGAATAACAATGCTTATCTTATTTTTTTAAACTATCCAATGTTTTGTTAATGCGTGTTAAATTATACACATTAAACAACCTGTTTTTGTTTGCTTCCATTTTTTCACTCAAAAAAACGAAATTATATGACATTTTTGTATGCTTTTGTCTTCACACATTTATCTATGGCGATTTTCGAAAACGGAAAACTCTGTAAGTTTCCTTCGTCGAATTTCGTTATTTTAAATTACTTTCATTTTGTTAGCTCAGCACTGGAAATGGTAACTGATTTATTCAACAACACTCAAACGCAAAATTCCAATGAAGCAAAACATTTTCCTTTTCGCGTTTGCAATTTTTCAGGCAGCAATCGATATTCCCATCGATAACAAACAAATCGATTCGATAGTAGAGTGCATCGATTTCGAAAAATGGATAGAACGATATTTTCGTCCCCCAAATTTCCAACTTTGAGTATTTTTCACAGTAATGACTGAGAAAGGTTTTCGAGTGGTAATATATTATTCGATCTCGATTTTTCAGAGAGGCACATATTTCCGATTTCCTATGGGATTTATCTCATTGAATTACTCGTAATGATCATTAGAATTTACACGCATTAAAGGATTGAATTCAAGTAGAACGGAAATGTGCATTTATCTGATAGCAGATTCGATAGGAAACAAAATAAAATAAATCACTTGATTGAAATATGAGTTGAATTAACTTAGTGTGGTAACAAATGAAAAAAAATAGTTTTGTTTCCTACTTGTTTTTGGAAGTTAATAGAATGCATTAAATTACATTTATAGAAAAAGTATGAATAATATAATTGACTATTATTTATCTTTGTTGATTATTGATTTAAAATATGTACTCGAAGTACTTTTCTCGAAGAACAATTGCCAAAGGCGTGTTCTTATATACTAATGTGTCCAAAAAAGTAAGGCCACTTATCAATTAAAAATTCCGGGGGCTTATCGAATTTAAATTTTTTTCTTTTTTAGGTTGCTGACACTGTCCTTGACATATGTGTGAAATTGCACGTCAAAATATTCATTAGTGTTTGAGGTTTCGCTTGGCTTTTTGAGATGCTAAAATTGATTCCGATGATTTTTGAAATGTCTGAGTTAATTCAGCAAAAAACTGCATTAAATTTTCTTTGCGGAAACGTATAGAATGTTGCCGAAGACAGAATGTATTCTGTGAGCTTTTCCTATATCGGAAAGAAATGTTTCGAAGTGAAATAAACAGTTCAAAGAAGGAAGAAAAGGCTTAGAAGCCGAAGACCCTTCTGGTCGACGATCTACCTCAACCGACGAAACTCACGTCCAAAAAATTAAATATTTGGTGCTTGCAAACCGTCAGTTACAATTACAGAACTTGCTGATGATGTCGGAATTTCAAAAGGACCGGTCAAATCTCGATTGGTACAGAAAACACTGAATGCGCCAGCTCACACTGCATTGATTCTTCGCGACAAGACCTCTCCGGTTATAACGTTTTGAGTCGAATGAAGAGATTCAACGCGAATCGCCGCACGCTTAGAAGGCCATGCCTGCCGAGGACTTTTTAGCATGTATTGAAAATTGAAAAAAAAGTTGGCATAGCAGTGCATTGTGTCCGGAGGGGTTTACTTTGAAGGCAATGAAATAAATTTGAGAGAATAAATAAATAGTTTTTGAAAAAAAAAAAAACTTTACAAGATAAGGTGATAAAATAAACTTTACAAGAAGATAGACTTTGACCACACATATAACCTTCGTTGTGGACAATTGATTCTAGTAGTAAACAATTCAGTATGTGGACTGCCATCACTCTTTCAATCCTCCACTACATGACACCATTCCTGATACAAACTTTTTAACATCTTTGGTCCTTATTGATCTCAAAGTTTGCATAATCGGTAACATCATACACAGCCGTACGCACTGTATTGCTGGATCGAACTACGTATTTCATCATGGAATTCAATTTGAATCCTGAAAGCATGATTTCAGGTTGAATGAGCGCGACATCACAAATCATTCAAAATGATCAATTTGACAATCACGGCAAAGGCGTTTTTTAGTATGGGCAAGTGGATATTAAAAAGCACAGTGGGTATAGGAAATTCAAACATCTTTATTAAAACGCTTATCAATGCTAATTTTTTATAACTCAATCGGTTCAACCCAAAGGGATTTGGGGAGATCCAACGTCGTCCCCATAGGTCAATTTCTGCGTGCTTAATGTGGTATTCCGCCTTGGTTAAAATGTTCACATGGCATCTACTAAAATGGCTAACAATTATTCGATTTCATGAATTTGCTTTTTTAGCCAAATTCTATTTTATCTCTTAAAGGACCTATGTATATGATGTGAGCAAACATGCATGTAATTCATTGATACAGTCTCTGATATATTCTGCTCTTTAATCCAATTGCATACTGTGCTGCAATGCCCATGAGTTAATTAGTTTTTATCATAACCTAATTATTTGAATGATAAATCTAAAGGCATTATTATTTGAGGTTTTTTATTTTTAAAATTTATTTATTGTCTTTTTTCGGGCATATTTAAATGCAATGTCAAAAAAAATGTAGCATTTTAGTTATGAATAACTAAAGTAAAAGATCATTAATAAACAACTATTAAATTTAAGAATACAAAAATGCTTTTTTTAAATTTATAATATATACTAACGCTATATATCTACGCTGTCAAAAAAAGGAGAATATCTCAAAAAATTGAAAGCCTGTTTATTTCAAACCAGAATTATTTTCTTTTTGAAGAAACCGTTTAACAAACATATGTTATGGTTGCGTGTTTGATTTCGTAAACTTGCAAAAAAAGGCAAACACCTGCGTGCTCTGTCTACTGTTTCTTCTTCTTTTTTTTGCAAAATAAAGAATAAACAATAAGAAAATACACGAATGGTTAATAGTTCTAGAAATTTTCTTCCTGTCCGTTTTTGAAACAGATTTCATGTTTCAGATTCACTGTCATGAAAGATCTCCTCTTTTTTTCCAGAATTTAAAATTTGCATGGTGTAGATATATATCTGACAGTTTTCAATTTCTGTAAACCAAAAGAAAGAAAAAAAATAGACAAAACTGAAGATAACAGGAGAGGCTCTTCATCTTTTTCTAAAAAAATTTGTTTTACTGAACTTCAGCTGCTGCTTTAAGAAAATGTTTCTCCCTCAATCCGTGAGCCCTCTGCCTAAACAAATGCGTCTTTGGGCTGATACAGTTTGAGCAAAAAAATTATACTGGAGAGAAAATATATCCAGAGCTTTGCTTTTCTGATATATCAGCTTTTTCAAGCAGGGAAGATTCTGACAGATTTCTATCAAACTCTTAGTCAGAGTTAGACATTTGATTTCTATTTTTGACGTGTATTTATTTTCATCCCTGCCCGCAATTTCATATTCGAATATCTAGAAAACGATAGTTTAACACTGGAGAAACGCCAGTCATACGTAAATATAGCTTCATTTAGTGACTTGGAAAAAAAATGCATTTCTATGAATAACAAAATTGAAATTTATCTTACTTTGAATAATTATATATTTTGTATATGAACATTTGTATCAAATGTTCATATAGATTCAAAATCTTATTCAATCGGTTCTTTTTCTTTGTTTTTTTTCGAATTAAACGTTTTACAGTACCATTTTAAACAAACGTTATACAAGCTATTTATTTCGAATTCATTTTTCGTACAATATTGAAAATTTGCTTATGCTATCAATCATTGCTCACGATTTGATCACTATCGTGTTGTTTATTTAATATATTATTTCTGACGCACACCCGGGCAAGACTTGCATGGAGTAAATTTAAGACGTTGTTTATTTATTCAAATAATATTTTTTTAATTATTCGCAATTTGATTATTATTTCTTTGCATAACATAGTTCCTAATAAAACTATTTTCCCTTCTGAAGTGGTTGTTATGAGATATTCTAGTTCAATGCGCTTTCAGTCATTTTAAGTTTCAATAATGTTCTTTTATAATTTTTACAATTGTGCTTCTATTACGCTAAATTTTGTCTGGAGTTAATAAAAATAAATCACCATTTAGAAAGTTAAGTTTTAGCACTACTATAGTACCATTTTAAACAAAGATCATACAAAACTATTTAATTAGAATTCAATTTTTATATAATATTGAAAAGTTTCTTATGCTATCAATCATTGCTTACAATTTGATCATTATCGTGTTGTATATTTATTATATTATTTCTGACAAACACCCGAGCAATGCGTGTATGCAATAAATGTAAGGCGTTCTTTATTTATGCAAATAATATATTTTAATTTTTCTCAATTTGATAACGTAGTCGATGGTCGGTTTGTTTGTTTGTGCACTTGGATCTGGGAGTGGTCGAGTCACAAGAGCACACATTTAAAAACACACCACTGTAATTACAAGCGCATAAGCACGAGCATGACACACTACAATGATTAATATACAACAGCCATTTAAAGGAATATACTTATATTAAATTTGAATAATTCCTCTTCTAAGCTGTAAATAAAGTCACTCGGGTACAAGCTGGACATCGAAATGTACTTTCTCTCTGGATAAGAGTCTGTTGGCCAATTTATGCCCAGGAGGGTGCTAACTATATCTTCTTTTGGGGTGAGAGACTGTAAACTATATGTCTTTGAGGCAGCACTCTGGATGAGATATGATAACTAACAGCAGCGCCTGTATTTGTCGTACGTCCTCTCTGGCGAGATCTCGCCGCCTACTGATGACTTCTTCTAAATTCCGTAAGGAGCATTCTTGCAGTGCGTAGGAGGAATCACGGTTGTGTTGGTGGAACCACGGTTACAATAATCATTTTTTAGATACCCACAATTCTATATTAAAATATTTTCTATATTGAGGAGGATATTAAAATGTATTTTAACGGATTGTGTTTCCAATAATTGGAATTAATAAAGTTTCGATGATGTGATTTTACAATTGTGCTTCTATTAAGCTAAATTCTGTCTGGAGTTAATGGAAATAAATCATTATTTAGGAAGATAATCTATTCTTGAAAAACGTACTACGTTGAAAAGGATTAAACTTATTGTAAAGGCTCAAGCCTATATTTGAATAGCAATTTACAATAATTTATTTTAGAATAATAAGTTATCAAATGACAAAATTTAAAAGTATGAATAAATAATAAATTTGTGTTGAATGTTATGTTAAAAACTATGATTTGATTATGAAATGTTTAAACATAGAACACAAATTTAATACCACATTAATTTTGTAAATTATTACATCTATTACACAGAATACCACCATCAAATTCCCATATATCATAAATTACTCCTAAATACGTCCAAAATTCATATTTTTTTGGAGTTTTCGTACCTCTTTAAAACCGCAAAACCCCTTGGTAGGTAGCTGAAATGCTCCAAGTTATGCACCTATCACCATCTAACAGTTAGACTCTCAAGATCATCCCTTAGATTTTCCTTTCTCGGAAATTGTAGAGGGTGTAACAGTGGGTCACAATGGACTTTGTCAGGAACATTTCAATACGAGCATCTCAGAAAGCACCCAGTGCTCCAGTACTGAAAACTGAATTGATGTATTGAAATTGATCTCAGTACATACCGTTGAAATACGGTTTAGGAATCTTTTCTGATGAAGATCAGAGAATATATATATTTGGTACATATAAGTATACCACACTTTTGTATGAAATACTGACATAAAATAAATGTTGAAATACATACGAATTTACATATAATAAACATATTGGAAACCTCATGTAATTTCTCCTTGCTTATTTTTTATTATTAAAAAACATTAAGGAAGGTAAAATAGAAAAGATTTTTAATTGCTTCATGATAAAACTCAAAACTAAAATTATCATTTAAAAGAGAACACATTTTTTCTTCAAAATATTTGGCATAAAATAGTTCAAAAGCATTAAAGAAGAATATTTATATAGCATTATTATAAATTATATCGCTGTATAATAAGCAACTTATCATATATTTGAATTACATACAAACTGTGAGAATGGGATTTCTATATTTGTAAAAAAATTTAAAAGATTGTAGAAACATACACTTTTTTAATTTTTAAAAATAAAAATAATTAAAAAACTAATTAAAACAATAAATCTACAGTTCAAAAATTAATAAACAATCCATTCTGTAAAGTGTATTTTTCGAAATATAAAATTCATCAAGCAGAAACAAAGCAGTTTTATACTTCTACAAAGTTTCATTACAATTATGTTACAATTATTACATTTTTATTATTATAAATCACAAATAATTTTATTAATTTTTCAAATTTAATAAAATATGTGAATAATTTTATACATTAAATAGCAGTAATTTTTCTTAAAAATTTTCTTTACATAATATTATATTACAGAATATAATATTGTTATGCTGTTATTTGAATCAGTACTTAAAATAATACTATTTAAAAAAGAAAGGATTACAGTTTAAGTTTTATCAAAAATGAAATATCTTTATTTTTTACCGTGCAGTAGAAAATTAAAGTCTTATAAAATTATCAGTAATTCATAAAAAAAAGGCATCAGCTTCAATTCGGACAAAAAAGCGACTGAAGTTAATCATCTTCTCTAAAACAGTAAACTTGATCTTTTAAATATATTAAAGTATTACATAAATCAAACACACGAAAAATAGTGAACATTTGTTAAGAATTTGTCTCATGTTAAATGAAATCTAATATGTTTCAGTTTTTATCGAGTATCTATTTGAGTCGATTTTTTTTTTATCGAGTAAATGTAATCTAATATGTATCTTTTGTAATAATTAATTAAGGATTATTTTCTTCACATTGTAGTGTACCAAAAATATAAATTAGATTTCAGAGAATTAAAAACTTCGTTGAAGATTTTATTATGCTTCAGGGAAATAAAAATTCTAAGGATATTACATAAACTTCATTTATATTTTTTATCCTTAGATAAAGTATAAAATTATAAATAATAATATAATTATTTTTATTAAATAATATTTTGAGAAAAATAAAAGTAAGTTCATAAGATATTTTTGGAAATTTTACAACGTGTTTAATTTTTAATCGATAAAATTTTGTATCCATTTTATGCAAGAAAAAATATTATGTTTCGATTGATAAAGGTTTCACACAGTATTAAATGTGCATAAATGTAGGATTCCATGAAAAAAACCAAGGTTACAATCGGAAATACTTTTCCACAAAGCTTGGTTAGTTTTCTAGGAGAAACCACAGTTAAATCACATTATCTTCAGTTGTCTTAGTTCTATACTTTCGGATAGCACTACTTATGTTTATTGTAGCACTTTGGAAAATTGTTATCATATATAATATAAACATAAACAAGCAACTTCATTAAAAATGTGTTTCCCAACTATTATAAAATATACAATTATTTTACTACATTTTCTACCAAAACATATATAACTTATCCAACATCCTTAAAACTGGAAAATTTAAATTAAAACTATGCAAAATTTCAGTTAAACATGATCTCAAAACTTATTTTATACGTTTAAAAATTGTGTTCGGATAACTAAAAGAATTTAATTTTTGAAGCTGAATATCATACCAATTTTAACCAGATAAAGTAACACCTGTAAAAAGTACGCATATTACTAAGTATTCTGGGTCTGCGATAATTTAATAAATTGATCAATTATATCACGTGTATCAATCAGTAATTATAAGTAAATAAAAACTGCTTCAAACATTCAAATGAAATAAAAAATTTAAAAAAACAATTCAAATCTATCAAATTCATTCAATTTAGTTAAAGTCATATTTTTTTCTTGTTTGTAAGAAATAATAATTTGATGCGATCTTCAAATTTTTTCTTCACAAGTTATAGTAATACAACAAAATGCATGCATGAAATTAATTTAACGAAATCGACTAAACATATGGCAAAAATTGTCTAAATAGTATTTCGAGAAAAATAACTACATATTGCAAGACGTGTTCTAAGATTTTCATTTTCAAAGAATGTGATTATTTCATTTTAAAAGGATAGTTCTTGACCTAATATGATTTTAGAGTGTTGGGCGTAGGACTGACAACTCTACCCGTAAAACATCTCTCCTGTCTCACGGTAGGCAAACGGCCTTGGTCCATCATGGCGTAGTTGCGCCATTGTAAAAGAAGAAAGAATGTGATTGTATTTTGAAATTTTTATTGCAAAAAGAATAACTAATTCCTATTACATGAATTACAAAAAAAAAAAAAAAAAAAAAAAAAACTTATTTTCTATTGTGTCTAATTAAACTAAGTAAATTTTTTATATATTTTAAATTGAAATTTATTTTCTATTGTGTCTAATTAAACTAAGTAAATTTTTTATATATTTTAAATTGAAATTTATTTGTACTCAATAACCTTAGTTAATTATTTTTTACTTAACAAAATTTGATAAATACTCTACAGTCGATTTTTTTAGAAAAAAATCAATCTATCTAATAAAATCACAAAATCAAATAATCACAAAAATAACTTAAAATTTAAGAAATTTAATCTCAGAAGTGTAAAGAACTGAAAAGCATAAATGAAATGTAGAAATGAATGTATAAAACTTGAAATTTTGTTCCTATATGAAAATTTCAGATGTACATAAAAAATTCATACATACAAATATATTTCTTTATACTCCCTATATTCAATATTTTCACTTATTTTCCCTCTGAAAAACGATATTGAGGGAATAAATTCGACAATGAACGAAAGCTCTTAAATGAAAACTTTCATCTGTTTCTTCCTACACTTCCTGAGAAAGGCCTTTGCTTAATATCTTCAAGATCTCCCAGAAAGGACATCCTCAAGATGTGTTTACTGAGCGCCATTTCTCTTTCTTGACTTTTCAGTATGTTTTTGGAAGGTTTTGTACTGTATAGATTACTATCACTCGAGTAATATTATTCGTATTGGTAGTAGTAATGCAATGTTGTCCTCAAATTCAGTAAAATATTATATTTTATGTTTATATATTCGGTATATTTACAGTATATATCTGAAAAGAGCTTTTTTTTATTTATAATTCATGAAATGAGATATATATTTTTTCACACAACTAATGCACTTTGTTGAAGAGAGATACTATTTCATATAAGGCTTTAACAAAAATTTCTATAATCCAGCAAAATTAAAAGAGGATATTTAAAGTTTCCATCACAAACTTTTCTTTAATTTGTTTTTTCCATTTATTTTGTCAAAAATCGAATACATTTCTTCCTATTGATGATTTAAGATAAAAATTATTGTTGTGTAAACTAAAAAAAATATTACATCACAGATTACAGAGGATAGATTTAGAAATTCCTATTCTAATAAAACAATTAAATATTTTTCATGATATAATTTATTCAATTTTTTTATTCTGGTAAAATAAAATGTAGCACGTAACATTTTTAAGAATCATATTCAGTATTTCCCATTAAAAAAATATTGCGGTTTTAAGTATAAAAGTTGATGCCCAGTAATCATTCTCTTTTACAATTTTGAGCAAGCTATTTGATAACTCTAATTACATATTGCTTTATTTTATACTGATTTCAAAATTGTAAAATAAAAAACTACACCACAGCCACACACGCGCGCTCGCACACACACAGACATATGTATATATATATATATATATATATACATACTTTATATGTATACCTATGTGATATAAATATGTATATCTATAAACATATAATCATATAAATATGTATTATATGTTTATATGTATATCTATGTGATATACATATTTGGTGGTGGGTTGGTGTAGGTGTGGGTGGGTGTAACAAATTTTGTAATTAATTCCACGCAAAAGCCAAAATATTAGCTAACGAAAAATTAATTAGTTTAGTAATTAGTTAATTATTTATTTTTATTAGATTGTTTTCTAGTAAAGGTTTTTCTATATTTATAAATTGAAGCAATTACAAGGTTTATCTTATTTTATTAATTTTTTTTAAAAAAACTATAAGTAAATATTTTATTCCGTTGATTATTTTTTAATTTAAGAAGAATACTGATAACTCTATTCTTTATACCAACTCATCACTTTCTTATATGTACTTCTTAAAAAAAATGTAAGAAGTAAAAATACAATTGAAAATGTGTTTTGTAAATAAACCATCTCAGATGTGTATTACAAAATCATACTAACATTCTACGATACATTTTACAAAATAATAAGTTTTTCGCAAAAATAAACATTTTTACATACATGATAAATAATCACAGGCTGCCAAGTAAAAGGGTTGATTTCAATATCACACGTAGCTTTATAAAATAAATCCAAAACCATTTAAAAACAAAAAAGATTCCATAAAAACTCCCCAAAAGACCATGAATCTTCCATGGCTCCATTATTAACAAAACAAGTTCTGATTATTATCCATAAACCCCTACTAGACTTTACTTGGATTAAGGGGGAACACGAGATGATTTACGCTTTGCCAGCATGGAACATTCATGTTCCACGCTCCCCAGGTTTCCATAAATTCCAGGGGAGTCCTTCGCCGTCCGTTGACAAACTGAAAATGGAATAGGGTATCGAGTTAAGAAGCTTAAGAAGCCTGGACTGGTGCAGCAATTAAGACTGTGAAACATGGTGCAGAGTTCTTGTCAACAAGGCCACGATAATGAGTTGGCAATCATTAGGTTCTTTCCGGCTTGCCTCCACTTATTGGAATTCGATGAAGTATGCTAATGAATATGTTACTTAAAAGCACAAACTTTTGCGATTCCGGGAACTCATTGGTGCGTTGTCATATTAAATATAACATGGTTTGGGAGATTTCGTTCTGGATATGACTTTGAGTCAAAAATTGAATGATATTAATTTTTCCTCGACAAAGTAGTTGAAAGTTTTAAACTTTAAAACAGTTTTCTTATGCTTTAAATCATTTTATTATTTTTTTTTTATTTTTATTTTTTTTGAGATGTATAAAATTGTTTTTTTTTAAATTTATTTTTAAATGTAATTCATTACTTAAAATAATGTTATTGTGATTAAAAATTATATCTTCTAAATTTGATGGCATATGGCTTATAATGATATATTGTTCCACAACATTTGTTGCCATGAGTCGCAGGATAAAATTAAATGATTGTTATTCAGTTATTTGACAACAGATAAAACATTTTAAGAAAAAAGAGAAACAGTGATATGCTGACAAACCAGACAGAAATAATAAAATATCGAAAAAATGTAAAGCTTTTGAACTAATGAAGTATTTTTAAATTTAAATGTGTTTATGATTTTTAGTATTAATATAAAAATATTCGCAATGTAAATTATAAATTCTGTTTTTGATTTGCATTTTTTTCTAATTATTCATTATAACAGCAGTGTTGGTTTTTACGCTTAAAAAATTAAGTTATGCACTCCTTATTTTATACGTTGAATTACTTTGTAATATGTGTGCATTATCTTTTGTACTTTACTTTATTTCTTATAAATCTAAGAAACATCAAAGTTGTAGAATAGGAGCCGTTGGGATTTGGCGTCTGAAATTCTTTCCGCCAAATTCCACGAAGTAACGGGTTGCGATTGTATGTGAAGGGAATTGCAAACAGTACGAGAAACCTTGCTTACCACATTTGGTGACTTATCGCTAAGATGGGGCCACAAAACAGTCACTAAATTCCAACTGCCCCTATTTTACTATTTGGCAAAAATAAATAATTAAAAGTAAAAGATGTATTTTATAAATATTTTTTACACATTTTTGTAACTATCCATCGGCTTTGTCGTAGCTTGAAATTCTTTATGTAAAATCAAAGTAACAAAAATGCTAAAAAAATTTTTCGCTAAATTGTTTATATTAATTACCGCATAATATTTAATTTTCATGAAATTTTTAACAATTCTATAATTTTTCTACAATTCTAATTTTTAATACATTTATGTGTATGTGTGTATAACAACAATTCATTTAGGATTATGCAAAAAATCTGAATAATTCTCAATCAAATTAATGAAATGAAATTTTCAAAACTCTGAATAATTTTGTAAGGCATAAAAAACAGAAGAATAAATGAACAATAAAAACCAACTCCAATATCACAGGTGATTAAAAGAATCGTAAATAAATAAAACTTAATTTCTTTCCAAGTATTAAAAATGCACCGCCAAATAGTTCTTACTATAGTTAGAAAATGCAGCAGTTTTCAAAATGACACATCATAAAGTTCATCGGCAATTCGCTTCCGTGTAATTTACTCTGCCCTCTCCGAAACAAGCCGCCAAACATAATGCGCAATTATATTCGGAATCATATTTTAAATCCGCTAAAATGACCTTTTGCGTTACATACTTTGAAAAAAAGAAAAAAGGCGGCGTTGTTATTCGAATTCCGAATAAAAATTGATTAATTTTATGTCAATATAACAAGATTCATTTCTTTAAAGCGACTAATTCCTTTTGTATTCTGAAGGCATATCAAAGCAAAGTATCCAGCAAACAATAATAGTGTTGCTTTTTGCAAAGTTTGATGGCGGGACATTATAATATTTCTTTTACTACGAAAATGTTTATTGACAAAAGAAAAGCAAAAGGACGAATCCGGAGGATTTGGAAGTATTCGCATTAAGAACGTGTATTTGAAACTCCTGATTTAAAGAAGCTATTAAACAGATGGTCGTTTCAATAGATTACATCCATTTTGGAAGATTAAACTGCACCTACTTATCATTAAGGTGCTAAACGAATAATTATTATTTTCAAGATAAAAATAAAGCAAACGAAGTAATGCGAAATGTTCAGGATAAGTTATTAGTGTCATTCGGGGTTACATTCCTTTAATTCACATTGTGATTTAATTACGTCTTTGTGATGTTTTTTATTGAGTTAATCTTAGGTAATATGTTATTACAGAATACGTAGCTCTTAAGTACTTAAAGACTTGGACAAATGTCAATCTATTATATATAATTCCCGTGTCACGATGTTTGTTCGCGATGAACTCCGAAACTAACCATCCGATTTTAACTTTTTTTTTTTTTAAATATGTGTTTTGTTCCAACTTGAGAAATAGGATAGTTTTTATTCAGATTTTTTTTGTATTTAATTGCAAAATCGGTTAAAATCTACCATTGAGGAAGTCGCCAATCTTGCAACCCTGAATTTTTGCCAATTCTCCGCCAATTTCTTTAGGGTTGCAATATTGCAATTAGAGGAATACGTAGCTTCATTTTCCGCACATTATAATGACTATTTTATTGCTATTTCGATAATTAATTGCAGAATTCTTATTTGCACTAATTTCATCGTTGGTTTAAAAAGTTTGTTTCCACCACAGACGAAAGATATACCACGATAAAATATAAGTTAGATGGCGCCGTATCTCGATTCCTGTACTACATAACCGTAAAATTCTCATGTTCTGAATGTTATTGTTTTATGTACTACTTTAAATTTTGAGAAAATTATATTGTATGAAATTTATATTATTTCTATGAGAAATAAATCAAATGTATGTAAGTATTACCTGATTAGATTATCAATATTTTTTTTTATTTTCTAAGTTTGAATTTGACTTGGAATAAAATATATTGAATGAAAAGTTGTGAATCAAAACATTGAACTTTTCTATGCTTAAAGTTTGTCAACATGTGTTATATTTGATTAAGAATTCTAAAATGAAATGTGATCTGCAAGATAATATAATATAATTTTAAAGAAAGATGATGAATTTTAAGGATTTTTTAAAAAGTGTGAAAATGAAGTAAACTCTGCATTTATTTGATATAATGATAACATTAAAATTTTATAAAAGGTATTATAATAGTTGCAAGTTGAAAATCAAGGACATTTTATTTTTAAAAATTTTGTTATTTGAAAAACAAAGAATTTGAGTTATAAATTTGAGCGATTTAAATATTGTCGAAGAAAAATTGACAAATGGTACTTTTAAGTTGGAAGTTATTTAAAGAAAACATAACAACTAAATAAGTGTTTATATTAATAAAGGAGAATTTAAAGTTCATTAACTTTTCCATTTGTTTTGTGATCTCTTTCATTATAAAATAATAAAACATTTTTTGTGAAGAATAAAAAACACATTTTCTAAATTTGAATTTGAATTGGAATAAAATATATTGAATGAAAAGTTGTGAATCAAAACATTGAACTTTTCTATACTTAAAGTTTGTCAACATGTGTTTTATTTGATTAAGAATTCTAAAATGAAATGTGATCTGAGAGATAATATAATACAGACAATATAATTTTAAAGAAATATGATGAATTTTAAGGATTTTTTGAAAAGTGTGAAAATGAAGTAAACTCTGCAATTATTTGATATACTGATAACATTAAAATTTTATAAAAGGTATTATAATAGTTGCAAGTTGAAAATCAAGGACATTTTTTTTAAAAAACTTTTGTTATTTGAAAAACAAAGTATTTGAGTTATAAATTTGAGTGATTTGAATATTGTCGAAGAAAAATTTATAAATGGTACTTTTAAATTGGAAGTTATTTAAAGAAAACAAAACAAATAAATAAGTGTGTACATTAATAAAGGAGAATTTAAAGCACAATAACATTTTTATGTATGTACATTTGTTTTTATTTACATTTAGAAGTTGGTTTTAATTATTTCTTATTTGAATTTTTATGCATTTTGTGTTCCTTTAAAACATCATAATACCCATATATTTTTATTTAAATGCTTTGAAACTTCATGTAAAAGTTTTCTTTAAATGTATGAAAGGAATAGAACATGGAAATTAACCTAAATTCATAACTTATTTTTATTTCAGTCTTTAAACTAAGAATTTTTGTAAATAATTTTAAAGAAATATGATGAATTTTAAGCAATTTTTGAAAAGTGTGAAAATGAAGTAAACTCTGCAATTATTTGATATAATGATAACATTAAAATTTTATAAAAGGTATTATAATAGTTGCAAGTTGAAAATCAAGGACTTTTTTTTTTTTTTTTTAACTTTTGTTATTAGAAAAACAAAGAATTTGAGTGATTTGAATATTGTCGAAGAAAAATTGATAAATGGTACTTTAAAATTGGAAGTTATTTAAAGAAAGCAAAACAAATAAATAAGTTTTTATATTAATAAAGGAGAATTTAAAGCTCAATAACATTTTTATGTATGTACATTTGTTTTTATTTACATTCAGAAGTTGGTTTTAATTATTTCTTATTTGAATTTTTATGCATTTTGTGTTCCTTTAAAACATCATAATACCCATATATTTTTATTTAAATGCTTTGAAACTTCATGTAAAAGTTTTCTTTAAATGTATGAAAGGAATAGAACATGGAAATTAACCTAAATTCATAAATTATTTTTATTTCAGTTTTTAAACTGAGAATTTTTGTAAATATGTAAAAAAAAGTTTGTGTCGACAAACTTTAAGCATACAAAAATGTATAAATAATTAAGATATAAATTTGAAAACAGTATATTACCTACATAAAGATATTCCCAGCATAAAAATATTTGCAAAGGAAAAAACTATTCATGTTTTATTTATTTTTGAATTATCAAGTTTTGCAACAATATCACATTTTTGCAATGTTTATCCATATTTTAAAGAATAAATTGTATAAAAAATAGTTAAAGTTGATATTTTTATGTGAAATTCAAAGGTTTTGAATATATTTAATCAAAACACTTGCAAAAAGGCTATATATTTTAAATCCAGGTCATTTCATATTAAAAAGCCTTTGCAAATAGGAGGAAGTTGTAAAAAAAAAAAATTGTTGAGCAAATTTTAACTTTTTCAAAACAAAACTCAGAAAATATTTAGAGCTTTAAGGAAAAATAAAACTACATTTTTTAATAAATAAGACTATGAACTTGATAATTCAATGGCATTTTAATATATTTACAACATTTTTAAAAGTAATATCTCTAATTAAAAGTTGTTTTTAGCTTTTTCACAGAATGAATTTTTATGCTTTGGGTTTTCATGTGAAACACCATAACACAAGTAATTTTGATCCAAATGCTACAAAACTTTGTATTTATGTTTTTCATAAATGTTTACAGGGAATAGACCTCTGAAATGATTATAGCTACATAAATATTTTTTATTTTAATTGTTAAACTTGGATTTACATGCAAATTTTTGAAGAATTTGGATTTCTGCTCTGTTGTTCATTCAAAAATGAACTAATTCAGAGTGTATTTCCTGATATTATTAATAATCACTTAGACCATAATTGGCTCACTAATCGTGCAATTTTGGCAGCAAAAAATGTTGATGTTGATGAAATTAAATTTCAAATACAAAATTTATTGCCAGGCAATCTGATGACTTTTAAGTCAATCGACACCATTGCTTATGAAAATCAGATCGTCAATTTTCCGTTATTGATTTTTTTTAAGTTCTCTGGATATGCCACTAATGCCGCCACACAATCTTTGTCTGAAAATTGATTCACCGGTCATTCTATTGCGTAACTTAAATCCACCAAAATTATGCAACGGTACACAATTAGAAGAATTACCGGAAACGTACTTGAAGCAACGATATTGACTGGAAAGTTTAAAGGCGAAGTCGTTCTGTTACCTCGAATTCCTATGATACCATCAGAATCTACAATACCTTTCAATACCAATTTCCGATACGTTTGGCTTTTGCAATGACAATAAATAAGTCGCAAGGGCAGACAATGGCTATTTGTGGCTTGGACTTGGAGAATTCGTGTTTCTCCCATGGACAGCTGTATGTTGCATGCTCACGTGTTGGAAAACCATCGAATTTATTTATTTTGACGAAAGACAGACTAACAAGAAATATTGTTCATCGCTTAGTTCTTAGTTAAATGAAAGTAATGATTATTAAAAATTAAATTACGTAAAATAATTATAAAACAGTGTTAAAAATCAACATTATCTACCTCATTCATTAAATTAATAAAAATTAAACATTTTCTATTCGTTGAAGCTTAATTTGATCTTTTCATTCTTCTTTACCAATCACTTGCAATACCAATTATAGTATCTAATAATTGAACGAAATACAAGAAAGCCACAGCAACGCGTGGCCGGGTCTTCTAGTCCTTAATAAAGTTAAGTAGCTTTGTTTTTGAAAACAATTGTTAAATGGATTAAATAAACGAGTTGTTCGAAAGAATTGCTTTTGCTTCCATATAAATACTTCCGTTGAAAATGAAGAAGGTTTCCGGAAAAATAACAATTTGTTTTAAAAATGTGGCGTTCTTTTTACTTTAATTCATCTGCGGGAATTAAATGAAATAAACTTGGCCGCTCTCCAGAACAGTGCAGCAATATATTATGAGGTGAATGATAAAAAAATAAATTAATTAAACGATGTATATAAATGTTGTTGCCAATAAATTAAAATGTAACTCGGCATAAAATTATTTAGTTTTCCTATTCGACCAGAAATATTTTTTTTTTTTTATAAATGAATGTTATAATGTTCCGAAGTAAGTTTTTCGATTACATTATTTTAATCTTAAAGTGTTACATACTATATTTTTTATTATTGGATTATTATATATTATTCAATTATGCTATTTCATTAGTCGCATGTATATATATAAATGCATAAAACTAATAAAATAGCATAGTATATATAAAGCCCTGTTGTTGCTTTCCAGAATTTCCGATTTATAACCAGCAAATTCGATTGCTAAACTAACCACTATTACCCGTAAGTTCCGCATTCACTGGTTACAGACAATTCTAAATCTCGTATTTCTATATTTTATTTTATTTTTTGTCGCAGCTCTTCACCCCCACAAGATATTAACCAGATCTTTTTTAATTATATGTTTATAATTTTGTTTGCTCCGTGGCTTTTCGTTATGCGTTGCCACCATGATCTGGGCAAACATTTTAACTTCCTTTAAAATATTAATCAAATGATGGAAGTAAATATATTAACGCGTTTTTTTCTGAAGAAAACTCACTTGCCTGTCTACTACAACTCGTAGCAGCTTTCTTGCAGTTACAAAAATCGGCAGGATCTTAAACGCATACAAAAAATTAAATATCGTCAAATTCAAATGTTTTTATTTGAAAAAGGTCTAGTTTTAGGTCAAGACTTCGGCTTTTTATCACTGTGAATTCCACTTGAAAAGGCTGTTTGCTTTGTTCATGTTTGTCTTTTTGTCTGTTTGTCATGTTTGTCTCCTTCTCTGTGTATTCAAGTTTCGTAAATAGCTTCAAACTTTCTATATATATATATATATATGTGTGTGTGTGTGTGTATGTGTTGTGTGTGTGTGTGTGTGTGTGTGTGTGTATGTGTTTGTGTGTGTGTATGTGTGTGTGTGGGGTGGGGGGTGGAGTGTGTTAATAAATTTTTTACTTTTTTTCACGGAAAAACCAACATATTAAATAACGAAAAATTAATTAGTTTAGTAATTAGTTAATTATTTATTTTTATTAGATACAGTTTTCATAGTAAAGGTTTTTTTCTATATGAAGAATTTGAAACATTACACGTTTTTCCTTATTTTATTAATTGTTTTTAAATTTATAAGTAAATATTTTATTGCATTGAATATTTTATAATTTAAGAAGAATATTGATAACAATATTCTTTATACCAACTCATCACTTTCTTAGCTGCACTTCTTAAAAAAAATATATAAAAAGTAAAAATACAATTTGAAATGGGTTTTTTAAATATACCATCTCAGATGTGCATTTAAGAATCATACTAGCATTCCACGATACACCTTACAAAATATTAAGGTCATATAAAGACATCTCAGAAGATGTTTTCACAAAAATAAGCATATTTACATGTATGTTAAATATCATACATAGCTTTATAAAATAAATCCAACGCCTTTTAAAAACAACAAGATTTCATAAAAACTTCCCAAAAGACCATGAATCTTCCATGGCTTCATTATTAACAAAACAAGTTCTGATTATTATCCATAAAGCCCTACCAGACATTACTTGGATTAAGGGGAACACGAGATGATTTACGCTTTGCCAGCATGGAACATTCATGTTCCACGCTACCCAGGCTCCATAAATTCCAGAGGGGAGTCCTTCGCCATCCGTTGACAAACTGAAAATGGAATAGGGTATAGAGTTAAGAAGCTTAAGAAGGCTGGGCTGGTGCAGCAATTAAGACTGTAAAACATGGTGCAGAGTTCTTGTCAACAAGACCACGATAATGAGTTGGCAATCATTAGGTTCTTTCCGGCTTGCCTCCACTTATTGGATTTCGATGAAGTATGCTAATGAATATGTTACTTAAAAGCACAAACTTTGGCAATTCCGCGTACTCATTGGTGCGTTGTGATATTAAATATAACATGGTTTGCAATATTTCGTTCTGGACATGACTTTGAGTCAAAAGTTGCATGTTATTAATTTTTCCTCGCCAAGATAGTTGTAAGTTTTGAACTTTAAAATAGTTTTGTTATGTTTTAAATGTTTTCTTTTGGAAGAAGATGTATAAAATTGGTTTTTAATTCGTTTTAAAATGTAATTTATTACTTAAATTAATATTATGGGGATGGAAAATTATGTATTCTAAATTTGATGGCATATATTATAAAACTGATGATATATTGATGAACAACATTTGTTGCCATGAGTCGCAGATACTATTAAATGATTGTTATTCAATTATTTGACAACTGACAAAACATTTTAAGGAAAAGAGGAACATTGATATGTTGAGAAACAACACAGAAACATTGAAATATCGAAAACAAATTAAACCTTGTGAACTAATGAATTATTTTTGAATTCAAATGTGTTTATGATTTTCAGTAAAAATATTTACATTGTAGACTTATAAATTTTTATTATATATATACATTTTTTCTAAATGCTATTTATTTTAATAGTGTCTGTTTTCAGGCTTAAAAAAAATAAAGTTATGCGCTCCTTATTTTGTACTTTAATAAAAGTAAGTAAAAAAATAAAAAACAGTTTTCTTTGCTATGTGTGCATTTTCTTTAGTACTTTGTTGTTTTTTAGGTTTATAAAAAATAAAGATAAAAATAAAAAAACAGGGGCAGTTGGGATTTGGCGTCTAAAATTATTTTCAGTAAAGTCAGGCAAGTAATGTGTTGCGATTGTAAATGAAGAGAACTGCAAAAAGTACAAGAAACCTTGGTTACCACATTTGGTGAAATATCGATCAGTTGGGGCCACTAAAAAGTCACAAAATCCCAACGGACCCTATTTTGAGTTTAGCCAGAATAAATAATTAAAAGTAAAAAAGGCCTTTTATAAGTATTTTATTACACATTTTTGTCAATATTTATTGGATTTGTCGTAGCTTGAAATTCTTAATGTAAAATTAAATTAGCAAAAATGTGCAGAAAAATAAAGGCAGTATAATTTTTTCTATTAATAATCATATTTAATCATATATAACATATCATGTGTTATAATCATATATAACACACACTTTTATATATATATATATATATATATATATATATATATATATATATATATATATATATATATATATATATATAAAAGTGTGTGTTTGTATGTGTAACAACAATTAACTGAGAATTATCTAAAAAATCTGAATAATTCTCAATCAAATTAATGCAATGAAATTTTCAAAACTTTTGTAACACATATAAAACAGAAGAATAAATGAACAATAAAAACCAACTCCAATATCACAGGTGATTAGAAAGAACCGTAATTTATTTCCAAGAATTAAAAATGCACCGCCAAATTGTTCTTACTATAGTTAGAAAATGTTATTACACGAATTTCTGCGAAAGCAGTTTCCTAAATGACACATCATAAAGTTCATCGGCGATTCGCTTCCGTGTAATTTACTCTGCCCTCTCCGAAACAAGCCGCCAAACATAATGCGCAATTATATTCGGAATCAAATTTTAAATCCGCTAAAATGACCTTTTGCGTTACATACTTTGAAAAAAAGAAAAAAGGCGGCGTTGTTATTCGAATTCCGAATAAAAATCGATTAATTGTATGCCAATATAACAAGATTCATTTCATTAGAGCGACTAATTCCTTTTCATTCTGAAGAGAATATCAAACAAAGTATCCGGCAAACAATAATACAGTTGCTTTTTGCAAAGTTTGATGGCGGGACATTATAATATTTCTTTTACTTCGAAAATGTTTATTGACAAAAGAAAAGCAAAAGGACGAATCCGGAGGATTTGAAAGTATTCGCATTAGGAACGTGTATTTGAAACTCCTGATTTAAAGAAGCTATTAAACAGATGGTCGTTTCAATAGATTACATCCATTTTGGAAGATTAAACTGCACCTACTCATCATTAAGGTGCTAAACGAATAATTATTGTTTTCAAGATAAAAATAAAGCAAACGAAGTAATGCGAAATGTTCAGGGTAAGTTATTAGTGTCATTCGGGGTTACTTTCCTTTAATTCACATTGTGATTTAATTACGTCTTTGTGATGTTTTTTTATTGAGTTAATCTCAGGTAATATGTTATTACAGAATACGTAGCTCTTATGTACATAAAGACTTGGACAAATGTCAATCCTTAATAAAGTTAAGTAGCTTTGTTTTTGAAAACAATTGTTAAATGGATTAAATAAATGAGTTGTTTGAAATAATTGCTTTTGTTTCCATATAAATACTTCCGTTGAAAATGAAGAAGGTTTCCGGAAAAATAACAATTTGTTTTAAAAATGTGGCGTTCTTTTTACTTTAATTCATCTGCGGAAATTAAATGAAATAAACTTGGCCGCTCTCCAGAACAGTGCAGCAATATATTATGAGATGAATGATAAAAAAATAAATTAATTAAACGATGTAATAATTGTTGCCAATAAATTAAAATGTAACTCGGCATAAAATTATTTAGTTTTCATATTCGACCAGAAATATTTTTTTTTGTTATAAATGAATGTTATAATGTTCCGAAGTAAGTTTTTCGATTACGTTATTTTAATCTTAAAGTGTTACCTACTATAGTTTTTATTATTTTATTATTATATATTATTCAATTATGCTATTTTATTAGTCGCATGTATATTTATAAATGCATAAAACTAATAAAATAGCATAGTATATACACTGAAGTGACAAAAGTCATGGGATACCTCTTAATATCGTGTCGGCCCTCCTTTCGCCCGGCGAAGTGCAGCAACTCGACGTGGCATGGACTCAACAAGTCGTTGGAAGTCTTCTGCAGGAATATTGAGCCATGCTGTCTCGATAGACGTCCATAATTGTGAAAGCGTTGATGGTGCAGGATTTTGGGCACGAACAGACCTCTCGATGATGTCCCATAAATGCTCGATGGGATTCATGTCGGGCGATCTAGGTGGCCAGATCATTCGTTGGAAATGTCCAGAATGTTCTTCAAACCAATCGCGAACAGTTGTGGCCCGGTGACATGGCGCATTGTCATCCATAAAAATCCCATCGTTGTTTGGGTACATGAAGTCCATGAATGGCTGCAAGTGATCTCCAAGTAGCTGAACATAAGCACTTCCAGTCAATGTTCGGTCCAGTCGCACCAGAGGATCAAGTCCATGCCATGAAAAAACAGCCCACACCATTACGGAGCCACCACCAGCTTGAACAGTGCCTTGCTGTCAGTTTGGGTCCATGGCTTCGTGGGGTCTGCGCCACACTCAAACCCTACCATCAGCTCTTACCAACTGAAATCGTGACTCATCGGACCAGGCCACGGTTTTCCATTCATCTAGGGACCGACCGATATGCTCACGGGCTCACGAGAGTCGCTGCAAGCGATGTCGTTCTGTCAGTAAAGGCACTCGAGTCAGTCTTCTGCTGGAATAGCCCAAGAAAGCCAAATTTATCCGCACAGTTCCAACAGACAAGTCCCTTGTACGTCCCACATTGATTTCTGCTGTTATTTGACGCAGTGTTGCTTGTCTGTTAGAATTTACGACTCTTTGCAGACGTCGCCGGTCTCGGTCGTTAAGCGCAGGCGGTCGACCAGTGCGCTGTCCATGGTGGGATGTTATGCCTGAAATTTCATACTCTCGGCACACTCTTGACACAGTGGATCTGGGAATGTTGAATTTCCTAAAGATTTCCGAAACGGCATGACCCATGTGTCTACCTCCAACTAACATTCCGCGTTCAAAGTCTGTTAATTCCCGTCGTGCGGTCATCATCACGTCACAACCTCTTCACATGAATAATTTGAACAGAAATGAAAGCACTGCGCATTTATACCTGTTCTACGCGATGCTACTGCCATCTGAAAATTTGAATATTGCTATCCCATGACTTTTGTCACTTCAGTGTATAAAGCCCTGTTGTTGCTTTTCAGAACTTCCGATTTGTAACCAGCAAATTCGATTGCTAAACTAACCACTATTACCCTTAAGTTCCGCATTCACTGGTAACAGACAATTGTAAATCTCGTATTTCCATATTTTATTTTATTTTTTTGTCGCAGCTCTCAACCCCCACAAGATATTAACCAGATCTTTTTTTATTTATATGTTTATAATTTTGTTTGCTCCGATTCCAGACGCTTCGAAAGATCCACAACTAATGGGCGTGGCTTTTCGTTATGCGTTGCCACCATGATCTGGGCAAACATTTTAAGTTCCTTTAAAATATTACTCAAATGAATGAAGTAAATATATTAATGCGTTTTTATCTGAAGAAAACTCACTTGCCTGTCTACTACAACTCGTAGCAGCTTTCTTGCAGTTACAAAAATCGGCAGGATCTTAAACGCATACAAAAAATTAAATATCGCCAAATTCAAATGTTTTTATTTGAAAAAAGTCTAGTTTTAGGTCAAGACTTCGGCTTTTTAGCACTGTGAATTCCACTTGAAAAGGCTGTTTGCTTTGTTCATGTTTGTCTTTTTGTCTGTTTGTCATGTTTGTCTCCTTCTCTGTGTATTCAAGTTTCGTAAATAGCTTCAAACTTTCTATATATATATATATATATATATGTGTGTGTGTGTGTATGTATGTGTGTGTGTGTGTATGTGTTTGTGTGTGTGTATGTATGTATTTTGTGTGTGTGTGTGTGTGGGGTGAGGGGGTGGAGTGTGTTAACAAATTTTTTACTTTTTTTCACGGAAAAACCAACATATTAACTAACGAAAATTAACAACATATTAACTAAACTGTTTTTTTTTTTGGAAGAAGATGTATAAAACTGGTTTTTAATTCGTTTTAAAATGTTATTTATTACTTAAATTAATATTATGGGGATAAAAATTTATGTATTCTAAATTGGATGGCATATATTATAAAATTGATGATATATTGTTGAACAGCATTTGTTGCCATGAGTCGCAGATACTATTAAATGATTGTTATTCAGTTATTTGACAACTGACAAAACAATTTAAGGAAAAGAGGAACATTTATATGTTGACAAACAACACAGAAACATTGAAATATCGAAAAAAAAATTAAACCTTGTGAACTAATGAATTTTTTTGAATTCAAATGTGTTTATGCTTTTCAGTAAAAATATTTACATTGTAGACTTATAAATTTTGATTATATATATATACATTTTTTTCTAAATGCTATTTATTTTAATAGTGTCTGTTTTCAGGCTTAAAAAAATAAAGTTATGCGCTCGTTATTTTGTACTTTAATAAAAGTAAGTAAAAAATAAAAAACATTTTTCTTTGCTATGTGTGCATTTTCTTTAGTACTTTGTTATTTTTTAGGTTTATAAAAAATAAAGATAAAAATCAAAAAACAGGGGCAGTTGGGGTTTGGCGTCTAAAATTATTTTCAGTAAAGTCAGGCAAGTAATGTGTTGCGATTGTAAATGAAGTGAACTGCAAAAGGTACAAGAAACCTTGGTTACCACATTTGGTGAAATATCGATCAGTTGGGGCCACTAAAAAGTCACAAAATCCCAACGGACACTATTTTGAGTTTAGCCAGAATAAATAATTAAAAGTAAAAAAGGCCTTTTATAAGTATTTTATTACACATTTTTGTAAATATTTATTGGATTTGTCGTAGCTTGAAATTTTTAATGTGCAGAAAAATAAAGGCAGTATAATTTTTTCTATTAACAATCATATAATAGTTCATTTTTATGAAATATTTAACAATTATATAAAATTATATATATATGTATATAAGTGTGTGTTTGTATGTGTAACAACAATTCACTGAGAATTATCTAAAAAATCTGAATAATTCTCAATCAAATTAATGCAATGAAATTTTCAAAACTTTTGTAAAGCATATAAAACAGAAGAATAAATGAACAATAAAAACCAACTCCAATATCACAGGTGATTAAAAAGAACCGTAAATAAATAAAGCTTAATTTCTTCCCAAGAATTAAAAATGCACCGCCAAATTGTTCTTACTATAGTTAGAAAATGTTATTACACGAATTTCTGCGAAAGCAGTTTCCAAAATGACACATCATAAAGTTCATCGGCGATTCGCTTCCGTGTAATTTACTCTGCCCTCTTCGAAACAAGCCGCCAAACATAATGCGCAATTATATTCGGAATCAAATTTTAAATCCTCTAAAATGACCTTTTGCGTTACATACTTTGAAAAAAAGAAAAAAGGCGGCGTTGTTATTCGAATTCCGAATAAAAATCGATTAATTTTATGCCAATATAACAAGATTCATTTCATTAAAGCGACTAATTCCTTTGCATTCTGAAGAGAATATCAAACAAAGTATCCGGCAAACAATAATAGTGTTGCTTTCTGCAAAGTTTGATGGCGGGACATTATAATATTTCTTTTACTTCGAAAATGTTTATTGACAAAAGAAAAGCAAAAGGACGAATCCGGAGGATTTGAAAGTATTCGCATTAAGAACGTGTATTTGAAACTCCTGATTTAAAGAAGCTATTAAACAGATGGTCGTTTCAATAGATTACATCCATTTTGGAAGATTAAACTACACCTACTCATCATTAAGGTGCTAAACGAATAATTATTGTTTTCAAGATAAAAATAAGGCAACGAAGTAATGCGAAATGTTCGGGATAAGTTATTAGTGCCATTCGGGGTTACTTTCCTTTAATTCATATTGTGATTTAATTATGTCTTTTTGATGTTTTTTTTTATTGAGTTAATCTCAGGTAATGTGTTATTACAGAATACGTAACTCTTAAGTACATAAAGACTTGGACAAATGTCAATCCTTAATAAAGTTAAATAGCTTTGTTTTTGAAAATAATTGTTAAATGGATTAAATAAACGAGTTGTTCGAATGAATTGCTTTTGTTTCCAAATAAATACTTCCGTTGAAAATTAAGAAGGTCTTTTGGAAAAATAACAATTTGTTTTAAAAATGCGGCATTCTTTTCACTTTAATTCATCTGCGGGAATTAAATGAAATAAACTTGGTCGTTTTCCAGAGCAGTGCAGCAATATATTATGAGTTGAATGATAAAAAAATAAATTTAACAGACGATGTAACAGTTGTTGCCAATAAATTAAAAATTAACCAGAAATTCGTCCAGATTTTTTTTTATTTTATTAATTGTTATAATGTTCAGAAGTTTGTTTTCTATTATATTATTTTAATCTTGAAACGTTAGATATTATATTTTTTTTCTATTGGATTAATATATATTATTTAGTCATACTATTGTATATATATATATATATAAATATAGATGTATTAGAAAGTATATATATCTAATACCTTATTTTGCTCTTTTAGTTTCCGATCTGTAACCAGAAAATTCGATTTCTAAACTAACCTCTAATAGCCTTAAGTTCATCCTTTTCTGGTAACAGATATTTCTAACTCTTGTATTTCTATAATTATTATTTTTTTTGTCGCAGTTTTCAAACCCTACAAGATATTAACCAGATCATTTTTAGTTATATGTTTATAATTTTGTTCGCTTTCATTCCAGACGCTTCGAAAGATTCGCAGCTAATTGGCTTTTCGTTGTGCGTTGCCTTCCCGATCTCGACAAAACTTTTTAAGTGTCTTTAAAATGTTATTAAAATGAAGTAAATATTTTCACGCATCTCAGAATTCTTTCTCAAGAAAGTGGTAAATCTGACTGGCACTGCAATCACTTCCTAAAGGGTGAATATTACTTAACAACACTCAAATAACTTAACAACTCTTCTTGAGTTTCCTACACATACTGTTTAAAACTAGTTTTGTTACAGATGGAACTAATTATGAATAGTTGATTATTAATGATAATGCGATGCATTTCTATAATAATATTTGAGTTACTGGTGTAAGTCTACTGATAGTTATAGTGAAGAGGAAATATTTTCTTTTGTCAGACATATTAATTTGTGGAATAGTTATGAGTGTGAATACAAATTTATATTGCTGAACTAATATCTATTACCCTTAAGTATTTTTCGGTAATAGGTTATACTAAATGCTATACTTTAATAATTTCTCGCTGCTTTATAGCTCCCAGCTCTGTCCCCTGCAAGATATTAACCATATAACGTTGTTGTTATTGTATGTTTATAAATTTGTTCCCTCTGACTATAGTTTGTTTAAACCATCAGAGGGTGCTGACGTAGTTTTCGCTCTGACGTTGTCTCCCGAACTGAGTCCAAACTTTTCAAATTTCGTAAACATCTTAACAAAAGGAAGTAAATTGGTTAGACCATTATCTGCAAAATTCACTTGACTTTCGAATACAACTCGCAGTAGCTGCCACGCTGTTGCACACACATACACACACACATATATACGTAAATTGAATATAAAGTAAAATATACACTGAAGTGACAAAAGTCATGGGATAGCAATATGCAAATTTTCAGATGGCAGTAGCATCGCGTAGAACAGGTATAAATGCGCAGTGCTTTCATTTCTGTTCAAGTTATTCATGTGAAGAGGTTTTGACGTGATGATGACCGCACGACGGGAATTAACAGACTTTGAACGCGGAATGTTAGTTGGAGCTAGACGCATGGGTCATGCCATTTCGGAAATCGTTAGGGAATTCAACATTCCCAGATCCACTGTGTCAAGAGTGTGCCGAGAGTATGAAACTTCAGGCATAACATCCCACCATGGACTGCGCAGTGGTCGACCGCCTGCACTTAAGGACCGAGACCGGCGACGTCTGCAAAGAGTCGTAAATTCTAACAGACAAGCAACACTGCGTCAAATTACCGCAGAAATCAATGTGGGACGTACAAGGGACTTGTCTGTTAGAACTGTGAGGAGAAATTTGGCTTTCTTGGGCTATTCCAGCAGAAGACCGACTCGAGTGCCTTTACTGACAGAACGACATAGCTTGCAGCGACTCTCGTGGGCACGTGAGCATATCGGTTGGTCCCTAGATGAATGGAAAACCGTGGCCTGGTCCGATGAGTCACGATTTCAGTTGGTAAGAGCTGATGGTAGGGTTCGAGTGTGGCGCAGACCCCACGAAACCATGGACCCAAACTGTCAGCAAGGCACTGTTCCATCTGGTGGTGGCTCCGTAATGGTGTGGGCTGTTTTTTCATGTCACGGACTTGGTCCTCTGATGCGACTGTAACGAACATTGACTGGAAATGCTTATGTTCAGCTACTTGGAGATCACTTGCAGCCATTCATGGACTTCAAGTACCCAAACAACGATGGGAATTTTATGGATGACAATGCGCCATGTCACCGGGCCACAACTGTTCGCGATTGGTTTGAAGAACATTCTGGACAATTCCAACGAATGATCTGGCCACTTAGATCGCCCGACATGAATCCCATCGAGCATTTATGGGTCATCATCGAGAGGTCTGTTCGTGCCCAAAATCCTGCACCATCAACGCTTTCACAATTATGGGCGTCTATCGAGACAGCATGGCTCAATATTCCTGCAGAAGACTTCCAACGACTTGTTGAGTCCGTGCCACGTCGAGTTGCTGCACTTCGCCGGGAGAAAGGAGGGCCGACACGATATTAAGAGGTATCCCATGACTTTTGTCACTTCAGTGTATAACTCTATACAGTTCACTTGAATATAAAAAAACAAAAACAGCCCCGACGGAATGAACTGGAAACAAGACAAATATAGACAGCAAAATATTGAGACTGCATTGGCATATCAACAACAATTTATATAAAATATATCAAAACAAGTTGTGAAAATATATTTTCTAGGAAATCCGTAAAACCCAAAATAAATTAATAAAATCCAAAAGAAACTATAACAATCAAATACTGCTTTGTCATGGAATACGTACCCTCAGGTTATTATAAACATTGTTATTTCTCTAGTTCTTTAGATTAAAGTCAAAGTCACATCTAACAGCTTATTCTGCTAACAATTTGTAGACAGACAAATCGTCCGTTTAAGAATAGAATTGAAGAAAAAAGATTTGGCTTTGCAGCTTGTTTTTTTTTTTTTTTTTTTTTTTTTTTAAATGAAAAAGCGAATTTTGTGATATAGCCCTTTGAATATTTATAATAATCTGCCTAGTATCGTGTGTTTGGTTGACAAACTATGACCAATAATGTGTATATATGTAGTATCTAATTGGGATGATTATGTTATTGCTCACCGCACGGGTTTCTTAATTCGCTGTGTAGAGAAATTTAAATGGTGATTTAGAAATTTATAGAATGACTTATTAAACTATTTATTGGAAGAAATATGAAAGAAAACTTCCACAGTTTGGAAAATGTAAGGAAGTTGTAAACTTTGGGAAACAATTCTAATAATAATAAACTGGGAGATTTCATATTAAAAAGTGGTGTAGAAACGTATCTGGGACGTGCTTTTTAAAAATAGTACTCTTATTTTGTTACCCTTTAAAACAGATGGAATTAATTATGAATAGTTGCTTATTGATTATAATGTTATGTGTTCTGATAAATACATTGGAGTTACTGGGTATAAGTCTATTGGTAAATGAAACGGAATTCTTTTCTTTATCTAATATATAATTGTGGGGCTATGAATGTTGATAATAAAATAAAGAATATTCGCTTGAATGTTAATTGTATTAATCTTTTTTTTAAATAATCTTTATTTAATAAACTTCAGGACAGATATTTTGAAAAATTAGATGGTTGAAAAATTTTAGGTTATCCATATATCTAAAAACATGTTTCCAAAGTAGTCAATAATATTTGTTGAATTAGTGTAGATAAAGATGAATAAGTATTGATGAATATTTTGTTCCTTGTGGAAAATCTTGAATTTTGATATATTCTTATTGTAGACGCAATTATTGAAAATGTAGAGATTGAAGAATTTTATCCAATAATCAAAGTAAACTTTTAGAATATTTTGCTAGTCGTCGTAAAGTGAATTCAAGATATTTTGGATATGTTGAACAGTTGATCAGTTTACTTTGCAATAGTGTTATTTACTTTTAATTTAAAAAAAAAAAAAGGTTATATTTCGTATGAATTGAAATGTGTCTAATACCAATAAATCTTTTGATTTTTTTTATATACAAATTTTCAAATATATTTGTTTTCTCTTTATACAAATTCACAGTTTCTTCGTGGTGCTTTGAAATTTGGAACGCGGCGCAGATCATATAAAATGTTACATTTTTGATATTTCCTCACTTCCTCTAGTTAAATGCACTTATATGGAAATTTTAACAATTATTTTATTCAAATGTAAATGAAACATGTATTATGTCACTATTAAAAATTTCAAAACACTTTAGAAAAAACAAAACAGGTATTAAAGCATTAATGTAATTAAATTTTAACGTGTAAAAATTAAATTTGTAATTTACATGCACGAACTGAACACAAACTGAACACAAACTGAACACAATACGACATAATTTCTAAATTCTTTGGACATTCTGGGTGCCGTACACCCACAACTTTTCACTCATTGTTGCGTCAATTTTAATCCTCTTCAGAAATTTGGACACACTGAGACTCTGTGAAGAAACTACAAAGTCATTTGAATGAAGCAGAGATTCCAACTGAATGTAACTACTAAAGATGACTTTATTTGACCAAATCCAAATAACACTGTAGAAATGGTATTCTGTTTCAAGAAATTATAGTTCCCGATTCATCTCCAAGGCCTTTGTTAGCAATAGCAGGTAATAAATATTAGGTAGTAGTATCAGGTGCCAATCTATTCAAATAAAAGTTTTCAGATAAAAGTTTGTACATCTTTTAGGTGAATGGACAGATTTAAATCACCCGTTCATATATTGGTAACCCTATAAAACAATATACATCCACGATACGCAAGCAATTATCTGAAATTTTGAATTGAAATATATATATATATATATATATATATATGTGTGTGTGTGTGTGTGTGTATATATATTTACTTGATGATGAAGTGTTACGAAATATTGATAAAAACAAATCCATTTTATACTTATCTAATTATTAAATTTATTACATTGTAATAATCCCTTTATTTATTAAAGCATCACTTTTTTTAGGTGAACCTTTGAATTCAGCAAGGGTTATGAGTGTTTTAAAGCAAAGTATTTTGTATTATAACACATTTATTGTTGATTATTACAACTCTGTATCTATATTTATAACATTTTATCTAAAAAACTTAGAGTGTTTGATATTAAAAGCAACTGCGTTCAGCTAGTTGAACGCACTGTAATAAATATAATAGCCCCCCACCATTAACTTAGAATTTCAATGTAATCCTTATTTTTAAACCATTCCTTACATGTAGAGTGTCATTCTTCTAAATAAAGTTTTGTGACAATTGACTGTTTTTGTTATAATGTTTCTGAGCACCCTGGTCAGGCGCCCCAGACTAAAGGTAATAAATTCTCAGAAACAAAGTTAAGACAATCTATGAGGAATAGAAGATGCAACTTTAATTTCACCAAAGAATCTGGACGAAAAAAATGGTAAAACACCCGGGGTATTTGCAAATATTTGATGAAACCTTCTAGTGATCCTAGTATCCTCTTTAAAAAATGTGACTTGCAAGGTGATGCATTACGCGATACTTTCAGGGTGAACTGATATGTCTCAATGCAATATTAAGTGTAATCTAAATTAATCTCATCTCGAAATTGATACAAATAAAAATGATTTTTAATAACAATTTCTCATCCCTGTGCAATATATTTACATTTGTTAATAAGGAAAAAAAAAGTTTCTATTTTAAATATATAATACAAAGCTGAATTTCATTCTACTAAATTTTAAAAAAATTCAAGAAAGAAAAGAATTTAGTACATGAAAAGATTTCGCACTAGAGCTTCTAAATCTTTCTTTTGGTTGCAGTTTAAATCAATTTATTTCTGCACGATCGCACGAATGTTATCCAGCTGTCCACCATTTACAAAAAAAAAAAAGGCATGTATATGTCAAAAAATATTACGGTTCGTTTAGTGCAAAAGCGATAAATGGTTTGTACATCGATCGGAAAGTAACGATCAGAATGGCGACAGATGACGAAATGTTTATATTTAAGAATAGTTTCATATTTTAAAGCTTATTTCAATATAACATAAATAAATATGCTTTCAAATATCGGAGATTTATAAAATATTATGTTTATATGATATTTGAGAACAACTTTCCATTAAAATTCCTAGAGTTATTTGAATACAAAATAAAGGAAATATTTATTATTATTTATTTAGAACATGTTATTCTGATTTATTCCATGAAAAAAAAAAGTTAATTTTTTTTCTATGTTAACTGACGATCGAGGCCATTTTCAAATTTCCTAAACCTTGAACAATTTTATTCTCATAAAAAGCAAAGTAAAATATTATATTATGTTTATAACTATTGAAAAATTTTACATTCAAAACATTTTTTTATTTGCTCATTTTCTCTGAAATAAAATTTTCTTCTAAGAAATCAGATATGGATTTTTTGGAACATCTAGGGAGAGTTTAGGAAGGCTTAAATTCTCATATATATTTATATATATTTAATTTTGTAGGTCATGTTATTAAATGACACTAATGTTGGTTTCAGAACTCAACATAACAAATCTGCACGGCGTACGAGAAAGCTTATTTCTCAAACCTGGAATAGAAACCAGATGCATGTTCTTTAAACTTCCACAAATAGGCGTGGGCGAAGAATCGCTCAGGTGAAAATCGGCTTTAGTTTAGATTTCAAATGAGTTTTGCACTGTCGAAACACAGTCCATCCTATCTTACAGAACAAGATTTATGCAATATTTTTAATAGACAATGGAACGTGCAAAAACCAACGAGCCTAAACTATTACATTTTTAGTAATTGTAAAAATTGCATGAAACTATTACAATTTTCGCCTACATTTTTTTTTATTTCACCTAATTTCCTTTTTCCCTCACCGAAACTTCAGATCTTATTGTTTACGAATTATCTTATTACTATATTATCTTTATAAGTTATACATATTTGTTGATTATTAATGTAATTTTAATATATTTGTTCTATTTATATTGATATTAAATTATTTGCTGTTTTCATTTAATAATTTTCATTTCACTCTCAAATTCAATAATCTAAGGATCGCGCTTACCATCATGGCAATCCGTTTAAATTAAAATTGAGTTTTGGTGTTTGAAACGAGACTAAGTTATGAGTTTTTCTTTCATTCCAGCTTCTGTGCTGAGTGTTGCAACTCTGTATCTTGATGTAACAATTGTCTAGTATTTTCCTTTATAACCGAAGTTATAAAACATCCATTCTTGAGCATCTCATTGTAGTATTTGTGTATGGTTATGATTGATTCTGACCATATTGATCCTTACCAGCACTATTGCAGAGATCTTTTTTGGGGGGCTCTGTGGTGATCAATGCAGTATGAAACACGAATTATTTTTAAACTCCTTGGGCTCTTTTATTTTATAACATCCGGGCTTAATTCATCACAACTCAATACTTTTATAATAAACAATTTTGTAGAACTTATGATGAAAGAAATACAACAAAAATATAATGGATATGTCATCATTTGGGAGATATTTAATAATTTCATTTACTAAAAATGAACTCGTTTATGCATTGTGATTTAAATACTCCAAAACACGTACATAATTACAATCAGTTGGTGGCGGTTTGATTCGGTGGAAAGTTTTGACTAAATTTAACCGAAATAGACTAAATAGACAATTAAAATGTACTAATTTCGCCTTCATTGATGTTGCCTCATGGATAAATAACTCTGCGTGCATAATATGTAATAAAAAAATCGAAATAGAAGCCAGCGCCTGCTAATATAAACACCCTCCTCTGCGTGGGCGTTAACTGACTGTAATCAGAAATAAATGTAACCAGGGCAGAGTGCATTTGGCCTTCGAATAAAAGAGTTGTGTTTTTACAATCCACTCGGAGTATGTGTTTTTATTCTTAGACCATAACCAATTGATAAAACATTTTTTTTAAAGATAAGCGAGTTTCTCAATTAAGCTGCTTGAATTCAGCTACATAAACATTAAAACTTTTGTAAAGAGGTAATAAACGAACCCCTTTTTTTTTGTTGCAGAATCCGAAATTGAACAAGATTTCCTATTTCAAGGCGTGTGTTCATTCAGCTAAAAACTTATTCAAATGGGATCGGAGGAAAAACATTTTTAAGTTATTGATAACCATATATATATATATATATATATATATATATATATATATATATATATGTGTGTGTGGGGGGATCATATATATCATATATCAACATTTTGCGCTGTAAAAATACCAGTATATGTATTCACTGCGAGCAAATACCAGTCTACACAACAAAACCATTATAGCAATCGCAATATAAAATCCTAAATTGGCTCAAATTCAGATATCAGAAAAAAAAATTCAGATATAGATAGATGTTTTCTATATCAAAAATGAGCATAAGCCACAGCAAAGAAAATGATAATCATTAGACAATCCCAAACATGAAAAAAATGAACGGCTAGAACTGCAGTGACAGATAAAAAAGGACACAAATATTTCTACAAAATATACATAACAGGATAAAAACAAACATTTTGCCCAGCAAGCTGCAAAACTAAAAAAGGAATACTTCATCATCATAATGATAATATAATTGTAATGATAATGATAATTATTTTCATTATCAGGTAGTTATAATGAAAATAATGGGAACGTCAACTTCTAACGTCATGAAAAATGGAGAGACATTTTAAATTCTAATTCTTTTATTAATTCAAAAAATATTAAGTGAAAATATTCTTCAATTGGAAATAAATTATTTCTTACTGCAATACATTATAAAGAATGACTTGTACATAATACCAACATCTGCATTATTAATGCAACTTTATTGTTATAAGAAAGCTAGAGAATTCTTATTTCATAATATTATGTTTTACCAATATTAAAAAATAAATATATATTTTTCTTATTACTCATACATTCAGAATACAAATTTTCTTATCTGCACTTCCATTAAAAAACATAATACCGCTATTTTCATACTTTTTTTCCCTCCACTTTTCAATTTTCACATTCAACAGGGATTTCGATCATAAAGTTTCGAATTTCAAAATACCACTTATAAAGTTCTGGAGAAGTGGAAGATATAAAATTTACAACTCGTGGTATGCACATAGTTTTGGATGTTTTCGTCGTAATAGAAGGTCATAAAACAGGATTTATATCTCTTTCTTGGTGCTTCTGATATCAGAATACGAGAATAGCCCATCAAGCTTATCATTTTACATTTTTACCCCCGGCTTGGCGCTATTGAAATGCTTATATATATGATACAAAGGAATGTGACGTAAATTGAATAAAATAACTTGGGAGTGTTCGAAGAGACTTTGCAATATCCGGTGCTGAAATTTAACTTCAAAGTGAATTATGTGCTTTGACAGTTTGTATACGAAACGATGTTATAATGCAAGGTCATTTATAAAGAGATTGTCTTCATGACACTAGCTCTTCAGTTTATTATGAAACTTATATATTGGAAATAATGTTATTTTCTGAAAGTGAGATGTCATTAATAGATAAAACTATATTTATGTGAAACACTTCAAAAGAATGGCTCATATGTAAGCATTTATTTTGTAATTCAAATTCTTGTAACTGGTAAAAAACAACAATTGGAAAACTCTTTACTATAAAAATGTGAAAAAAAGGCTTACAAAAATATACTAGTATATATATATATATATATATATACATACTATATTGATTTATAAAGATTACAACGTTAGATCACATGAAATACTACTCTTAAAATAAATACCTAAAACTGTCCAAGTAGTCCGCGAAGATTTATATTGCATTTTACAAATTAAATACAAAGCACCTGTCTATCCAGATATTAAGAAGATTTTTATTTATTTTGTACGACATAGCATATTACCGAAAAAGGTATTAGTTATGTTTTTATATAATTTTGGTTTCTTAAATCCGTAGATTCTTAAAAAAGTTCTGCTAAATTACTGCAATTAATTTTAATATTGGTTATCAAAATAACTATCAAAAATCTCACAATAATCATTTAAAATTGCCTAAAACTTTTCAAAGGCAGCAAGCTAAATTTTCAAGCTAAAGAAATTAATTTATTAATAATCGTTTCTGTATTCCTGTTTATTTTATGAATTTTTCATTACTAAAAAATTAGTTTCAATAACATACATAAAAACATTTGTGTAACTGGGGGTATATGTCTACGACAAACTAAACTCATGTTTTTGAAAATTTCAACACCATGAAGGACTTACGCGAGTGAGCTGAAATTTTTTAGGAAATGCAAATTAGCGCATGATATTCAAATGATTAGAATTTCAAATTCGTAGCGCATGCGCATGCTGAGCAGCGCCCTCTGAAAGGCTGAGGGATCCGAATAAATAGACGGCTGTAGCGAGGCGTGTATGGTTATCGGTGGTTATCTGCTAGTGGTAAACGTTAGCTCAATCGTTACTTATGCCTCTTCGACGAAAGAGAGCGAGATTTGAACAACTTACAGAGTTTGAATGGGGGAGAATCATCGGCCTTCGTGAAGCTGGATTGTCTTGTCGTGCAGTAGCCGTTCGTGTGCAGCGTAACAGCAGAACAGTGATGCATCTTTGGAAGCAGTGGACGGACGAGTGTCGGACAACTCGGAAATCCGAGAGTGGACCCCGAAATGTGACGTCAGCTCGCGATGATAGATATCTGGTACGCATGGCGCTGACGGACCGTACAGATCCCTCTAGACAATTGGCAGCACAGTAGTCAATAGCTACAGGTGTTTCATTGTGGGCTTCATCAATTCGTAGACGTCTGCTGCAGCGTGGACTGCGCGCAAGGACTCCTTTATACAGGATCCCTCTCAAACTAAACCATCGCTGCCTGCGGCTAAAATGGGCCGCTCAGCATAGAGAGTGGCGTGCTGATTGGCAGCATGTCGTGTTTTCTGACGAATCCCGCTTTAATTGTGGTAGCATGATGGCCGCATTTGTGTCAGACGCTATGCCGGTGAACGCCACCTTCCGGAGTGCATTATCGAACGCCACAGTGGACGAACACATGGAATTATGGTCTGGGGTGCCATAGCATATCATGGACGATCTTAATTGATAAGAATTGTGGGCAATCTGAACAGCAACCGGTACATCAGTGAAGCTCTACAGCTCCAAGCTATTCCCTTCCTTCAAAGCTTGCCAGGCGCTGTATTTCAATAGGACAATGATCGCCCTCATATCGCTAGGACTGTTCAATCCTTCTTTGCAACGCGGCAGGTACAGCTTCTTCCTTGGCCTGCGTATTCCCCGGATATGTAGCCGATTGAACATGTGTGGGATTTCGTTGGTCGGCGTCTCGCTCGTGATCCTCGTCCTGTTGCTTCTGCAGACGAACTTTGGGTGCGCATACAAACAATATGGAATGCTCTTCCTCAGGCAGACATTCAAAATTTGTTTGTCTCTATGCCACGTCGTGAAGCAGCACTTATTGCGGCGCATGGAGGCTACACAAAATGCTGATTCCGATCTCTTGTTATTGTTTGTTTGCTTTGAACATTTAATCATTTATTTGTACCACTACCACTCAACTGTGTATTAAATTTCATTCAATTATGACGATTCCTTCGTGATGTTGCAATTTTCACAAACATGAGTTTATAAAATACATATTGCGGCTGGTTATCGATATTAGGTTGTAATATATATATATATATATATATATATATATATATATATTTCGTAGAGCCTAAGTGCTTCAAGAGTCTTGAACAATTTATGATTACTGAGTTTTTGAATTTTGAATTGAATGAGATATTTAAAAATAAACTGAAAATAGTGGTTGTTCAAAATTTGGGAAACTTTTTCGCCTTATTTTTCCATTGAAGGCACGGGTATATCGATTTTAACATTCTATTATTTAACTAATTCTACAATTCTTCTCAAATGAATTATTCCAAAGAGAATTCTATTTGAGGCTTTTGTTCAGATAGATTCTGTATCTACAAAAATTCCTTAACTATTATAAATAAAATTTTATCTCTTCTGGTAAAATATGATTAATTGTTTTATTTAAACTTCTGTCTATTTCAAGAAAAACACTTGTATAAAAAGCAATAGGCAAAAATAAAAAGTTCAGACTTCATAAGACATTTCGTAAAATAGAAAAATCTTTAATAAAAAGAAGAATCCACATAAAAGTTTAATTTAATGCAACATTTAATGCAATATTACCACTAATTTTAGTACTATTTATAATTACACTTATTTTAAGTTATTCTTTCAGTATTACTTTTAGTTAGTTGATGCCTAACAAAGGGAATTAGAATAAGAAAATACCTCGAATACCGACTCGTGATTTTAAGCACTAAGCCAACAGAGCAGATGTGAACGCAAACACTTTTATAGTACAAAAATTATCAAATTTTTTTCAAATTCAACTTTTGGCAATATAATCAAGAGATAAGTACTACTACATTGACAAGTTAACATTCCAATAATCACCTACATGAAGTATATGTTTCAATCAAATCGACATTGGACAGTTAGAGTAGAAATAAGTAAAATTAGGAGATATTTATGTTTTTATTGTATATATAAAATACTTTCAATTAAATCAATCTTCATTTTCCTTTATTTCAGCCCTAGAAATTATGTCTGATTTGAATTAATCTCATCAGTACATGGTCGAGTTCATAAATTGACAGGTTAATAATAAAAAAAAAACGAAAAATGTTTAGCTTCGAAATGTATGACGAAACATTACTCATCAGAATGATTTTGCAAGCACAAAGTTGCAGCTATTTTATATGCAAGAGCGATGTCTTTTTGGATAACTCTTAGTGATACATGTTCCTGATTTGGGTATCGAATCGAAAAAAGTCCAAAAAGTACACTTTTCATATACATTATGTAATATCATTCATCGAGTTTATTTGTTTATCAAAGCAGTGATTGAGATAAACACTGAACGTGCTAATTGAAACTTATTATGAGGACCATCTTCTGGGACATTATTGAAGACGTGAAAATTATCAATTTGTTAATCATGAATATTTACTGCTTAATTGATTCGCATTGATATAAACTTAAATAATTAATATATCCTTTAGTGCGATATATTTTATTGTTACCTTTGAAACATGTTAGAATTCACAAAATATTATAATAGGAGCATGTTACTGTTTTAGTAATCAATACTATAAATCATGAATATTTATCAATGTCGTGTAACAACTATCTTCGCGACAAATTAATTCCAACTGTGTAATACTCCTTGTAGTAACTAGAATCATTATTATAATAAATGATAGAAGTTAACAAGATAGATTATGCTACTTGCCGCTAAATATGTTAATTTTAGGTTCTTCCATCGTGACTTATTTAATACATAATAACACTTTTAAACCATGTAGCAAACAGAGAAAGTGCTTTAAATAAGACTATGTATTGTGTGTTTATTTTAATAAACATACAACTATATATACTTTTGTTTACATTGACAATTTGTTGAATAGTCTGTTATTCATATACTGAAATGGTAAAATGTTCTTTTTCCTATAAATACAAACCTAGACTAATCTAATTTTACAAGAGTTTACGAATCTAATTTACAACATAAAATAACATATCGCATTTTATTTTAACATGGAAAATCTAATTAATGCATGCAATGTAAGAAATAATAAAAATGTTTTAAAGTCTTAATATAACTCATTCAAATAGCATTCCAAAGGAAAAAAAAAGTTTCAATACCTTTAACAACTTTTAAATCTTTAAAATATATTTATGTAAGAAGTTATTTTTATAATATTATTATTAAAACATCTTTAATAATGTAATTTAATCATTTGCATCATTTAAATAAAACACTTATTATTAAGGAGGTTACTTATTAATTCGGGGATCTGTCAAATAATATTTTAGGAAGAATTTATTGCATTCGTATGGCTCCCTCATGCTCAAAACAAGATCTGAACCACTTATAAAATACTTCCATTTTTTTTTGAATTTTTTTTTCTTTCTTGTCTGTGCAACCAATTAGGCATCGCTTGGTGTATCTTTTCAGTCAGCCGAGATCAACATTTGTGACTATTTCATCTACAGTCACTCGGTGCTTTCGATGATTTTGCCCTTTTCCCCACTTTACATCAATGTTTTTGGTTAAAATGATGAGCGTATTTCACAGATATCATAACTCAATGTTTTTGAGTAGGATGACGAACATCTTTCACAAACCATCTAACTCGATTTTTTTTTATTATATGATGAGAGTCACTGAATAATTATTTTCCACTACTTCATACACCTGACATTATAAAAAAGGTGTGTCATCATATTATATTTTCATTGAACTATAAATATGTTTATATATATATATATATATATATATATATATATATATATATATATATATATATATATATATATATCTGTTAGAATCTGAGTAGAACGTGATGTGCCGTTACTATGGCTTTTTCACTTAATTTCTCCAAAAGGTCGTTATCCTTAAGCGCTCATCACACGTGCTTGTTTGTTACCTTCGACGTTGAGCAAACAAATTTTGTCACTAAAAAACCTCTAATAACTTCACGCTCCTCAATATTTATCTTCCATAGTTCAGTAGTACAATGCATTTATCCATGTTAGTTAAAAAAATTGATGCAAAATTAAAATGAGATAAAAATAGATTTATAAAAGTGATAGATTCGACGTTTGAAGATTAATATTCACCTTGACATGGGATTTTATGATGCAAAAATAAATATTCAGAATTATAGTAATAAAGGTTTTAAAATTGTGTGCGTCTGAAAGATATTATCTCGTTTTTTACGAAATTATATATATATATTAATTTTAGTATACAATCCAATACATTTTTTTGCTTTTTAACTATGGCGTATGTAACAGATTCATTCATTTCAACGTAAATATGCTTTGTTTTATTTAATACTATAAAAATGTCCATTAATATTTCAGAGATATAAAATGTTACTATAAAATCAAGTACCCATATAAAGCTTCTTAGCTATTCCAGACATTTGAATTGTTTTACTTGAAATATTTCTGGTATTCATTTCTCTCAGCTATGTCAAGGGAACTAGCATCAAGAATGACAATCTGAAATAATTAATTTATTGTTAAATAAATAAGTATAGCAATGTGTATAAGTATAGTGATAGAAAACTATTTATTGCAATACAAATTATATTCCAGGAATAGAGATAACAGATATTATAATTTTATTAATTAACTCAACATGTACACTATTTGAATAAAAATGTTTTTATCCCATTTTAAATTGTAAAATATTAAGTAAAGTAATTACAATTTTTCTATATTTTTAGAATAGCAAATTTTTTCTGTGTTGTTAAAAATTTTTTTTTGATTAAAATAGTTAAAATAATTTAAAAATTGCTTTAAATTACATAATAATAATTAACGTATTTATAAGGTAACTGAGAGAAAGATAAACGGAAAATTATGATGAACGTCAAACTATTCCTTACTTAGTATATTAACATGGGCCTGAATTGCCGAGTGGCTAGCGCTCTGGCGATCGGTACCACAGGTTTCGGGGTCGAGTCCCGGCGGTGCCATAGATGTGTGTAGTGGTTCGGAATCCACTTTAAACCGAAGGTCCCGGTCCTAACAGGATCGTAGTGCGTTGCGGGGGCATTGTTACTTCGCATCCGTGGCTTATCTTTAAGTTACACGCGCCCCCTGGGTAATGCACAAAGTGAGTACGTCTGTGCAGCGCTTACCTTAAGGCATCCAAGACCAAGCTGTCTAAGTGTTTGCCAGCTGCATTAGAACAAAAAAAAAAGTGTATTAACATTATGTTAAAAATTTAATCATGGAGATTTTTAGTAACATGCTTAAAATAACCATCGCATAGATTAAAAAAACGAAAAAACCCTTTAAGCTGTTATTCGGAATCTATAGAATATATTAGTGTAGTATAAAATGAAAATATATATACCTTGAAAAATTTCATTAAATTGCGGGAAAGATGAAGAACATCATCAGCTAATATCACATGTGATACTTTAGTCTTGGTGTTTGGTAAATAATAGATTCATGTATGCAGAGAGAATTTTCATTAATATCTGCCTTTAGGTGACAGTTAATCCAAACATTTTCATCATCGATACGGCCATTTCTGCTTATATCAACAAAGATTGACTTTAAATTGCGTCAATTAAAGTTATCAGTACATAGCTATAATCATTCTTGTAATTGTAATATTATAATTCAGAATTTGAAGGGAGATGTTTTAAAGCTCATTTCATGTAAGGCACCTAAACATATTGGAAGTTGTTAACAATTGGAAAATTATCGGCTGATTTTTTTTTCATGTAACATTCATATACTATTTATATATCACTCACTTCCTTGAGGATAGATTGAATGAAAATATAAATGACAATGAAATGTCGAAAAATTCTACTAATTTTCATTATTTAAAATTATAATATTTATTCATACCTGTAAAAGTAATCTCAGCAATTCAAAAATTTCACACCAGAAAGTTTTTAGTTCTACTTATAAATGATAAAAATAAGTTAATAAATCATATCATAAAGGCAAATTTTTATTTAAGTTTTAATTATCGTATTATGTCCGAGTTACCAAATACTTCTAAGCAAAAACCAGTCCCTCCCCAACAAATAATATTAAAAAAAATTTTTAAAGTCAATTCCTACTTTTTTTTTCACTATATTGCAGAAAGTCCTTTATAAATAATTTTCATTCACTTTTTAAAGTTTATCTGGCGCCATCTATTGGTAGATATATGCAACTTAAATCTAAAAAAACTAAATTTAATTAATGAATTACTATTTGAAAAAAACTGTATTAACATCAAGTGTCATACACTACAAGTTGAAAAAAACGTATTTGAACTTGAGTGGATGAATAAAAAGTATTTTATGATCGATTTAAAATTTGAATAAGATATATATAGGAAGAGTGTGAGATAATAGAAGGAATGGAATAAAGAAATAAATTATTTCTAGTGGAAATTGAAATGCGCTTTTATTCCGTCTTATCTTCTATATACTTCTGAATCTTAGCGATAATAGAATTTAGTGTCTAGTTAAATATCTCTAATATCTACTACTTATTATGTCAAAAAATATTTTACGATAAATGTTTTAATATTACTTAAATAGATATTTAAAAGTTTTCTTTGCTAAACGTAATATTTCATTGCGCAATCAAAAAACAGTGTTTAGTTTTACTTATTAAAATTACAATTCACTACTAAGTGAAAAAATATAAAATGTATTATATATTCCTCTAAACCCCTCTAGAGAGAGAAAGAGAGAGATTTAAAATTTACTTCAGTTATTTAAAGCTTTCATTTCCGCAAAATTAAAAATAATGAATTCAGAAAAAAATAATATAATTGAAGAGATTTTAAGTTCTAAATTAAAATTTCCTATTTAAATTCTAATAAATTAAATGTCTCGTATTTGCTCCTTTGATTCATCCTACTCGTTTTCCTGGCGATCAATTCTTTTGATAAAATTTTTGTAAAGAAAATGCGTAATTATAAGTTATCCAAATGTCATAAAAACAAGAAAAATCCATTATTTTATAACAGAATAAATGAGTTAATAGCTCTGACTATTCAAAATTATCACAGGAAATCAGCTATTTTCTTAGAATCTCAAATGATTATACCAAAGATAAGAAAACACACTTAACATTTAAGCTGAAATGCATAATCCATTTTTTCCTACATTTCAAAATCTATGCCTACATCATGTAATTATTAAATAGTAATAAAAATTAAAACTGTCTCAAAATCTGCCAGTGGGCAGACGACATTGTTCCACTATGAAGCTGTTGCGCCAATGAAGAAGAAGAAAAACTAAAACTGTTTCTTTTAAAAAACATTTATTCAGTCAAAAATCAAGTTGTTAGGAGTTTTAAAATAACATCGTATATCTGAATATATTAAGTCGGCTTATGTGAAGAAATTAATAGAATATTATTAATTTGCATTGTACGATTATTTTTATGGTAATTCACATGACAGAATATATACGTGATAAAATACATTTGAATATTCCATTTTGAAATATATAACTGTAATGTGTAGTTAAGTGCTTAAATTTTTTGCAGCAAAAATTACAACACGCCAGCATGGATAAAAATTTGGTATATATTTTAAAGCATCAAAGATAATTTCATCTAAGAATAAAATTTTGAGATACTTGGGAATTAATATTTTATTTAACAATTATTTTATTGAATTGCTATTTTAAGTGTATCCATTCGTTTTTCCTACACGCAATCAATTTGATCCCATTTCCTAACTATTCTATTCAGTAACAATAAGATGATAGAACAAAATATGAATCTAATGATTAAAAACTTGGATGAAAATAACCAAAACTTATTATTTTATTCTTTTTTTAAACTACACCACTTTTTGCAGGAATTCTGTAAGTTTCTTCTAATCTCTTAAGTTATTAATTACGAAATTATTTACAATACCCATAAAAACCTTTCGTAAAGTGTATAATTGGTATAGTTATAGAAGTTGCTGAGTTCTACAGAAAATTCATATTACGAATAATAAAAAATAATAAGTAGAGTTTATTTTTGTCATAATGTATTTACTTATTGAAAAATATTTCAATGTGAATTAATTCACAACAAATTAGGAGATAGCAAGATCTCAGGATTAGGATCACTAACGTTACAAATGAATATATATATATATATATATAACGTTACAAATGAATATATATATATATATATATATATATCCATTCGTTTTTCCTGCACGCAATCAATTTGATCCCATTTCCTAACTATTCTATTCAGTAACAATAAGATGATAGAACAATACATATATGTATATAACACATATATACTTTTATATACATATATATATGTATGTATATAAAAGAGGGAAAACGTTTAGAGTGACATTTGTTTGAAGAACATCACAAAATAATTAACCTTTAATAACTATTGTTATTACTGGTTTAAAACTTACTGACTTTCAATCGTTCATATTATTTATGTTACATCTTAATATATGAAATAAATCTTAAAACATAAAATCTCTTGATCTTAATACATCAAAAAAACAATTTTAATAATTTTTTTAGTTGCTTTCACATGAAGAAATATTCAAAATATATTTTTTTCTGAAAGCAAATGGCTTCTTTAAAGAAATTTCAGTCGTATAGTTAATTACTCTGGATTGTTCACTTCATCTACGACATCTGGTAAAAACGTACTTTCTGACAACCTCATGCAAACAGAACGTCGTAATTATGACTCCTGAACAAAACAATTTGCACGCTCATTACATGAAAGCAACTCAATTACCAACCATATAATGACAACATCATTTTACGTAATGACTTCTGGGCCCTTTTCTCTCCATTTGCCCAGAATTGTTCGTTGGATTCCGGAAAAGTATATTCTACCCCGCAGTGTCTGGAGGGAACCGAATTTATGAACAGGACACACTTAAATAATTTAGTTAAATTGCTGAAAAGTGCATGGTTTTCTGTGGTAAACACTTAATCGAAATTCTGGCTGTTATTTTATAATTTATTTTCAAAACTCATTTGCCTGCATCTTATAAAATCTTTTATCTAATTTCTCTGTTTTGTTTTGGGCATTAAGCGAATGTTCGGTTAATTATGTTTGATTGCCGTTATGTTATGTTAATATGTGTTTACAGTGTTAATACATGCAATTCAAAAGTTAACCACTTTTAATGGTTCAAGCTCTCCATAATGACGAAATGAACAACTTGAGGATCCTTAATGGAGATATAATTTTTGAGTATGTGTGAGTTTATTTAAATCTGTGCAATTTCCAGAAAAATTGTAATAATTATAAAGTTGAAGAAAAATGAAAAATGTTTTTGATGTTCATTTTTTTGTAACCCATTTACTAAAAATTTATTGTTTTACTTCGAATACAAAAACTCATAGAGTGACAATAATTTAAAATTTAATATTTTTCTTTGAAGTATATACAGTTTTTAATATTTTTTTTTTACTTGTTTTAAAATCTCATTAATAATGAAAAAAAAACAAAATGGCTTTAATAGTTTTTATTTCATGTTTTAAGAAGAAATGTAAAATATTATATTTAGTTTTCGAACATGAAAATCGCAACAGAGATGCATATGCAAAAATTTATGATTTAAAGTAACTTATTAATAAAAATTGTTTATGTATTTTGCATTATAATTTCCTTGCAATAAAATTAATTTTTATAAAATATTTTTTTTTCTACTACAACAGTTCTTAATTAACACGACTACACCAAACTAAATATATTTAAAATTATGTCTATATAAACATACATTTATTGAAATTCTAATTATTTTTTGTCCTAAGAAAAATTATGATTATATGTCTACGAAACACTCCTTTTTCACAAACATTTATAGCAAATTATTAATGTTTAATAAAAATGAATTTGAATTTATTTTATGAGTATTAATGAAAATTTAATTAATTTTAAACTAATTTATCTTATTAATATTTACGTATCTCAGGTTTTGTTCAATGACGTATTTAATACATAAAATCAAAGCGAGAGAAAATCTTTAAAAAAATTTCTACTAGCGTTTCTTTCCAATTAAAAATTTAATGTTTATCATTAATCTCAACAAGACAAGGTTTTAAAATTGTCCTTTTAGCCTTTTACACGCTCCATGAGCTAAAGCTCCATTCACCGCCAGTGACTCCCAATTTTTATTTTTATTCCTCTTCCCATTTTATCTCAACCTTTAAATACTCTGTCTACACGACGCCGTTAAATTTTATTCCCTATTAACTCCTTCTTTCCGCTGAGTAGGTATGTGTTTAAGTCCATAAAATCGGATGCATCCTATCTCGAAGAATGTCACATATTTCCTTCTCAAAATGCAATTTGTCGATTTCCAGCCGATGAACCCAGTAATAAATTTAGTTTTTAAAATAAAAAAATAAAAAGGAAAACTTTAATTAGTTTCATATTTTTTTTCGTAGATGTCTGTTATCATATCCAGGAAGCGCCAACATTTTGGCGGGAACGTTATTTTTCCCGTCCAACCTTGGCGATAAGGTGCTCAACGATAAAACGTTCCGTTTCTCCAGTTGACAAGTAAATTGCTTTTGCACTGTGTAACTGTCTAATTATTCAGACTTCATCTTTAAAAATGCCGTTAATAGGGTGTGGATTATTTCCTTGTGTGAGCGAAGTCTTCTATTTGGAAGTTCGTATCATGTTGGAAGCTGTGTCAAAGTAAGGAAGATGGTTCTCTTATTCACTCACACATATTGATAATAACTACAATTATTTTCTTAGTTCTCTCTTTATTGGAGTATTTAGAATATACTGTGATGCTTCGTGACAGTATGTCAAAAACGTTTCCCTGTACTTAAATGTAAAATGAAAATGAAATAAAATAAAACGACCTTTTTTGAGTATAACACACATAAAATGATGTATAATAAGCGCTTTATTAATCTTAACCTTAAGCTTATATTCCCTTAATACCTAAAGTATTTTTAAAAACCATTGGTATGCTGATTAAAATAGTGTTACAAAAGCATTATTACTTTTTTTATCCAATGTTTTATTCAATGTTTATATTAATATAAAATTATTGTATTCGATGCTTATATTAATATAAAGTTATTGTATTAACTGCTTATATAAATATAAAATTATTGTATTCAATATTTATATTAATATAAAATTATTGTATTCAATGCTTAAATAATTATAAAATTATTGCATTCAATGTTATACTAATATAAAATTATTTTATTCAATATTTTTATTAATATAAAATTGTTATATTCAATGTTTATATTAATATAAAATTATCGTATTCAATGTTAATATTAATATAAAATTGCTGTATTTAATGTTTATATTAATATAAAAAGTATATTTTAAAAACGACACTCTTAAAATTATATAAACGATACATGTAGAAGTCATCATTAAATTATTATTTTTAATAGTTTAACGGAATTTTTAAAAAAATATATTTAAATTTTGAAATTACTAATTTCTGATTTAAGAGGCATGCATTTTAGTATTTATTAAATAGATTTTGATTTTTTGATATTAACTTAAAACCTTATTGAATCTTCTGTTTTCTTTCATGGATATATTTTGCTCATTTATTTTGTCATCTGAAATAGCTCAAAATCAAATGGTACAAAACCAAGTAATTTAAAACCAAATTTTAATGAATAATAAAAATATGAACTCAGAATTTAACTTGTATTCTTTGAAATATTGATATTTAAATAAATACTTATTTATTTTAAAACATTGACAAATAGAGCAATGAAATATTATTTTTATAATAAATTTTATCAATGATAATTTAAAAAAAACATTTTATAATAAATAATATATGTAGCTATCTATCTATCTATCTATCTATCTATCTATCTATCTATCTATCTATCTATCTAACTGTCTATCTATCTATCTCTCTCTCTCTCTCTCTCTCTGTATATATATATATATATATATATATATATATATATTAGATTATATTAGATTATTCATTAGTAAATTATATATTCAATTTTAAACTGTAGAAAAGTAAATTTATATGTTCAATATATATATATATATTTATACTTCAAGAAAACATAGTATTAAGTACATTTATAAAATTAATATATAGATATATATATATATATATATATATATATTAATTTTATAAATGTACTTAGTACTATGTTTTCTTGAATTCCTTTTTTCATATGTTTTTTAAATTATTATAATTTTTTCATTATTTGAAAACAAAGGAATTTTTATAGTAGTTTAGAATTTTAAAAAATAGAAAATGAGTAATATTTTATTGAATAAGATGTCTTCTATTTAAATATATTGTCAAACATTATGATACATATCATAAGATACATTGCATGAAATTTCAGTTAAGAAATTAAGTTTTATATTATTAATTTAACAAAAATGAAAATAAATAACAACATAAATATCAGTTGATATTTTAAATTTAAAATTTCTAAAGATATGTTAAATTTATTATAATATATATAAATTTATATAATATTTAAATCATTATTCATAATTGAAGAAATCTTTAAAAAATTATTTATTTGCTTACTTTCAGGTATGATAATATTTTCATTAATTTAAATCAAAATTTATGAAGGAAAATATTTATCATTGTTTTATAAAAATTAAAATTTACAAAATGAAGAAAGCAATACATTAGAAATAAACATTTTCGGCTTAAAAATCATTTTAATGAAAATTAATCTTGTAAATAATCTAATAAATTAAATTTGAAAGCGTTTCTAAATTACTTCGAAAACATATTTTGTGAATGAAAGGGAATATAAATGTAAGTTGAAATAAAATTTTAATGAATTTTAAGTTGTATAGTAAGTATAGCAAATTAAATATTAGTAAAATATGAAAAAATAGAAATAACATTTATACAGAATTCAAAATGTTTCTTCTAATCAATTTATAAAATAATATCTTTTGAAGATAACACGATATCTTGAAAATATTTCGAAAAATTCAAAATAAATATTTTTTTCAGATGAATTAAAATGAATTTGACACCTCAAATTACAATCATAAATATTTTCTTTTTGACAAAACAATTTAATAAAGGTTAATATTAAAAATTTTACCTCTGCCTGTAATATCAATTCTTTTTATTGCAGAATATTCAAGCAAATTTATTTTATTAAACGCAAAGAAAATATAAATCGTAAAGAAAATATCGATATATATATCGAAAAATTTCTTTTATCTGTGAAGCAAAAGTTATAAATGTATTTATCTTCAAATTCATTTTTGCAAACAGTTTGAAGAAGACATTAACACAAGTTAATTTTTTTAAAGTAACTCATTTATCGAACTATAAACATTTTACTACTTTTTTACTATGAATAAAATTTTAAATAAAAACTTCCACTTTTAATGCAAATAATTTAAATTTATTGACATGACAATGAACCCAAAATTTTGTTTTTGAATATTATAAAAATAAATTCGTTTCCTTTATCATAAATATTATATTTTACGTACTAATTAAAATAGTGCCATACACATTATTTCCTTCATAGAAAATTAATTAGTACAAAACATGGCTCGTTTATTTCATAGAAAACTAAATATTTATTATTTATTATATTTACATTATTATATTAATATATTATTTTACAATGTTACTCATTATATTTGTCAATTATTATCTAAGTAATTATCAATTATCAGTGAGTTAATTAAAAATATTATATAAATTGCTTAACTAATCTTATTTATATTTTTGTTATTTTCGAATGCTGGGTACTATGATCTAAAGTTATTGGCGATATTCATAAAAAAGATGTATAATACATTCTCCATTATACAGGATACATTACGTGAAATCTCTCTGCTAAACACACAGTTTACTACTTTAGTTTTGGTGTAAAAACTTCAACATTGCAATTGATGATTTTCATTCAGATAAATTCTTTCCAATGATAGAACATCGAGTCCAACCGATTTATGAAATAGAACACCCTTTGATCCTTTCTTAGCATATGCACTGACGTACCGATACACTGAAGTTACCGATTTTCATAGCAAAATGTTATTTACTAGGTTGCTCTTGAAATTAATAAAGAATTCACCTAAAAATATATTAAAATAATGATTTTTTTTTCAAAATAATTTAAAACGCACTAAATTAAATAAATCTGTTTACTAAACCCCAGTGGTAAATTAATTAAATTTCGATAATTTAAAAGTAGCAAATTATTTTTTTGTAACCATTCATTTAAAAAATTCTACAGAAATTTCCCCACAATTAAATATTTAATTTGTAAAATATGTTCCAAATTTACTGGTTTGAGAGCCAGAAAAAAACAGCTTCCAATTGTTCCTTAATTAACATTCAATTTAAAATGAACACTAAATTAATTATGGCCTTCCAAAATAATCATTAGCATCGTTACCAGTGTTTAAACACACACAAAACCTTCAACTAATAAAACTAATTAACTACATCTTATTGGAAAACTTCAGATAATTATTGGATGCACAAACAGCTTTCTAAATAAAATAACTCCCTCTCTCTCTGTGACCTATTGAACTAAAATTTTTACTACAGGCTTTACAAAGCTCAGAAATATGTTTAATGCATGAGGGGAAACGTGGCAAGAATCTTGGCAATTGCTGTCACACACAGGCCTCTTTGTCTTGCATAATGGGGTCCTCTTCTACGCAAATTTCAACTCTTAATGTTTATTGGATCATCAATAAAACAACAGAAATCATTTTGCCTGAGGCGTTCTTCATCAGCAACGGATGACGGTTGCAGGTAATTTGCATGCATTTACTTATGCTGCGAGTTCAAGTTTGCTTCTGCGATATTTATGACTTCTGTCCAAAACTTTGGTCAGGTCTTTTCTGTTTCCCGTCTTGAGACATTGTCTGAGATACGCATTCCGCAATATACCGTTTTAAATAAACAGAAAAACTTTTCTTTGCTTATATTTCGGAAGTGTTTCCCAGGTTTGGAATATCTATTGTTGTAATTTATTTGATCCCATATTTCTTAACTGCTAGAATGTATTTTGTTAAATTGTGGTAGGAAACCCACACCCAATTTAAACTAGAATTTTCATTTAATAATATAAATTATAAATTCATATAATGTAGTATAATTTAAATAATGGATGTCTTTAGTGTACCAAATACAATCGTATATGGAAATTAAGTATTTTTTTAATTTGGAAATTTAATGGTCTTGTAGAAACAAACATGGTATAATTCTTTCAATGTAATTGATTAATATTTTAGCTTTATATTAAATGTAGAAAGATTCAAATATAATTTTTTCATATTTAATGCATCATAATTATTTGCATACTTTATATCACATTTAAGTCGTTATTCTGATCTATAATTTATATACGTACACCAATGTGTCAGGAAGAAGAAGAAAAACTAGCACAACGAATTAGTTTATAATAACGAATAATAGGAATAAAGAATTATTCGATTTTTGAAAGAACTTTGTTAAGAGTTTGAAAATAATTCTTATAAGAAATCACTAGCAAAGTGAAAATTATTTGAACAAGAACTAGAAATTTTTTCTAGTTTTTCGAACGCCGAATAATTCGTTATCAAAATGTACAACAATTCGTTGCATTCTCGGTTCGAAATATTGCATTATGATGTCTACGAACCATTGAAAAAAATAATTATGATGCCTTAGAGAAAACTCTGGTAGGTCTTTATAGGAGAACCAAAATATTTGCAAATATTTGCAAAATATTTCTCTATTCGTTTCTTATCTGAACCGAGCTGCCATTTAACGCTTTGATAAAAGGGGGAAATGCGTAATACAAGATTTCTTATCAACAATTATAAGGCAAACTGTGAAGAAATGGCAACTAAACACATAACCACCCCAAAAAGAAATCTTGTTTTTCTTCTTTTTTTCTGTATCCATGTAATTTCCTCGACTCTTTTAATGTGACTCCGTAATATGAACAGTGTCATGAAAAGAACTAAACGGAGGAATAAGTAAGAAAAAAAAAGAAATTGCAGAATCAGTCGTAAGCTTGGAACGTAAATGGTTTAGCTTTGACAGTAAGACCCCGAGGGTTGGTCCAGAGATCGGACCTTATCGGTTCATTAGAGACCACGATACAACGAGCCAAACACGAGGCACGACACATAGATGGCCGAGGCCCCGGGGCTCTTCAATATCGTCTGTTAGCCTGACCACAAGAATGAATAGCCGATATTTTTTTTCTTTTCTTTTTCGACCACCTCCCTCGCTTTCTGTTTAGCCACTTTCCTTTTTCTGGTCGGAGTCTTGGATGTCAGTTTGCGCCGCGTTAATAAGTCGCCAGGACAATCTAGAAAACCAATAAATTGTGATCGGACTATGCCTCAACGAATTCTGTTTTCGCTCGCTCCGAGGCATTATGTATCTTGCATTAGTACTTGCGAGAGATATACAGCGCAGTTGCTTTTGCTTATTATACGTGAAAAATATCTCACAAAAGTAAAATATGTACCCATATATATATATATATATGTTGTGTGTGTAGGTATGAAAAATTAAAAAATTTCAGAAAAAAATCATCAAAGTATTGAATTCTAAAAATGTTGGTTTATTGATATATTTATATAAAGAGAGAGAGAGAGAGTAAGTGGTTGAAAATAAGGATAATTGGAAGAAAACTCATGTATCTATTAATAAAGGGGAAAAAGTAATTTTGCACACATGAAAGCATACATTATCAACATGAGTATTGCTAGGGCTTATGCGTAGAAATATTTCATACGTCTAAACTTTTTTTTAGACTAAGTAATTTTTGTCTGAGAAATTTAATTAATTAATTTTTATTCAGATTTATTTTTTTTTTTAAATTTCGAAAATAAAAAAAAGATTTTTGTTCTTTTGATAATGAAAATAATGTAAGAAAGGTTCTATATGTAAAGTAAAACTTTTTTTTTAATATTTAATTTTTCAATAAGACTTATTTTTTTCAATTAGATATATAATTTTCAAGATATAATAGTTGAATTATAGTTTAGAGACCTTTGTAAAACCTGTAAAAAATATTATCATTTTTTGGAGAAATTTAATTTTAAGGAGTAGCAAATATTTTTAATTTTATTTTTAATTTTTATCTTTAATATGCTTTTCTTTCTAAAATGGTAAAAAAAATTTAAATCTCTTTGTGAAAAATGTCAAAATGTTTCAAAATTTACATGATATATTATAGTATATACGAAACTTATATTATGTGTTAGAATAATATGCATGATTCAAATTAAAACGAAATCAGGAAGTATGTTGAAAATCCAACGATAAACATTTACAGTTAGAAAAGCATTGCTTTTCACAAGTTATTATGCATATAAGCGCTGGGAATTATTTATTCACACATAAGGGAAAGAGACCGGGTGAGAATAAGTAATACAATAATTCCATTCTATGGGGCAAAATGCAGAAAATAAAATGATCGTAAAAAGAAATATTATCCACGAAGTCGATTAAAAAATGTTATACAAAAATATTGAACGTTTCCTCATCACAAATTTGAGTTAAGATAAAAAAAAAAAGACAACTTTTGAGGAAGGAGCAAATAAAACTGGGTACCTAGAAAAAAAATACCCACACAATATTTTATTTTAATTTTTTTGCCACTATTATAAAAAAAAATTGCGTTTTATTTAGATAAAATTATGTCAATTCCCTCGGATTTTGAGAGTCAGTGTCTTGCACAATTCGCCAAAAATTCTGAGAAAATTTGTAAAACTTTGAACGATGCACAAAATTTTGTTCATTGATCTCCAGTATTCTCATCATGGCGAGCAATTACGTGTTTCATAGCTAAGGAACAGCAAGTTGTTTGTATTTTATAGCTAGAGCTTAGTAAACATTGCTTTGTAATCCTGTATTAAACAGTTAAAGAAATTACTACCATATTCCAAATCTCTTTTACATTTCTTTTTCAGAACTTCATCTTAAATATACTATTTAGTATCAGTACAAATCAGCAGCAGGTTACATGGATTCAATTTTTGCAAATAGCCGCGTCCAGACGAATGGCAAGAATGATTGAGTAAGACCTACTATCCAATTATAAACCCGCTGTTCTTCCTCCTCAGTGTATGTCATGTGTTTTAGCCACACTCCGATCAGAGTCGATTTTTTCTGCACATCAAAGCGTTTCTCAGAAACACCATTTACTAACAGCTGTCATTTACAGTCAGAGGTAATGTTTCTGCTGTCAAACGGAGACCCTCGGAACGAGATCGCCCTGGGGTTTATTAGACTGCATTCGTACTCTCGTTTGGACGCCACCTAACAAGACCGTAAAATATATGCCCCCAAAAGAACTAGCCACAATAAACACGGCGTTTGTTTCAAGTTAAGGGACACACTTACCTTGAATATAGAACAAAGTGAAAGCTATGTCGCGAGCTGATTATCGAAATTATTTGCCCTTTTTTGAAAAAAGGAAGCTTCTTTTACCGACACCACACTGTTCAGCATGGACAATTGGTCTATTTCATATGTAAGCTGACAATTAGCAAGTACATTCTACATTCTATTGGTGAAAAGAAATGGAGGTTACCCAGTTTTACACCTCTTTCCACTACATATATATATATTTATACACACCAATAAAGTCCACCTACCAAAAAATCACATATGATTTTCAAGAACCAAAAATTCTGAAGAAACTTGTAACTTTGTAAGATCCACACAAATATTGTCCGTTAATCTTCAGTACTCTCTTTCTGGCAGATAATTTTATGCGTTTCATAGCTAGTGCACAGCAAGTCAACTGTATTTCATTGCTAATGCTTAGAAAAATTACAGTTAATACAACTACTACTATCTAATATAATACTACTACTTCAGAATTATAAACAAAACTAAAATGATTAAATTAAATTTCATAAATTACACTGCACTAAATATTATTATTATATTGACCTTTTCTAACCAGAAACTAATTTTAATTTATTTATTGTTTTATAAAATTTATTATTTAAATAAACTATTACGGCTTTCATTAAAATGCTGCTGCAATAACTCCAACTCAGAAAGTTTAATTTAACTAGTAGGGGTTTGAAATTCCATTACTTTAATTTTAATTATTCACATCTAAATTGAATGGAAATATGTTTAGCTTTTGGGCTATTGAAAAGCGGTTAAAGCAGAATTCCCTCAAGAAAATATTTTGATAAATAATTGGGAATAAAGCATTTATATTTAAATGAAGACTTTCAAATGAGCAATTACAGAACGCCATGATATTTTTGCAAATGGGTCTGTGATATTTTAACAATATGTTTACTTATTTGGATATGTGAATAGTGGGTCGTATTATACACAAATATCATGCAAATTGCGGTTTTAAGTGGATTAATTTATTAATATATTTATTAGATAATGAAACAAAAATTATAGATTCAAATGAAAATTCCTAAATTAATTTATTTTTAGTTTTTTAAATAAAACATTTATTAAATATACAAAATAAACTCAATAATTTTTTTTTTTTAATATTTTAAAATAATTCCTTGATTTTATTTGAATTTAAAAGGAATTTTAAAAACCCACTAGAATTAATTGAACGCTTCATATATTGTTTTTATTTAAATCTAGAAATCCTTCAAAAGTTTTAAAATTCTAATTTTTATGAAAAGCAATATATTTTTTACATCAATTTGCTGCAAATTTAATATAGTAGAAAAATATAAACTTATTTAATTAATTCTATTTGTTTTATGTATTATTCATTAGCATAATTCTATTTCATATTTTATTTCTATTAATATTTCTATAAAGATTGAATTTAACAGGTTGTTTATTGTTTTATTTTTTATATTGGAGCTCATTCACGAAGAGAAGAAAATGCGTAATCACAAGTTATTCAAATGTCCTAAATAACAAGAATCAACTAATTTCTTAGAATCTCGGATGGTTATAAAAAAGATAAGGAAGCCTACTTAACATTTTAGCTGAGAGGAAAAATAAATTTTTTCCTATATTTCAAAATCTTATGCCTACATCATGTAATTATTAAATAGCAATGAAAATTAAAATTGTCTCGAAAGTTGCCAGTAGGTAGACGACCTTGTTCCACTATGGAGCTTTTACGCCAATGAAGAAAAAGAAGAAAACTAAAATTGTTGTAGAATATATAGAATACTTATATGTAGTTACTTATATGTAGAATAAAATCACTTTTAATATATATAGCATAAGGTTATAATAATAATAAGGTCATAGTTATATATATAAAGTATATATACAAAATCATTACATATATAATTTATTCTATAGAATTATATATATATAGAATAAAGTCACTTTTAAGCACCAACTAAAGGACTGTCCGACCTACAGGTAGTCAATCTATTCGTCAGACATCGCTTTGGACTGTCTGTCAGAAACATTCAGACTGCTTGCCACGGGACCTCTCCGGCATTACATCAACCGTTGCTCATTATTTACTTTATTACAATTACACTTAACATAATAAATTATATTCTCTTGCAGTATTTGGCCAAACACGTCACTCATAATACCAATCAAATTGATACTTTCCATCCATTGAGGCTGACAACACAAAGAAGCTGCACTTTCCAACTAGCACCTAGTCAATTTAACCTTCATTACTATCCCTTGATAAATACCCGGCAGCTTCAGAACTGATAGCGTCAGGTCAGCCAGAGAATCCGGCAGCTGGTCAAACATTGGAAGCTCCACTATCCACCCCTCCACTATCCAGAACCGACCTCTTCAACCCTTCAAACTTCACAGTGGAGGTGATCCAGCTATTCACGCATAAGTTTCATTAACCCACCGCTTTAGAATTCATTGTGCTCGGCGCCTCAAATCTGAATTACAGCTTTCGAGGTCATTAATTTTATACGCTTTAAATTAGAGGCTCGGACAAGCTTCATAGAGATATTAAAACGCTGCCTTGTTTTGACGGGAAAAGTTGTAGGCTGCGGAGACGGAGAAGGTTGTCCCAGAGTGCAGCTATGTAGATTTAATTTTAGGGTATTCTCTATTGAAATGCTTCCGTGTCGGAAGATTGTGTTCCCTTAAATTAGTGTGAAATCGTGTCTTGAATTGTTACCATATTCTAATAGAAATAAAAAGCTCATAGTATATTTCCATATTACTATTGATTCGTATAAACAATAACTTTTTTGCTATTAGTATGAATATGTTTATTAATAATATTAGAAAGTATGTAAATCTAGGACATAAAGTAGTTTCTTACTAATAAAAGGGAGTGATTGGGGCTTGATGGCCGAGTGATTAATGCTTTGGAGTTCGGTACTACAGGTTTCGGGTTCGAGTCCTGGTGGTGCCATGGAAGTTTGTAGTGGTTCGGAATCCAGTGTAAGCCGTAGGTCTCAATCTAATATGCATGCACAGGTTGGGTGTAAAGCTGACAACCCTACCCTATTAAAACAAAACATCTCCTGTCTAGAAATCTGCCAGTAGGCAGATGGCCTTGGCCCACCATGGGGCTGTTGCGCCAATGATAATGAAAAAGGGGTGATTAATATGACAGAAAATCCAAAACCATACTCTTGTTTCGGTGCGATAATATGGAGAAGGGTCCAGGTTGAAATGCATTTGTGGTGTTCATTGCAGTTACTGTTTTAAGAAACGAGGAAAATTGATGGTAATTCTAATAATTTGAGTTTCAAATTGATAATAAGGCTGTATGACTGTCACTTTATGGACATTTTTTAAGTACAAAAATTTGAGATTATTACCATTTCCCTGACAGAAGACAATATACTCGCCCCATCAGCAATCAATAGGTTGTTCGATGCATACTTAACTAGATTAACTAACGTTAAAGCAAATATTTATATTAAAAATAATTACAATTTGTATATATTTTTATTAGATTTTTTCACATGTGAGTTAGTTTGAATGCTTTAATTTTTAATTTACAAAATAGAGGAGGGATATTTAGCTTCAAAAATCACTTATTGTTCTGTTAAAATCACTTATTACAGTCAAAAATTACTTATTGTTCTGTTACAATAATCATTTCCAAAACTTTTTAATAGTTCATTTTTACATACCTCAATGTTTACATTAACATGTTCAGTATAAACTATAATTTTTTTTATACATAAAGATATCGAAATGAAACTCGTTGACAGCCAAAAAATTTCAAATAAAATCATGATGAATGGATATTTGACTAGGTAATATAATAAAAAAAAGTTCTTCAAAATTTTGAATTTCGAATTTGCAATTTTTTCTTGTTTTATTGTTTCTGAGTAATTTTTGATAGAAGAAAAATTTTATTTCTGAAACAGATTCAAGACTTAAATTGCTTTCTCATACTATTTTTTGCTCTAATTTAGTAAAAATAAAATAGAATTATAATTAAATGACCTGGAAAAAGTTTCCTGTGTATTGATAAGAGTTAAAAAAATTATAATCGGATACTTTTTATTTGTGTTTGTGGGTGTATTTATGTTATCCATGAACTTATTTACAAAATATAAATATTAAATTTTTTTTTTTAATTTACTATACTTGGAAGTAAAACAATTTTAGATATTTTTTGTTATATAATTCTGCATGTGTACTTTAAAGTAAACCAAATTATTAAATTTGTTACTTAAAGATTTTTACTTAAAATTATAATTGATTTTAACAATTTTAGATTTGTTACTTAAAAATAAAATTGATTCTCTGTAGTTGTTTTTTAATATAAAACAAAACATGAATATATTATGTTTTAATATTTGATTAACTTTGTATTTATGTTATATTTGTTTAAAATTAATTTTTCTATTCTTCTATTTATAAATATATCACATATTTACTATACAGATAGTATACTTGAAGAATTAGAAATTAAGATAATGTCATAAATTTAATTTTGATATATGAAATTTTTCCAATTAGTTTAAAAATGTTTTTTCTAATTCACGTTTAGTTTATTAAAGTAAGTTCAAGTATATTAGATGTAATTAATATCCTTACATTTAAATGAATTACCCTTGGAAAATCTTTAATAATATTAATTAATATTAAAATTGCATTTATGTATTTACAAATTTTTTGCCATCAAGTTTTTCATGATGTAACTACTAATTAATAACACATCATTGCAGCATAATATTTCATTTTATAGTAGTATAAAGAGTTAATATGATACATTTTGATATTCTACTTAAAACCTAATTAGGTACACGTATTGTCAGCTTCGCTTATGGTCATAATTAATTCGTCAACAAGTATTTGTCACTGATTGAAACCATTTAAATCCAACTGAAATTTTGTATGTTTGATTGTGATGTTGATGTTGATGTATGTAGACAATTACAAAATGAAAGTCAAAACATCATTTATTGCTGGAAAACTCATAAATAAACACATGATATGGTATCTGTACCATCTCTAGCTTGAATGCACAATACTGCATAGTCTGTCATTAAGGTATTAAGGTATTAAGGTATTTGTTGTTCCCCGATATCTTATTCCAGAGCCATCGTATATGTGTCTATATATTGGCGAAACTCCAGAGCTGTCTAACTTGTAATCCAGGTCATCTTAAAAATTTCGAGCTCTGATAGGTCTGACAACTTGTATCCATTCCATAACAACCCAATTCCGCAGAACAGTACTCCCTTACAAACAGATGTGAAGATGGCTGTCAGGGGCAGCCCAGATAATGAATACTGATATAGCAATTAATTGACAGCGAGGTACCTCATCTTTGTTGATCTAAGGGATGTGTTTGGTCATCCGAGGTTTTTCTGATCTGAGTTGCTGTCTATGGGACTAGTTGCTGTATATTATCTTCCAGTGTACAATAGTAACTTACCATATCAGAATTGCCGAGATGGTGGGCAACTCACCAATTTGAACCATACAGCCTCAATCAATCGGTGATTTATAAACTCTTTCAGGTTGATATTTGTATCTATGGTGGCATAAAAGCATATCTCTCTTATGATAAAGCGTATTGTGCAACACGTGAACTGCATTCATAGCAATTCAATAAGTCTATTTGTGTTATAGACACATTAAACTCCACTGACTTTAGCTAATGTGCAGTAATACTACGATTTTAACTGCTTACAAGTATTTTTGACATAAATCTTCATCAAATTTCGTAGTGGTCAGAGAAAACTTTCTTGGTGTGCTGGAGAAAATGAGCTTTTATAGTATGTGAATGAATATATATTTATTTTAATACTGTAAGGGACAACACAATTTCTATATTATCTTCAATACGCTTTTCGTAACTCAACTACGGAAAGTTTAAGTTAAATAAGATTATAGTTTTCAGCCTTGTACGGAAAGTTTTCTTTAAAATGATGATTGGAATTTCATAATCTGATATGAAGATAAGGATTATTTTGTGAGAATTTGGCTTTTTTTATTAATACAGCATACAAATTAGTAAACGAGTTACGTGTACTAATTTATATATATATAAATATATATATATATATATATATATATATTGAGAATGAATGAATTAGTTTATCATATGGACTTTTGTAATTGTACTGCTCCCTTTGTGTATGAACATATTCTGGATAAAAACTACAGAAATTATAATAACATAAAAAAATCAAGTAAAAAATGGTGAAGAGTCTTTTCAGAAAAAGCCGGCTCCTGTCAAGAGATTATAACTATATAAGCGGTTCAATTTCAATTTATTACTTGTTTTCTGAATTTCAATAAAAAAAAATATTGAAAAAGTTAAAAATAAATCCAGTTTCTTTTATAATAGTAATATTCGTTTCAAATTCTATTTAACATATTACACACACACTTTTTTTATGTTTATTAATGTCTTTTTCTTTCTTTAAGAACAGAATTTCTTCAAAAGAAGGACATTTTCTCAATTTTATAAATTTAGATATACCTGCCCTCTAAAAATAGATATTGTTACAATTTAAAGGGTTGGTACTGATATTTTAGTATATATATATATATATATATATATATATAGAGAGAGAGAGAGAGAGAGAGAGGTAGATAGATAGATAGATATTTTATATTCAGCAGAATTAAAATGCAACAGAAATAAATTTTGCCAATAATTATACGTACACATAAACAGTTTCTTTAAATTAAAAATTGTTAGTTATATTTTATTAATAATTAAATTTTTTAATTAATTACTTATTTACATAATTTCAATCAAAATATGATATGGAGAGGATGTTACACTGGTGTGCAAAACTTAAGCAACAGGTGGGTTTTTTGCCATAACTCCACGAGAAATCATCTGAGAGACATGACATTCAGAAATGAGGGAGAGTATTATGTACGTAAAGGATGACGAAAGCATCGACGCTGAAAAAGAAATACATTGGATACGGTATGGAATCAAACAGAAACAAGCTTTATTGAACGCATAGTATCGTGATTTGTGATTGTCTATCCAAGAGGAAGAACAACAAGCAGATGTTCCTTAACATGGGACATGCCCTCCCCTCACTGCAATGGTTGCTTCGCACCGTATCCGCATACTCAGAATCAGCTGGTGCAACAGTTCTTGCGGTAGGAGTGCCCATTCCTCAATCAGCATCTGTTTGAGTTGTTGGGTGTTCTCCTGATGATGTAGGCGTGCTGCAATGCGTCTCCCCAAAGCATCTCACACATGTTCGATGGGATTTAAATCTGGGGAGTACGCTGGCTAATCCATTCGAGTCATATCTTCACTTTCCAGTAACTCCTCAACAGCAAGAGTCCGATGTTCATTGTAATCCATAAAAATGAAGTATGGGCCAATGGCACCTCGGAACAGACGCACATACACCTCAGGAGTACCACCTCACAATAGCGATCCCCGGTTACAGACCCTCTGTCGTAAACGTGGAGCTCAGTTCGCCCGTTCAGCAAAAGGCCTCCCCAGACAAGAACTCCAGAACCACCATAACGGTGTCTTTCCATGAGGTTACTGGGATAAAACCGGGTTCCGACCTCTCTCCAAATCAAAATGCGTCGAGAATCGCTTCTGGTACAGAACCGACTCTCATCCGTAAAGAGTACACGACTCCATTGATCAGCTGTCCAGTTTTTGTACTCTCTGTCCCATTGTAAACGGTGGCGTCGGTGGCCAACTTTCAAAGGGAGGCAGCGTTCAGGACGGCGGGCGAATAGGCCCATTTTGTGAAGGCGTCTGGCCACAGTAAACCGCGACACTTGTCGCCCCGTTGCTGTACAGAGTTGCTGAGCAATGGCGCTTGCTGTCTGCTATCGGCCTCTTTTCGCCTTCAGGACGATATGTCGGTGATTTCTTCTAGCCATATTTCACGAATTGACTCACTGACACTTGCAGCGAATATGTGGAATTGCGTCTCTATCCTTCCTTTTATTTTACTGCTGAGCTGCGCGCGCCGTCATCACGCGTTTTGCGTACGCTCACGTCGCCTCCGACGTTTCGTTCCTGATATTTGCATACGCATGACGTTTCTACTGACTTACGTCTTCATTGTACTGATCTTCAGACATCCTTTTCTGCTATGCCATGGGTATCTGCTAAATTTTTACATTGCTGCTTAAGTTTTGCACACCAGTGTATTATGCAATCTTCACTATTCAACTATTAGAAAAACTTCAAAGTTTAAAAAGATCTATAGAAACATTTGTTTGTTCGATTTACAATGTCTGATCATTTGAAAAGCTTTATTTTTGCCTTTAAATTCATTTGACATTTCTTTTATCTGAAACATGTAATGTAATTATTACGTGGAAATACTGTGACATTCTAGAATGTACGTTAACAAAAGCTTGACGAATAAAATTTAAAATTCTGGTCTGCAATTATAAATTTCTGTTAATTAAAAAGAAATTAATTAAATGAAATTGATGAACAATTTGCATCAAATATTACAAAAAATTATTAACTATTTTTTTAGAACAATTGCACAATTTCATGGTAGTCTTGGAAATGATATCAACAAAATATTTATTGAATAATGTAAAAGAATGGATTCGCTCTATGTTGGTAATTAAATAGATAATTCTTGGGACAAGGATTTTTGACTTTAAGTCTTTGAACACTTGAATACAGTGTCCAAGGGATTTTGACTTTAAATCTTTGGCAATTTAATACAGTGTCCAAGGAATTTTGACTTTAAATCTTTGGCAATTTAATACAGTGTCCAAGGAATTTTGACTTTAAATCATTGGATACTTAAAGATATTCTCCGCTTAACTTAGTAAGATGATATTTTTAAGAAACTTGATGTAACATTTGAAAACATTTACTATTTACAACGTAAATTTGTATGTAGCATACAGATAATAGAATATATATAAACGAAATAAACAATTTATTTACATACATTTGTTTTTGTCAAATGTTAAAATAGTATCCAGTTTAAAACAAAAAATTAGAAATAATTGAGTAATTTGTATAGTATATAAAACAAAAATAAATGCTTTGTTTTATATACTATATATAAGTAAAAAACCAGTTGGAAGACTATCATTTAGAGTTATTTCATAATTTTAAAAAGTTAACTTTTTTTAAACCGTATTTTATAAAATGTGATTCATTACATTTTTTTGCATCACAAATAATGTACTTACGTAGAACTTCCAGAATATTTAACTCATTTTTTTAAAATCACATCTTCTTTTTTTTGTTTAAGCTAATTTAACTACTTCAACTTAATAAATGTATGCCACTTTAAAAGTCAAATCTACTTCTGTTTAATTACCTTAAAAAGACACAATGAAACTCATAACACAGCTTCATTTCTCTTAATTTAAATTCACCGTTCTCATTATCACAACATTGCACAACTCGTTCATCAGTTACCAGAAAAGGAAAAGATGAAAAAAGAAATTAGAGATCAACAAGCATTTCAGACAGTTTTCTGACAAATGTCGTTGAGGATTTTTTTTTTTTTTTTTTTTTTTTTTTTTACTTTTTGCAGCTTCTACTTCTGTGCCATCGACGACTTCACACGGACCTGCACTTGAACAAATGGTTTTCCCGACCAGATGTTACATTTTCTCTTCATTCCTTTTCGTTTTCCACTTGTTTCATTATTTTCTTCTTTTTTTCGTCCTTCATTCTTCTTCGCTATAACTGAGTGTGCTTTTACAGTGGAAATCCGACATTAATTTCACGGGTGTCACAATAGTCTGCTGGATCTAAATTCACTCTTTCCTGTTTCTCTTTGGTTTCTTTATTCTTTTCTGAAACGATTCGGTGAGACTCTTTATATATATAAGTTTTAAAAATAGGATTTTCTGCCATAGTTGGAACTAATTATTGTTTTTAGTTTTAGTTTTAAGCAATTACTTAATGGTTAGTTAAATGCGTTTTCCTTTTCGATCGATTAAGAGATTAGTCAAATCTTGCGCCTAAGTAATAAATGGAATCTCTTTAATCTCATTCAAATTGATGGGGATAAAAAAATACTAAGATGTCTAAATAGTAATAAATGCCTTAAGAATGTTTCATTACGGAAAATTAATTCATAGTAATCTTAGTAATTTTTTTTTTTAAAGGAATGAAGTAAGAAGTAATCTTATAGAATTTTTTTCGAAAGTAATGAAGACATAATGCAGCTTAAATTTCATGAATTACTACTTAGGAAAATTACATTTTAACGAATCATTCTCAAAGACATGTTATTAATTGCTCTATGTTATAATGGAAAATAAGTAATTCTAAGAATGATTTTGTTTCTTTTAAACTTTTCTAAAGGACAGTAGAAATTATTTATTTTAATAATACATAAATTAATACTGCATTTTTGATTATTTGTTTGGATATCATTATTGTAGGATCATTTAATTATTTATATTTAAACATATTTTTAATTTACATCAATTTGCAACTCTACGGCTTCTGTGGGATTAATAACTTATATAATTAAATAATTGATATATTGTTCCTTACATTGATCATTACCTGCATTTAGCTTCTATATCTTTATAATCTTTGCCTATAATATTCTGCATAAAATATAATAAATCTTTATCATTATTTATTTAAGGAGATAATCATTTTTTTTAAATTGCCTAAATTTAAAATTTTGTATGGATATTTCATTTTAAATAAGAACGCATAAAATAGAATTAAGAAAGCCCTAAAATTTTAAATATTTTTTACACAAGCTCTGCTCTAAAAAAATCAGTTAAAATATATTATGGGTATATACACTGAAGTGACAAAAGTCATGGGATAGCAATATGCAAATTTTCAGATGGCAGTAGCATCGCGTAGAACAGGTATAAATGCGAAGTGCTTTCGCAGAGCTTTCATTTCTGTTCAAGTTATTCATGTGAAGAGGTTTTGACGTGATGATGACCTTTCGATGGGAATTAACAGACTTTGAACGCGGAATGTTAGTTGGAGCTAGACGCATAGGTCATGCCATTTCGGAAATCGTTAGAGAATTCAACATTCCCGGATCCACTGTATCAAGAGTGTGCCGAGAGTATGAAATTTCAGGCATAACATCCCACCATGGACAGCGCAGTGGTCGACCGCCTGCACTTAACGACCGAGACCGGCGACGTCTGCAAAGAGTCATAAATTCTAACAGACAAGCAACACTGCGTCAAATAACCGCAGAAATCAATGTGGGACGTACAAGGGACTTGTCTGTTAGAACTGTGCGGAGAAATTTGGCTTTCTTGGGCTATTCCAGCAGAAGACCGACTCGAATGCCTTTACTGACAGAACGACATCGCTTGCAGCGACTCTCGTGGGCACGTGAGCATATCGGTTGGTCCCTAGATGAATGGAAAACCGTGGCCTGGTCCGACGAATCACGATTTCAGTTGGTAAGAGCTGATGGTAGGGTTCGAGTGCGGCGCAGACCCCACGAAGCCATGGACCCAAACTGTCAGCAAGGCACTGTTCAAGCTGGTGGTGGCTCCGTAATGGTGTGGGCGGTTTTTTCATGGCATGGACTTGGTCCTCTGGTGCGACTGGACCGAACATTGACTGGAAATGCTTATGTTCAGCTACTTGGAGATCACTTGCAGCTATTCATGGACTTCATGTACCCAAACAACGATGGGATTTTTATGGATGACAATGCGCCTTGTCACCGGGCCACAATTGTTCGCGATTGGTTTGAAGAACATTCTGGACAATTCCAACGAATGATCTGGCCACCTAGATCGCCCGACATGAATCCCATCGAGCATTTATGGGACATCATCGAGAGGTCTGTTCGTGCCCAAAATCCTGCACCATCAGCGCTTTCACAATTATGGACGTCTATCGAGACAGCATGGCTCAATATTCCTGCAGAAGACTTCCAACGACTTGTTGAGTCCATGCCACGTCGATTTGCTGCACTTCGCCGGGCGAAAGGAGGGCCGACACGATATTAAGAGGTATCCCATGACTTTTGTCACTTCAGTGTATAACTCTATACAGTTCACTTGAATATGAAAAAACAAAAACAGCCCTGACGGAATGAACTGGAAACAAGACAAATATAAACAGCAAAATATTGAGACTGCATTGGCATATCAACAAGAATTTATATAAAATATATGATAACAAGTTGTGAAAATATATTTTCTAGGAAATCCGTAAAACCCAAAATAAATTAATAAAATCCAAAAGAAACTATAACAATCAATATCTATAACAATCTATCTATAACAATCTTTATCAATATTATTAAAAAATGGTTTTTAAAAAAATAGTTCTGCATGATTTATGTTAAATGGTACAATAAAGCGTTTAATTCGAAAAAAAAAATAATAACCAATTGGATAAGGTTTCGTATATGAACATTTAATTCCAATGTTCATATACAAAATATATAATTATTCAATGTAAGATAAATTTCAGTTTTGTTTTTCATAGAAACGCTTTTTAAAGCCTATTTTTTGCAAGTCACTAAATGAAGCTATATTTATGTATGACTGGCGTTTCTCCAGTGTTAAGCTATCGTTTTCCAGATATTCAAATATGAAATTGCGGGCAAGGGTGAAAATAAATACACGTCTAAAATAGAAATCGAATGTCTATCTCTGACTAAGAGTTTGATAGAAATCTGTCAGAATCTTCCCTACTTGAAAAAGCTGATATATCAGAAAAGCAAAGCTCTGAATATATTTTCTTTCCAGTATATATATTTTTTTTTGCTCCAACAGTTTCAGCCCAGAGAAGCATTTGTTTAGGCAGAGGCTCAAGGAATTGAGGGAGAAACATTTTCTTAAAGCAGCAGCTGAAGTTCAGTAAAACAAATTTTTTTAGAAAAAGATGAAGAGCCTCTCCTGTTATCTTCAGATTTTGCTATTTTTTTCTTTCTTTTGGTTTACACAAATTGAAAACTGTCAGATATATATCTACACCATGCAAATTTTAAATTCTGGAAAAAAAGGGGAGATCTTTCATGACAGTGAATCTGAAAGATGAAATCTGTTTCAAAAACGGACAGGAAGAAAATTTCTGGAACAATTAACCATTCGTGTATTTTCCTATTGTTTATTTTTTATTTCGCAAAAGAGAAGAATAATAAACAGTAAACATGGAGGTGTTTGCTTTTTTTTTTAAAGTTTACGAAATCAAACACGCAACCGTAACATATGTTTGTTAAACGGTTTCTCAAAAAGAAAAGAATTCTAGTTTGAAATAAACAGGCTTTCAATGTTTTGAGGTATTCTCCTTTTTTTGACAGCATAGATAATTTATTTGATGTTAGTATATATTTTATTATAAATTTTAAAAAAGCATTTTTGTATTTTTAAATTTAAGTGTTGTTTTTTAATGATCTTTTACTTATGAATAAATAAAATGTTGCATTTTTATTGACATTACATTTAAATATGTCCGAAAAAATACAATCAATTTAAAAATTCCAAAGCATTAATAAGAAATAATGCTCTTATGTTTATCATGTTAGTAATTACATGATATTAAAAAAAGTCAACATCTGAACATCGCAACAAGTAGATTAAAGATTAGACTATATCTGAGATTATATCACGGAATTATACGCACGTTTGTGCACTACATATACATAGGTAATTTTAGAAATAAAATAGAATTTGATTTAAGAAGCAGATTGTTCAAACTGAATAATAGTTCCGCATTTGGGTAGAAGCTATGCGAACATTTTAACCATGGTGGAACACCAAAATGTATTAAAAATGTAGCAATTGACCTATGTAGACGACAGTATGTTGAGAATAGTTTTCGTAAGATCATTTCTCTCATGCTGGATCGTCCAAGATTGAATTATAACTGCGAAACCAACGGCAAAAAATAACCATTGATAAGCGATTTAATGAAAATATCTGAACTTCCTATACTCACTATGGTTATTAATATTAACTTGTCCACACTAAAAACAGCATTTGACGTGATGTTGCTTTCATTCAACCTTAAATCATACTTTCAAGATTCAGATTGAATTCCGTGATGAAATACGGAGTTCGATCCAGCAATACAGTTTGTACAGCTATGTATGATGTTATCGATTATACAATCTTTGAGATCAATAAGAAGGAAGCGCCAATGATGTTCCAAAACTGTATTGGGAATGATGTCATGCAGTGGAGGATTGAGAGAATGATGACAATCCAGACACTGAATTGCACGCTGCAGATATTAATCTTCCACAATAATAGTCATGTGTGATCTATCTTCTTGAAAAGTTTATTTATCACCTATTTCATTAACATCAAGGATGCCATCTCTTTAAACTTGAACAGCTCCTGTTCCACGACTACAAGTACTAAACCTGAACTCATCTGTGATGGCAAAAGCGCCCAGATAATTGAAGAAAACAGTATTTTCGCTGAAGATAATATTCATAGACGACTATTTAAGAGAACAGCATCTACTGAATATGCTTGACTGCTAACATGTTAAGTCCTTTTTTTGTAACGAGAAACAAAGAATCCTTGTGTTATGATATTAGATTTCTGTACACTGGACGTTGACTTCCTCTTTCGAAGTCCATCTTTCGAAGCCATCACCACCATTTTATATCTATCTTTCCCATACTTAACTGAGCATACTTGGAAACATATGACGTATTTTGGCTTTCCAGAAGGATTCAAATTTAACCATTTGACAACCACTATATTGCCTCTAATCTTCTAATGGATCTTTATCATATTTTTTCTTCAAATGGTGCCTTGCCAGCATTGTAAGTAAATTAATATTCCGGGTATCTAGTCTCTCTATTATAGCAAAACTTAAATAATTACTCTTACGCATAAATTTTTATACTAACTCAATTAATATGTAATGTTTAGAAAGTTACCAATATTTTCATAATAATTTCATTTTTAATTAACTCAATTTATTAATATATTATTTATTTTAGAAAAATTATACATAATTAAATGATTTATTTATTTCTATTTTAAATTCATTTATTTATTTTATTCTAAAATATGTATGAATAAGAATGATGTAGATCACCGTGCATAATAGTACAACCTGGTATTTAACCTAACAGTACATAGTTCCTAAATACATTTACCGAATTCGAAAGCACAGTGGAACAGAGAAGTTTTACATTTTCCTACATAAGTTGATATTTCCAATATTTCTATTGATAGTAAAACCCTTATAATTTTCTATCTCTGTCTGTTTATGCAAACATCAGTAGATTTCTTTTACCAAACAAGTCTTTAGCCTGAGAATTTAATATCTTAAGCAGGCTCACCCCATTTCTGAATATACCGAACACTTTTTAGTTTTTCAACATAATTTTTGCGATAGATGTCATGCATTTTTCTGTAGATTATATCTGTTGTATCTCTTTTCTGCATCATTATAATATTCAGAATACACTAGTCAATCTCTGATAGGTATCAAAGATTTCCATTTTAAATTCTGAGCCTTAAAACGTAATAGTGGCATACATTGTCTGTTTTAAATATTGTATATCTAAGCCCTTCATTGAACTGTAGAACATCATATGCTCCCAATTTCATTATTTTAAGGAACTCTACTTTTAAGCGTCTCTTGAAAATTTTATCATCATTCTGTTTTATCCAGGAGACACTTATTCAAAAGTTATTTTTTGCATCATAAAAAAGTGTTTATTTTTTTATTCTAAATATATCGATATATTATCCAGCATTTTGGAATGACTAACACTCTGACAACCTCCAAAACTTTCATTGAACTATTTAATAACAATCAAAAGGCCATTTAGTAAATTAGCATATTTCTGTTTCTGATGACTTGCAAATTAGAGATCTTTGAAAGTAGCATCAGATATTTATCCTAATGGGCCTTTCCCTTTTTATAACTTGCTCATTTGGAACAGAGCAGGTATCATATTAATACGAATAGCAATACCATAATAATTGTGAAATTTGTTTTAAAAAAACATCAGTAAGTTTCTCATTACCGGATAAGCCTTTAGTTTTAAATTTTAATATTCTCAGGTGGGACTCAAAGCGATTCTGAATATGTCCTATATATTGCAGTTTTCCAACACTATTTTTTCCATGCATGTCTTTAACATTTTTATACGCTTTGGAATCATCATCACCATAATATTCAGAATATTGTAGCCGTCGTTCTTTGCGGGAAGAAACAATAACATCCATTCATATTTTTCAAGTTTTTTGCAATAGGACATTGACATTCCTCCCTCTACTATGAATGTTTTACAGACTGGTTCCAAAATGTTTGATTGCTGGTCATGATCAATGACTTTTTTTTATATTCTAGGCAGTAAGGCGTTTCTATTTTATACTAAGCAAAGATCAGTGAGATAAGTGTAATTAAAAATTAATAAGTGTTTTATAAATTATTGATAGTAATTACATGATTTCATGTGATAAATTAAATTAGTTGTATTTCTACATTTGAAGTTTATTGATTGAGCGGAACATTGCATTTAAAAAAAAAATTAAAATAATAAATTAAAAATAAATTAAATATAAATTAAAAATTAATAAATTTGAACAATAGATTTGGCAATTTCATTAACTCACCGTAAATAAGAGCATTAATTTGATAATTGCCTTTCTTCTAGAAAAAAATTGCAACCTTTATTATCATATGTATATATTTTAAATTAGTAATCAACAAAAATAAATAACGCCCATTATATTATTCATATTTAATCTATAAATGTAATTTAATGCATTCTATCAACTTCCAAAAATAAGTAAGAAACAAAACAATTTTTTTGTTTTTCATTAGTTACCACAGTAAGTTAATTCAACTCATATTTCAATCAAGTGATTTATTTTATTTTGTTTCATATCGAATCTCCCATCAGATAAATGCACATTTCCGTTGAACTAGAATTCAATCCTTTAATGCGTGTAAATTCTAATGATCATTACGAGTAATTCAATGAGATGAATTCCACAGGAAATCGGAAATACGTGCCTCTCTGAAAAATCGAGATCGAATAATATATTACCCCTCGAAAACCTTTCTCAGTCATTACTGTTAAAAATACTCAAAGTTGGAAATTTGGGAGACGAAAATATCGTTCTATCCATTTTTCGAAATCGCTGCACTCTACTATCGAATCGATTTGTTTGTTATCGATGGGAATATCGATTGCTGCCTGAAAAATTGCAAACGCGAAAAGGAAAATGTTTTGCTTCATTGGAATTTTGCGTGTGAGTGTTGTTGAATAAATCAGTTACCATTTCCAGTGCTGAGCTAACAAAATGAAAGTAATTTAAAATAACGAAACTCGAGGAACGAAAATTACAGTGTTTTCCGTTTTCGAAAATCGTTATAGATAAACGTGTGAAGACAAAAACATACAATAATGTCATATAATTTTCTTTTTTGAGTGAAAAAATGGAACCAAACAAAAACAGGTTGTTTAATGTTTATAATTTAGCACACATAACAAAACATTGGATAGCTTAAAAAATAAGATAAACTTTGTTTTCCTTTCTTTTTCGTACACTATGTAGTACAATGCTTTCATTATAAAGTAATGATTTTGTTGTTAATATTTATTAGTTTCCATTGAACGCTTATCGTGGTTAATAAAAATATAATTGTGTGGTAATTTAATAAAACAAGTAATATAAAAAAAAATTAAGTCAATTCCTACTTTTTTTCACAATATTGCAGAATGTCCTTGATAAATAAAGTTGAAATTTTCCTCTTACACCTGGCGCCATCTGTTGGTAGATACATGCAACTTAAATCTAAAAAAAAACTAAAATTAATTAATTAAATTTAATTAATTAATTAATATTTTCAAAAACTATTAACATCAACTGTCATCCATTAAAAGTTTAAAAAAATATATTTGAACTTGAGTGGATGAATAAAAAGTATTTATTATTAAAGATTGAAAATTTGAATACGATATATATAGGGAGAATGTGAACTAATAGTAGGAATTGAAAAAATATTAATAAAAATTATTATGATAACTAAATCTAGAAAGGAATAAAATTTCAAAAATTTGAAATGAATATATCAATTGGAAAAAATTACCTTTTTTTCCATAAATTATGGATACATGATAAATGCATATAAAGCTTTCATTTTAAAACAATGATTTTGTTGTTAATATTTATTAGTTTCCATTGAGCACTTATCATAGTTAATAAAAAGATAGGTAATTTAATTAAAAAAATATTAATAAAATTTATTATGGCAAATAAAGCTTGAAAGGAATAAGATCTCAAAAATTTAGAATGAATATATTCAATGAACTGTTTCCCATAAATTGTGTCTATTTGCTAAATGTATACAAAGCTTTCATTATAAAATAATGATTTTGTTATTAATTTGTATTAGTTTCAATTGAACACTTATAGTAATTAATAAAAATATAATTGTGTGGTAATTTAATAAAATTTATTTTGACAAATAACGCTAAAAAAGGAATAAGATATCATAAATTTAGAATGAATATATTAAATGAACTTTTTCCCATAAATTGAATCTATATGCTAAGTGCATACAAAGCTTTTATTATAAAAATATTTATTTTGTTGTTAATTTTATTAGTTTCCATTGAACATATGTGGTAATTAATAAAAAAGATAATTATGTGATAATTTAATAAAAAAAGTATTAAACAAATTTATTAAATAAGTTTGAAAGGAATAGGATCTCAAAAATTGAGATTGAATACATTCAAATGGAAAAATGACCTTTTTTCCCATAAATTGTTGATATATGGTATTGTCTTTATTAATATAGAATTATCGTTGATGAGTATAAATTCTCATAATTTGTCAGTTATTATTTTTTTTTGAATGATATAAAGAACTTTTAGAAGGATATGAAGTTTTAACTAACAATTCTACAAGTTAAATTTCTGATGTTTTAGTTGTTTTTCTGAAATTGTAAGGACAAATCATAAATCTACTTTTGGATTTGTATATTTTAAAATTAAAATAATATTGATTTCTGATATTTTCTTTACATTTTTTATATAATTATTATTTTCCTGTACAATGTAGAAAAAATAATATTGTCTGTTAGACTTAGACAGTTTTTTCTTTAAATATATTTAAATTTAATTTAAAAATTGAAACAAAACTTTCTACTTCGAAAATTTAATCAATTTTTAGAAAGATATTAAACTTTAACTAACAAATGCACAAGTTGCAACTTTTGATGTGTTAGCTGTCCATCTGAAACTATAAGTCAAGATCATAGATCTACATATGGATTTGCATATTTTGCAATTAAAATAATATTTTTTCTGATATTTCTTTAAATTTTCTTACATAATTATTATTTTCTTATGCAATGTAGAAAAAATAATATTGTCTATTAGACAGTTTTAACTTACACATGTGTTCCATTATATTTAAATTTTTTTTAAATTATAAAACTTCCGTCTATTTTGATGATGTAAGCAATCAAATTTTATTTAATTAATACAACGAATGGGCTTCTAATTAATGGGTGCTCATTTGCAAGATAATCATATATACGTGATCATTAGTACCTGAGATAAAACGTGATCACTATATACGTGATCGTAACAGCCTAAGGGAATAAACATAATAAATTAGTAGGCAAAGTCTTTTACTTTGGTTCAAATGCCACACATTAACTTCCCAAGTGTAATGTCGAGTTGCATTCGTTCAGATTTTTTATATAAATTTCGACAAATTTTTAAATATAATTAATCATTTTAAATCTTAAATTATTAATTTCAATTTAAGATTTATTTTCACTTATTTTATTTTTTTTCCTAAATTTTAAGTTAGCTTTTTTTTTTTTTTTTTTTTTTTAATAATGAAACATCTTTCTGATATAATTTTTTTCAGATATTTAGTATCACTTGAAAATTTGTACATGACAAAAAAAAATATTCAAAAAAATTGAGGCATATTTTGTCAATAGCATCGTATTAACATTCAATAACTAGATATTAACATTGATTCAATAGCTAGATATTAATATTGATTCAATAACTAGGCATTAACATTGATTCAATAACTAAGTATAACTTAGTACATTGAGACATCGAGTGGGAATTACTTATTGATCACTAAAACATTTCAACAAGTAATCGCAATAAATGATTTTGAATTCATTAAAAAATTCAACAACTACTCATAAAATAAGGATTTTATTATTTAATATTATCCTAGAGTTTTCAGACACATCGTTTGTATTACGTAATATCTTAACAATAGAAAATATTTATTTTATAACATGGAAATACATTTTAAATATTTATGTAGCCATCCAATGTAAAACTCATATCATTAAAAATAGTTAAGGATCACATAAAGGCGCAATATTGCAGATTTTATGTTTTAGGTAAGTTGTTAATTTAATGAATAAGTTGTAATTTTGTATGAATTTCATTGAAAAATTGTACATTATAATTTACAGACAAAATAATCTGTTGTAAGTTCCATTTAAAAATTTTAAATTTTAACAAATCATTACATTTATTAAATTTTATTTTACATATAATCTGCTTAGTATTAAAAATCTTAGAAATCTGATAAAAACAATAAGAATGCCATTTGCTGGTTTTTTTGGTAAAACTGTTTTCACCAAATTAATTGCTTTTTATAATCTCAACTCACATCAAAAAGTAAATACAATTGATCATTTTACGACTTTATTAATTAATTTCAATTTTAGATATATTTTCGCTTATTGATTCAAAACTTTTAAGGTACTTCTTTTTAATAAAGGAACGTCCTTTTGAAGTAATATTTTACATATTTAGCAATACATGAAAATTTGTATATGATGTATTATTTGTAAATTTCTCAATTATTCACAAAAAATTGAGACCTCTTTTGATAATAGCTTTGAGAACTATCTTTTTCTATGCAAAACGCTCAAGTTGTCAAATAACAACTTTTAAATTAATGAGTTATATTGATCCCTAAATAATAAAATTAATTACTGAAATCATAATTAATGTTAAAAGTTTGAAGAAAATAATTTAAATCAAAGTCAACGAAAACGCATTTGTTTATATTTGAATGACTTCAAGGTTCTTATTTAGAAAACATGTAACATCAAGTTACAATGTTCTTTTTGTTGTAACAAATTGTTACTATTGATTAAGAAGTAATACCAAAGGAAATTAAACTCCCTTATCAACACCAGCATAAACATATTCGACAATTACAAAACCACTGAAATCACTTCTCATACAAGTAATGTTATAAATCATTCCTTAACAGTAATCAGATTAAGCAAGCCATAAATATTCAACTCTTAAACTTACACAATCTCTTGCGGAAGCGAAAACAACCACGAACCGAATTCTCCTATATGTTAACACGAAAGACCCAAATTGCAATGTTGTGTCGAAAGCAAAAGGTTGCCCCTTTTCCATTACACATTTCGGGAACTAACGACATTTTGCAACAAGTGTTGGAGACCGAAACAGCCTTCCGTTCCGGATGGCAGGTTTCGAGCCTGCGTACTTAGAGGTTAATGAAAACGAGCAAATTGCGTGGGGGGTGATTACGGGCATGAAAAGGAAAGCTATCGGTCCGCGGGGATGAATTTCGCGAGTCACGTCAGCGACTTATAGGTGTCCCCTGAGGAAGGTTCCCTTTCTTGCAGTTTTTTTGTGCTCCGGATAATAAGACGCCGTTTCTTGAATATTCTCCCCTGTAATATTTATTCCTTGTCAAAAGAAACATTCTTTTATGTCGAGGAGAAAGAAAAATAGTTGCTTATGAATATCGTATTGGGCATTTTTTGTTTAAGGTGATGTTTTTATGGGTAGAAAATATGAAGTATATCCACAAAATATATTCTTCTGTCTGTTTTTAAACGAAACTCTCAAAGAATTAATAGGAAGTAAGTGTAATGATTAAAGTTCTTATACATAGACTGTGATGTGTTTGGAATTAAATGCTTGGATGTTCTGTTTAGTTTATTGCAGACTTTTTACAAAATGATTTTTGAAACTACAACATCTGATTTAAAGTAGCAGGTTAATTTGAGATATTTCAATTTTGAATATTTCATATAAATATGGACAAATCTTCGAAATAAACTGTATAACTATGCATAGTGACTTAAAAACTTATATATATTGCAGCTAAACTTATTGACTCAACAATATTATAGCAGCATATTGACTTAACAATAAACCGGGAAATGAAGGATATTAAAAAATTAGGTAAAAGTAATAATAAATCATGAAATAATAAAGAAATAACCCAATACTAGTTAAATACTGGCACTCTGATATAATATTTTCATAGCTATTGAGATGACCAATCCTTTTGCAAATATGTCAATAAATTTGACATCAACCTTGTAAAATAAAAGTGTGTCATGTTCATTTAACAACGACGGGGCTCATTCGTGGAAGGATGCTATTTTAATCCAGATAATGTGCTGGAAAACAAAGTATCTTATGCGCATTACTACATTGATTAATTTAGTAAAAATATTTTTGAGATAATTATTAATCATGTTTTATAGTGAAATAGTTTCTAGAGAATTGCTTGATTGTTTTCAATTTCTAAAAATGGAGCACTCAAATGACAGACAGTAGTTTGGCGAATCCCCCCCCTTTCAAAATCAGAAATCTTCGATGAATCAATAAATTGAGTTAAATCATTAGAGTCAATAAGTATACTCACCATAGGACATCTTGAATAAGTAAAGATATATTTTATATTCCTTACTGGGAATAATAATAAGTATTCGCAGTATGTAATATAAAATTACGATGTGTAATCAGCTGACTTTCAAGTAGATATGAACTTGCACAGTAATACACTATAGAAACCAATTAATTCAAGTTTTAAAAGAATTATAAGACTTAACCTTCAAATATATTATTTTTTCTGTATTTCAGTTATGATATACAGTTTAGTGGAGTTATTATTACACAAGTAAATTTTCAGAAACTATATAGGCCCATATATTGTATCATATCGACCATATTAATTTCGGTTTATTTACCTTCAAAATCAGTACATTTTAATAGCAATGGAATATATTAATCTACAAAATAAGTAAAAAGGCGTTAGCATAATTGCACACATTCTGCCTATTTATTAAAACGCATCGAATGAAAATTAAAACCGATGCTTCCAAATAAAAAAACAAGTTTGTAATGTTGACTGCTGTAGATGTCTATTAATACTTGACAGTGATGTATATAGAGGAACAAGATTTAAAGGCGAAGGTGACATTATATTTCATATTCTTCTATATTTTCATGTCCCTGTTTTTGCAATATTCAGAATAACTAACAATTCAAGAAGAAATTAATTAATGGAGAGAAAACAGGATACTTAAAGCAGGTCGATTTCAAGTGCGGGGGTTTAAGACCAAAGTAAGACATGAACATCATATCCAACAAATAGAGACAATATGAAGGCACAGATCCCATAGAAAAGAATGGAAACAGGCCATTAAAGAACATACATGATTGGCATTTGTCTATTATAGCGGGCATAATATTTCAATAATTAAAAAAAGGAAAACTTTTTGTGTAGCAAAAAGGTTTGCTATTTATGTTGCGGTCCTTTTTCACACAGATGTTCTCATTTAGAACTATATAGAGAAATCATCTTTGGACCAGAAATGAAGGGAGAACCTAATACTCACATATGATGAATCCAGAATTAATTCCAACAGGCACTCCTACATGTCTCCCTAATTTTGAAAAAAAAATTACCAATAGGGCAACGGAGGATTGATTGTTTTTAAATATTGAAAAAAAATATTTGGTATATCAGTGTTATAATGTATATTTCAAACATGTTTTTTTTATATTTTTCTTTTCACGAATTTAATTTTATGTTAAAATTTTTCATTGACGAATTGTAATGGTCTTAATAATAAAGGGCGCAATTAAGGACGTTTAATTTAATTGTATTGGTCTTAAATCGATCCAATTTTCCTTAATATTTATATCTTATACTTCGTTTAATGCAATTAATTAATTTTTTTTATCATTTATTACTCACAAATTTGGATAAATGAGGTACGTTAATTAATGAAAATACTTATTGTTCTTCATTAAATATGCATCTCATAGAAGTAATTTTACATGAAAAATAATATATATATATATATATAAACCATAAAAGTACTTTTATAAATTTTGCTTCTTGAAATATATAATTTATTCACAAAGGGCTAAAATGTCTGGCTTTTAATAAAAAAAGAACAAAATAAATTCCTTCATTTAACAGCCGATTAACGTTTTGCTGAACCCCATTCCAGTCACGTGATTTAGAAAATTCCCCATACAGCTAAATTAAATGAAAATAAAAATATATATTTCTGCATGGCTGAACTGCAATAAACATTATTTCATGGTTCAGCATTTTTTACAGACTTGATTTAATTTTTTGCTTTTATTACTTTAAAAATACTTTTATTACGAAATTAATCAAAACATGGTACTAAACTACTGAATTTAAAATGAGTATTTTTTTAAAAAATATGAATGATTTAGATGTTTTTATTAAATGTAAATTATGTTATTTTGAATAAAAAATAATTTAACTTTACATAATATAAAAAAGCCATATTTTACAAATTCAAATCACATCACAAATAATATAATTTATTACATCTTCTGAGTAAAAAAATTGTTTAAGATATTATTAATCAATTCTTTGAATTATCATGTTTTTATAAGATAAATCCCTATTGTAGTGTGCAAGTAGGGCAAACTGATTGTAATTCGGTATGGTTAGAATAAGATACTTGAGGCACAGGTTCGAAAACTCACATCTTTATTGACACATGCCCAAACACCACACGCATAGAATTTAGAGGCCGACAATATTTAACACATTAAAAGACAGATAATTGTAGATTCGTGGACGGATTCCACTTCTAAGCCAAAAACAGGATACGTAGCTAAGTGCAGGATGCGCTAAATATATTTCCTCTCTGTTGCTCTGTAATTCCTCTCTGGGGAGAGTCTGGAGGTTTGTTGATCATTTCTTCTGAACACCAAAGAGTTAGCTCTTGCCAGTGCGTAGATTTGAGTTGGTTTGGTTTGTCGCTCTACTGCCATTTTGTGCACACTGGGGGCTAATTAGAAGGAGACCTACATTTTAAAGTGAATTCCGAACCACTACCAAGCATTCATGTCGCGGCCAGGATTCGAACCTGAAGCCTTTGGTACCAAAGGCCCAGAGCGCTAACCAATTGTTGACAGTGTGTAGGAGGAAGCACGGTTACAATCCATAATTTTAAATTACAAATGATTTAAAAAATTAAAAGGTGTTTGAATAAGTATAGAAGCGAGTTAAAAACTAATTTCAAGGAAAATTTTATTATTTCTTTAAATCTTTCAATTTTTTCAAATATTTCTATTTTCCAAACTAAAATGTTAATAGCAACCAAATTACATTCAGCTAATGGGAAGTGTAAAATAACAAAATGTTAAATTAGTTTAATTTTGTTACCTTCTCAAGAGCAAAAAGCAAACGGTACTACTGGAAAATTTAGTAATATTTATTTGCTACATTTAAAAATTACAAAAAATAACTAAAATTAAATCTGATTAAGATCAAACCAGTTCTACTGTTTTTTTAACGCAATGTGATTTCAAATAAATTCATTGACTTATTATTGACGTTAATTGACGTTAATATTTTACTTTTCAAAACACATTCAAGAATTTTTTACTGACGATTTAAATACATTCATTTTGTATTTTAAATAGAAACAACAGTTTCCATATATTTACGTAGATTTATTACAAAAATATTTAATTTAATAAAAAAATATTTAATTTTATTTAAAAATTAAAAATTACAAGAATATAATTAAATAAAATTGAATGTAAGATAAAAACCAGTTCTACTGTTTTTTTACGCAATGGGATATCAAATAAATTAATGGACACATTTTACTTTTGAAAACTCATTCAACCATTTTTTACTGGCAATTTAACACATTCATTTTTTATTTTAATTACAAACAACAGCCTCCCCATATTTACGCAGAATGCTAAAATAAATCCTTTTTAAGGCTATTTAAAAGCATACAAACCGATAACCGTTTTGAAATCATTAGACCGAAAACACGTCCCGTTGCAAAGCATAAAAAGAGTAATGAATAAAGCAAAATCTGATTACAAATTTGGATTAGATGCTCATTTTGGCGTAATTCCATTTAGAAAAATGGTTCTGCCTAGCTTAATAAATGCACGAGCGGTTGAAACTAACAATTAAACTGAACTGATGAGAAAATAATAGCCTTGCAAAAACATCTGAAACAAATGTTTAAACTCGGAAGATTAGTCATAAAATGATCATTTAATCAATAATTTAGCATTCATATCATGGGGAACAGAACGGAATTGTTTCTGTTTTCTACATTCTCTGCAGAATTTCTTTTTGTAGTTTTGTGGTAAAATAAACCAGTTTACATATTTGTTTTTTAAAATGCTTAATTATGATTTTTTATCATTTTTTTACAGTTGTATCGTTATGCAAAAAAAATACATAGGGTTTTGAATAAGTGTTTTTAAAAATTCTTGTGTGTTATGAAATTAACAAAAACTATTTGTTTTAGCTGAATGTACTACATAAAAAAAATTATTTCATGAAATTCATAAAATCTAGATTCCTATTTAAAATATTTACTAGAGTATTTTTTGATGATTATTTTAAAAAATATTTATTCAAAAAGATTTATTAACGATTTGAATTCAAAGTTTTTAAGAAGGAGCAAAAAAATCCCCGAAAAAAATTATTTTCCATGTTTTTAAAACATAAAACCTGATTTTATTTTTTACTTTTATATTTCTAAGTCTTTTATGCGTGTTTGTGTATTAATGAAACATGCAAAAAAACCTATTTTTTATACATACATGTTTGTTTGAAACATCGTTTAAAAATTGAGTTTTAATAAGGCAATCTAAAATATCTATTATATGTCTTAATAACATTTATTTTTTTTAATATGTGTGAATATTGGATTATAATTAACTTGCCAGATAACTTTCATGTTAATTTATAGTACATTATTAATTAATGGAATAAAATTTATTTATTTACATTTTTTTTTGAAAGCAAAAAAAAAAAAAAAAATCATCTAATAGAGTAAATTAACTTTTTCTTGAGCATTTTTTTCTGTGTTTTATGTCCTATATAATCAAATTGAGTTTTAAATCCTATATAAATAATATTTATTTCGATATTAGATGCATCTAATTTTTCATATTCTCACCATTACATCCTCTTTTAATTATTATTATTTATTAATTTTTAATTTATTATTATTTTACCTAATTAAATATCTTTATTAAATTGTTTACTTTACTTATGTTTGTAATTGTAATATTTAAACAAATTTAAGTTTATGTTTACATAATTAAATTAAAAATTTGCTTTATTAAATATAATTTTATGGACATTTAATTATTCAATTGAATATTTTGAAAGAATTGTAACTGCCTTTTTTTTTTAATTTAAAAAAGGAGTGGCTTGTTATATATTTTTTGCATAATTTTTAGCAGTCATACAATCATTTTCAATAAGTAAGTTACATATATATTATTTATTGACCGGTTTGTGGCTCTAGGGTCATTTTTTGCACATTTTATACTAATTAGACCGGGATCTACAGTTGAAAGTGGATTCCGAATCACTAATAAGCATCCATGCCACCGTCAAGATTCGAACCTGAAACCAATGGTACCAATGACCAGAGCGATAGCCAATTCGCTATCAGGCCGCAAACGTTAGAGAAGTCATTAGAAAAATATGGAAATAATAAAAGACATTTTGTTCTATTTAATCCTCAAGTATTTGCTTATAAAGTTGTATTATACCTAAGTGCAATTATTAGAATATTTGCCAACTTCAGAAATATCAATGTGTACATTCGAAGTTCATGCGTTCTTTTTCAACATTCATATGTTCATTTTCTAGCTTTCCTTTTTAGTCCTTTAACACAAATGTGGAACACATTCTCTAAAAGGATTCATAGGATTTGCATTTCTCCATTGGAAAATAGTATTATTACTAATGCAATGATTATTTGATTATTACTCCTATTTTAGAGGTAACATGTAAGAAAACTATATGTAAAGAACCAACGAATTTATAAATAATGAATAAAAACTAATTAATTAAAACCAACTATTTGAAAAGAAATTGAAACTTTTTAATAACTGTTTTTACTGATTTACTGGTTTTTAATAACTGATTAATATTTTAATGAATAAAACTGTATAATTTTAATACTAAAATTAAAAAGTAGACAATCATTTTAAAATGTAAAACAAAAAATATTCACTCTATTAAATACCGTACTGAATAAATACTGAAAACCTCAACATTATATAACAGCAGAGATGATTCAACGTTACTCACATTTCATTGCAGAAATTAATAAAATATTATATGTCACCACAATTTGAAGAAAATAAACTCACAGGTGGCACACTTTTAAGAACCAACGAAAAGACTGCCCGACCTACAAATAGTTTATCTATTCGTCAGACATCGCTTTGGACAGTCTGCCAGAAACATCCAGTCTGCTTACTACGAGACCTCATCACACGTTGCTCATTCTTTACTTTATTATAATTACACTTAACATAATAAATTATATTCTCTTGCAGTCTTTGGCCAAACACGTCACTCATAATACCAATCAAATGGATACTTCCCATCTATGGAGGCTGACAACACAAAGAACTCTTAAAGCTGCACTTTCCAACCAGCACCCAGTCAATTTAACCTTCATTACTATCCTTTGATAAATACCTGGCAGCTTCAGAACTGACAGCGTCAGGTCAGGCAGAGAATCCGGCAGCTGGTCAAACACTGGAGGCTCCACTATCCACCCCTCCACTATGCAGAAGCAACCTCTTCAACCATTCAGACTTCGCAGCAGAGGTGATCCAGTTATTCACGCATAAGTTCATTAACCCACCGGCAGCGGCCGCTTTAGAATTCATTGTGCTCGGCGCCTCAAATCTGAATTATAGCTTTCGAGGTCATTAATTTTATGCGCTTTAAATTAGAGGCTGGGACAAGTTTCATATAGATATTAAAACGCTGCCTTGTTTTGACGGGGAAAGTTATAGGTTGCGCGGATGAAGAAGGTTGTCCCAGAATGCAACTATGTAGATTTAATTTTAGGGTATTCTCTATTGAAATGCTTCCGTGTCGGAAGATTATGTTCCATTAAATTAGTGTGAAATCGTGTCTTGAAATGTTATTATATTCTAATAGAAATAATAAGCTCACACAATATTCCCATGTGGCTATTGATTCATATGTATGATAACTTTATTGTCAATAGCATGAATAATGTTTATAAATATTATGGGGAAATATATAAACCTAAGACATATAGTAATTTCTTATAAAATGTGGTGATTAATATGATAGAAAATCGAAAACTTGTTGTACTCTTGTTTCAATGTTAACGAGTGCGATTATATGCAGGAGGGCAAGGTACAAATGCATTTGCGGCGTTCATTACAGTCACTGTTAAGAATTGAGGAAACTTGATGGTAATTGTGGTAATTTGAGTTTCGAATTGATAATAAAGCTGTATGACTGTGACTTTCTGATCATTTTTCTGTACAGAAATGTGAAGTTATTACCATTGCCCTGCCAAAGATAATGTCCTCCATTCATCATAATTCAATTTAACAACTTATTATGTATTGAACAGCCTATTGTCCATGCCAATAGGCTGTTCAATGCATACATAACTAGAGTAATTGTTAAAACAAATATTTATAACAAAACCTAATTACAGTTTGTATATATTGTTTAATCAGATTTTTCTATGTGCGAATTAGTTTCAATGTTTTAATTTGAATTGTATTTACTTTAAATCGTCACTTCCGGTTTAAGAAAGCAGTAGAGCGTAGGACGTAGTTCTGACAACCCTAACTCGTAAAAAGAAAACATCTCCTTCTCAAAATCTACCAACAAGCAGACGGCCTTGGCCCACCATAGGGCTGATGCGCCAATGATGATTATGATGTTATTTATCTTCAACTAAAGCATTAAACTCAATTAAGCTTCAATTAAAGCATTATACTATTCAGTTATAATAATCTTTACCAAAACATTTTTAGTAGTTCTTTTTAACCAGTCTCAATTTTTAATTTAATATATTCAGTATAACCTAAAAGTTTTTTATATACACAAAAATATCGAAGTGAAACTCGTTGACAGCCAAAAAATTTTAAATAAGAACATGATGAATGGATAGTTGAGTGCATAATATACTATAAAAAAGTTTCTTAAAAATTTAGAATTTCGTATTTGCAATTTTTTCTTATTTGTCTGTTTCTGAGTAATTTTTGATAGAAGTAAAATTTTACTTGCGAAACAGATTCAGTATATAGATTGCTTTCTCCTTTTTTGCATTAAGGCATGTGTCTTTCTACTTCAAACTAAGTTAATTAGATATAATTAACATGATTACATTTAAATGAATTACCTTTTATCTATGAAAAGTTTTAATAATATTTATTAATATTAAAATTTTATTTTATTTATTTATTTTAAATTATTTTGCCATCAATTATTTTTGTTTCAACTTGTAATCAATAGCACATCACCGTAAAACAATAATGCGTTTTGTAATTCAAGAGTTAATATGATAAAATTTGACTTCCACTTAAAATCTTATTAGATAATCTTATTGTCATAAGAATAAATTAATCAACAAGAATTGTCTCTGTTTGAAACCATTTAAATCCACTTAAAATTTTAAATGGTTGCTTGTGGCGTTGATTTATGTAGGCAATTACAAATAGAAAGTCTAAAGATCATTTATTGCAAGAGAACTGCCAAGATCCATATCCTGGCATCTTGTTGAACCACCTCTAGCTTAAATACACAATGCAGTTCAGTCGGGCATTAAGACCTGAAGGTATTTGACATTGTCGCGTGATATCTCATTCTATAACCATCATAATTATGTCTATAGTTTGAACAAACTTCAAGAATGTCAACTTGTTAATCAGATCATCTTAAAAAATTTCAAGCTGTGATAGATTTGACGACTTGTCTCCCATAAAACCTACTTATATCTCCCATAAACCCATTCCAATCTCCTTTCCATATCAAATCACCCCAGTCCAATCTCCTTTCCATATCAACTCAACCCAGTCCAATCTTCATTCCATAACAAAACCAGCCGTGCGCCTCTCCACTATAAGCGGAGGTGAAAGTAGATGGCTGTAAGGAACAGCACAGGTAATGAATACTAATAAAGAAATAAATTCTGAGCCAGGTACCTCGTGCTTGTTGATCTAAGGGAAATTTTTGATCATACGAGGGCTCAGCTGAGATGATTTGTATGGGAACTCACTATTATCAATGGTCCAATAATTCCTTATAGTATCATAGAACTGCCTAGATGGTGGACAATTCATCAATTTTAACCGTACAGCCTCTATCAATCCTTTGAATCACCAACTCTGACAGCTGTTGACATTTGCATCTATGGTGGTGTAAAAACATATTTCTTATATGATAAAGCAAAATTTTCAACATATAGACCGCATTTATAGCAATTCAGTAAGTCTATTTGCAATACAGACGCATTACTCTTTACTGACTTTATTTAATGCACAGTCATACCACAATTTTAACCGCTTTACAAAAACTTTTTTACATAAACCTTGATATCAAATTTCGTAGCTGCCAGATAAAACTTTCTTGGTGTGCCTGAAAGTAGGTGAACATGCGCTTTTATGGCAAACAAATATATATTTATTTTAAACAGCATTAAATTCAGATATTTCAGCAAAGCTATTTTCATGCTCAAATGCAAAACGCTAAAGTTAAATAAGAAGATAGTTTTCAGCCTTAATTAGAAATATTTCTATAAAATGTATCCATATTAGGAATATTTGGAGGAAATTTCGTTTTTTTTTTTTTTTTTTACATATATTGCGAATTGTTTTACGGACATTTATATTTTATTTTTATTGTTTTTATTGTATATGAGCGTATTCTGGATAAAACAATAGAAATTATAATAACATAAGAGAAAATCAAAGACAGGGAATAGTGAAGAAAGGTAATTGGCTCCTCTAAAAATATCATATATATATTTTTTTCATTTCGTAAAATTAAAATATGGTAGAAATAAATTTTGCAATTTTTATACTACGTTCACACAAGCAGTTTTCTAAAATTGAGAAATATTAGTTACATTTTATTAAAAATTAAATCCTTAAAATATTTATGAAGATAATTTTAATCTGGGGAGGATATTATGATGCAGTCTTCATTTTTTTTTAAGTATTAGATAAACTTAAAGTTTGAAAAGGTCCATAAAAATATTGTTTATTCGATTTGAGATGTCTGATTATTCACATACTTTTGTTTTCCCCATTAAATTCAATTGACAATTTTTAGCTGAAACATTTAAGGTTATTATTACGTATAACTACTATGACTTTCTAGAGTGTAGCAAACGTTGACGAACAAAATTCAAAATTTTGGTCTAAAATTATAAATTTCTGTTATTAGAAAGGGAATAATCCAGCAAAATTTCTGAACATTTTGCATAAAACGTTACAAAAATCCTTAACTATTTTTAACTGGAATTTTGCACAATTTCATGAAGGTCTTAGAAATTATTTCTCCGAAATATTTATTGCATATAGTAAACCAGTGGGGATTGACCCCATGTTGGTAGTTAAATAGATAATTCTTTGAATAAAGATTTTTTTACTTTAAAACTTAGAACACTTGAATATGATGTCCAAGGATTTTTGACTTTAAATTTTTGGGCGCTTGAATACAGTATTCAATCATGTTTTGACTTTAAATCTTTTGAGACTTGAATACAGTGTTCAAAGAATTTTTAATTTAAATCTTTGGGTACAATGTCCAATTAATTTTGATTTTAAATTCTTGGACTCTTAAAGATATTCTCTGCGTATCTTATTTTTAAAAAAACGTAATAAAACATTTTAGTAATTATATTAATAAAATTACTATTTACAACGTAAATTTGTATGTACATAAGAATAAAAGAATATATATATGTAGAAATATATATATATAAAATGAAACAAACAATTTTATATACTTTTGTTTTAAATATTAAAATAGTATCTGCCATAAAAATAAATACAAATATTTAAGTAAATTGCAAAGTAAATAAAAACAAGATTTTTGTGAGTGCAAAATCCAGTTTGAGGTCCATACACATTTAAAAGGATTTCAGAATTTAAAAAAGTAACAAATACTGTGTTTATAAAACATGATTCATTACATTTTTTTCTTTTGCATCACAAATAAGATACTTATGTGGAACTTCTACAACATTTAACTCATTTTTCAAAATTACATCTCCTTTTTTTTTGGTTTAAGGCAATTTAGCTACTTCCACTTAATAAATGCATGCTACTTGAAGAGTTGAATCTACTTCTGCTTAAGTACCTTAAAAAGACACAACAAAACTCATAACACAACTTCATTTCTCCTAATTTAAATTCACCTTTCTCATCACAACGTTGCACAATTCGTTCATCAGTTTACCAGAAAAGGAAAAGATGAAAAAACAAATTAGAGATCAAAAAGCATTTCAGACAGTTTTCTGATAAATGTCGTTGAGGAGGGGCTATCTTTTTTTTTACTTTTGCAGCTTCTACTTCTGTGCCATCGACAACTTCACGCGGACCTGCACTTGAACAAATGGTTTTCCCGACCAGATGTTACATTTTCTCTTCATTCGTTTTCGTTTTCCACTTGTTTCATTATTTTCTCCTTTTTTTCCTTTTTTTTTTTCTGTCCTTCATTCTTCTTCGTTATAACTGAGTGTGCTTTTACGGTTGAAATCCGACATTAATTTCACGGGTGTCACAATAGTCTGCTGGATCAAAATTAACTCGTTCCTGTTTCTCCTTTGGTTTCTTTATTCTTTTCTAAAACGATTCGGTGAGGCTATTTTTATATATATGTTTTAAAAATGGGATTTTCTGCCATAGTTGGAAGTAATTATTATTTTTCTGCTGCTGTTTTTAGTTTTAGTTTTAAGCAATTACTTTCTGGTTAGTTAAATACGTTTTCCTTTCGATCGATTATGAGATTAGTCAAATCTTGCTCTTAAGTAATAAATGGAATCTCTTTAGTCTATTTCAAATTGATAGGGATATAAAAAAAATTCTAAAATGGCTAAATAGTAATAAATGCCTTAAGAATGTTTCATTACGAGACATTAATTCATAGTAATCTTAGTTAAAATTTTTTTGAAATGAATGAAGACATAATGCAGCTTAAATTACACGAATGGCTACTGAGGAAAATTGCATTTTATCGAATCATTTTTAAAGACATGTTATTAATTGCTCTATATTACAATGGAAAATGAGTAATTCTAAGAACGTAATTTTTTTTTCAATTTTTATAAATGACAGTAGAAATTATTTTTTTAATAATACATAGAATAATACTGCAGTATTGTCTTATTTGTCTGGGTATCATTATTGTAGGATCCTTTAATTATTTATATTTAAACATATTTGTACTTTACGTCAATTTGCAACTCTATGACTTCTGTGGAACTAATAATGAATATAATTCAGTAAATTATATGTTGTTCCTTTTATCTTAATGTATTTAGCTTTTATATCTTTATAATCTTTACTCATAATATTTTGCATAAAATATAATAAATCCTTATCATTATTTATTTAAGGAGATATTCAATTTTTTTAAAAGTTGCCTAATTTAAAATTTTGTATAAATATTTTATTTTAAATAATAACGCATATATTAGAATAAAGAAAACACTAAAATTTTAAATATTATTTTTTACACAAACTCTGCTCTAAAAATCAGTTAAAATATTTTATTGTTATATATTATAAACATAATTCTTATAATTGAATTATTCTTAAATTACACTTTTCTTACACCCAACTATGCTACAAATAATCTCAGATTCCCTATGGAAATTTATTAAAAAAATAGAAAAATTAAACAATTAATTTTTGACTTTGACTTTGAATCTTTGGCACTTGAATACAATGTCAATGAATTTTGACTTTAAATACTTGGCGATTACACTGTGAAGTATATTGGACTTCAAATCTTTGACACTTGAATACAGTGTCAAGGAATTTTGACTTTAAAGCTTGGGCACTTGAATACAGTGACCAAGGAATTTTGACTTTAAATCTTTGGCACTTGAATATAGTGTCCTAGAAATGTTGATTTTAAATCCTTGGAAACATGAAAATATTATCTTATTATGTTAAGATTATATTTTTAGGAAATTTAATGAAAATTACTATTTTCAATGTAAATTTGTATGTAACATAAAAATAGAATTACATATGTATGTATATATATATACCATATATATATAAATAAATAATGAAACAAACAATTTTTTTGCATACATTAGTTTCCATGAATGTTAAAATATCTCCATGCTTAAAATAAAATAAATTAAAAATAGTTGAGTAATTTGCCTAGTAAATACAACAAGATTTTTATAAGTATAAAATTCAGTTGGAGAAATACATTCATTCAGAGGTATTTCAGAATATAAAAAAGTTGACATTTTAAAAAACGTGTTTTACAAAATGTGATACATTACATTTTTTTTGCACGACAAATAAGATACTTATTTATATGGAACTTCTAGAACATTTAACTCATTTTTCAAAACCACTACTCCTTTTTTTTACTTAAGGTAATTTAGCTGTTTCAACTATATAAATGTTACCACTTGAAGTGTTAAATCTACTTCTGTTTAAGTACCTAAAAAAGGCACAACAAAACTCATAACACAACTTCATTTAGCTCAATTTAAATTCACCTTTCTTATCACAACGTTGCACAACTCGTTCCTCATGTTTACCAGAAAACGAAAAGATGAAAAAAAAATTAGAGATCAACAAGCATTTCAGACAGTTTTCTATAAATGTCTATTATTATTATTAATCTGACTATTTTTTTTTTTTACTTTTGCAGCTTCTACTTCTGTGCCATCGACAACTTCACGCAGACCTACACTTGAACAAATGGTTTTCCCGACCAGATGTTACATTTTCTCTTCATTCCTTTTCGTTTTCCACTTGTTTCATTATTTTCTTCTTCTTCTTTTTTTCGTCCTTCATTCTTCTTCGCTATAACTGAGTGTGCTTTTACGGTTGAAATCCAACATTAATTTCACGGGTGTCACAATAGTCTGCTGGATCGAAATTAACTCGTTGCTGTTTCTCCTTTGGTTTCTTTATTCTTTTCTAAAACTATTCGGTGAGGCTATTTCTAAATATAAGTCTTAAAAGTGGGATTTGCTGGCCATGGTTGGAACTAATTATTTTTTGCTGTTGCTGTTTTTAGTTTTAGTTTTAAGCAATTACTTTCTGGTTAGTTAAATGCGTTTTCCTTTTCGATCGATTAAGAGATTAGTCAAATCTTGCTCTTAAGTAATAAATTGAATGTCTTTAGTCTCATTCAAATTGATGGGGATAAAAAACACTAAGATGGCTAAATAGTAATAAATGCCTTAAGAATGTTTCATTACGCGAAATTAATTCGTTGTAATCTTAGGGAAGTTTTTTTTGGAAATGAATGAAGACATAATGCAGCTTAAATTACAGGAATGGCTACTTAGGAAAATTGCATTTTAACGAATCATTCTTAAAGACATGTTATTAATTGCTCTATATTAGAATGGAAAATAAGTAATTCTAAAAATTAATTTTTTTAAACTTTTCTTAATGACAGAAATTATTTATTTTAATAATACATAGAATAATATTACAGTATTGTTTATTTGTTTGGGTGTCATTATTGTAGGATCTTTTAATTATTTATATTTAAACATATTTTTAATTTATGTCAATTTGCAACTACATGACTTCTGTGTGATTAATAATGTATATAATTAAGTAAATGATATGTTGTCCCTTGTATCTTAATGCATTTAGCTTTTATATATTTATAATATTTGCCTTTAATATTATGCATAAAATATAATAAATATTTATCATTATTTATTTAAGGAAATAATCAATTTTTTTTATCTGCATAAATTTCAAATTTCTTATGTATATTTTATTTTAAATAAAAATGCATATATTAGAATTAAGAAAGCACAAAAATTTTAAATATTATTTTTTACACATACTCTGCCGTGAAAAATCTGTTAAAATACATTATTGGTATACATTATATAGTAATCCATAACGTGGTGGACTTTAGCGAAAATAATTTTAGACGCCAAATCCCAACTGCCCCTGTTCTGCGATTTTATCTTTATTTTTATAAACCTGAGAAATAACAACGTAACAAAAAAAATTACACACGTAGTAAGGACAAACTTTATTTTATTTTTGTTATTTATTATTATTATTATTATTATTTACTTTGAAATAAAGTACAAAATAACGAGTGCATAACTTTATTTTTTAAGCTGAAAACGGACACAACTATTATAATGGATAACAATTAGAAAAAAGCATAGAAAAATTACAATTTATAACTATACAATGTGAATATTTTTATACTAATACTGAAAAGCATAAACGCATTTAAATTTAAAAATACTTCATTAGTTCACAAGGTTTAAATTTTTTCGATATTTCATTGTTTCTATCTTGTATGTCATTGTTTCTTTTCCCTTAAGTTATGTGTTATCAGTTGTAAAATAACTGAATACCAATCCTTTAATATTATCATGGGCCTCAAGGCAACAAATGCTGTTCAACAACATATCATTATAAGCCATATGCATCAACTTTAGAAGATATAATTTTCTATCCCATACTATTATTTTAAGTAATGAATTGCATTTTAAAATAAATTTAAAAAACCAATTTTATACATCTTCTTACAAAATAAAGAAAGCTTTGAAATATGAGATAACTATTTTAAAATTTAAAACTTACATTTACCTTGGCGAGGAAAATTAATAGCATTCAATTTCTCACTCAAAGTCATATCCAGAACTAAGTCTTACAAACCATGTTATATTTAATATCACAACGCACCAATGACTTCCCGGAATCACCAAAGTTTGTGCTTTTAAGTAACATATTCATTAGCATACTTCATCCAATTCTAATAAGTGGAGGCAAGCCGGAAAGAACCTAATGATTGTCAACTCAGTATCGTGGCCTTGTTGACAAGAACTCTGCACCATGTTTCACAGTCTTAATTGCTGCAGCAGTCCAGGCTTCTTAAGCTTCTTAACTCGATACCCTATTCCATTTTCAGTTTGTCAACGGACGGCGAAGGTCTCCCCCTGGAATTTATGGAAACCTGGGGAGCGTGGAACATGAATGTTCCATGCTGGCTAAGCGTAAATCATCTCGTGTTCCCCCTTAATCCAAGTAAAGTCTAGTGGGTGTTTATGGATAATAATCAGAACTTGTTTTGTTAATAACGGAGCCATGGAAGATTCATAGTCCTTTGGGAAGTTTTTATGGAATCTTGTTGTTTTTAAATGGCTTTGGATTTATTTTATAAAGCTGGTATGATATTGAAATCAGCCCCTTTTACATGGTAGCTTGTGATGATTTATCATATATGCAAACATGTTTATTTTTGTGAAAACCTCTTCTGAAAAGTTTTTATATGATCTTATTGTTTTGTAAGATGTATCGTAGAATGCTAGTATGATTCTGAAATACACATCTGAGATGGTTTATTTAAAAAACCCATTTTAACTTGTATATTTACTTCTTAATTTTTTTTGAAGTACATATAAGAAAGGGATGAGTTGGTATAAAGACAATAGTTATCAGTATTTTTCTTAAATTAAAGAATATCAATGGAATAAAATATTTACTTCTAAATTTTAAAAAAAAAAATTAATAAAATAAGGAAAAGCTTGTAATTGTTTCAATTTTTAAATATAGAAAAAACCTTTACTAGGAAAACAATCTAATAAAAATAAATAATTATTTAATTCAAAATTTCCAGTTTTAAGTTTTAAACATTTGTTACGCATATATCTTTTGGTAGAAAATATTATCAAATAATTGCATTTTTTATAATACTTGTGAAACACTTTTTAATGAAGTTACTTGTTTATGTTTATATTATATACGATAACAATCTTCCGAAATGCTAGTGTAAATATAAGTAGTGCTATCCGAAAGTATGGAACTAAACCAACTGAAGATAATGGGATTTAACTGTGGTGTTTCCTAGAAAACTAGCCCAGCTTTGGGGAAAAGTATTTCCGATAGTAATCATGGTTTTTTCATGCAAGCCTACATTTATGCACATTTTATACTGTGTGCAACCCTTATCAAGCGAAGCATAATATAATTTCTTATAAAAATGGACGAAAACTATTATCATTTAAAAATTAAACATGTTGTAAAATTTTCAAAATTACCTTATGAACTTACTTTGACTTGTTTTCTCAAAATTTTATTTAATAGAAACCATTCTGTTATTATTTTATAATTTTATATTTTACTTAAGGATAAAAAATATAAATGAAGGTTATGTAATATCCTTGGAATTTTTATTTCCCTAAAGCATAATAAAATTTTCAACGAAGGTTTTAATTCTCTAAAATCTAATGTATATTTTTGGTACACTAGAATGTGAAAAAAATAATCCTTAATTAATTACTACAAAAGATACATATTAGGTTACATTTACTTGATAAAAAAAGAAACTCGTCTCTACTCGATACTCGATAAAAAAAAGAAACATATTAGATTTCATTTAACATGAGACAAATTCTTCGGAAATTTTCCTTATTTTTTTGTGTGTTTGTTTTATGTAATACTTTAATATATTTTAAAAAAATCAAGTTTACTGTTTTAGAGAAGATGATTAACTTCAGTCGCTTTTTTGTCCAGTTGGAAGATGATGTCTTTTTTTTATGAATTACTAATAATTTTATAAGACTTTAATTTTTCTACTGCAGGGTAAGAAAAATAAAGAGATTTCATTTTTGATGAAATTTAAACTGTAATCCTTTCTTTTTTACAAGTAATTAAAAGTACTGATTCAAATAACAGCATAGGGATATTGCATTATATAACATAATATTACGTAAAGAAAATTGTTAAGAAAAAAAATTGCTATTTGTTGTATAAAAATTATTCCCATATTTTATTAAATTCGAAAAATTAATAAAATTATTTGTTCACTATAATAATGAAAATGTAATGAATGTAATATAATTGTAATAAATCTTTGTACAATTATAAAATTTTTTGATGAATTTTAAATTTAAAATTATAATTTATAGAATGGATAGTTTATTAATTTTAGAAATATAAATTTAGTGTTTTAATTTGTTTTTAATTTTTTTATTTTAAAAATTAAAAATGATAATAACTAAAAACATACGAGTAATTTAATTTCTTAGATTATGTTTTGTATAAAAATTTATTACAATCTTTTTAAAAGTGTTTACAAATATAGAAATTTCATTCTCCTTTTATACTTTCAAATATATATTAAATTATAAAATTAAGAAATTTTTAACATTAGATTGTTTATTATAAAGCGACATAATTTATAATAATGATATACAAATATTCTTCTTTAATGCTTTTGAACGTATGCTAAATATTTTAAAGCAAAATATGTTCTCTTCTAAATGATAATGTAATTCAGAGTTTTATCATATTAGCAATTAAAAATGTTTACAATTTTACCTACCTTAATGCTTTTTAATAATAAAAAAATAAACCAGTAAAAAATGGCATAAGTTTTTCAATATGTTTATTATATGTCAATTCGTATGTATTTCGTCCTTTATTTTATGTCAGTATTTAATACAAAAATGGGGTATACTTATATGTACCAAATATATAAATATATATATACATATATATATATTCCCTGAACTTCATCAAAAAAGACTCCTAAATCGTATTTCAACGGTATGTACTCAGATCAATTTTAATACATCAATTCAGTTTTCAGTACAGGACTGCTGCTTTCTGAGATGCTCGTATTGAAATGTTCCTGAGAAAGTCCATTGTGACCCATTGTAACCCTCCCCAATTTCCGGGAAAGGAAATCTAAGGGATGATCTTGGGAGTCCAGTAGTTAGATGGTGATAGCTATATAAACTGGGGCATTTCAACTACCTACCAAGGGGTTTTAAAGAGTTACGCAAACTCCCAAAAGATATGAATTTTGGACTTATTTAGAAGGAATTTATTATGATGTATGGAAATTTCATGGTGGTATTGAGTATAATAGATGTAATGAAAGTTTAAATAATGCAATAATTGTACAAAATTTATAAGATATTAAATTTGTGTTTTTTGTATAAACGTTTGATAGGCAAATCATGGTTTTTAAAAATTAACCAGCGTAAAATTGCGTAAGATTTTCAATATGTTTGTTATATGTTAATTTATAATAGAGGGCGATTCTAAAAATGTTGTTTATTAGTATTTCGTAAAAAGGTATGTTCTATTAATATATATATATTTTTATATAGATCCAACTCCTTAACTCATAAACCATACTTCAACGGTATGTACTCAGATGGTACGTACTTCAACGGTATGTACTTCAATACATCAATTCAGTTTTCAGTCTCTTGTACTGAAATCTGGGACTGGAAGACTGGGTGCTTTATGAGATGCACGTGCGAAAATATTCCTGGCAAAGTCCATAATAAGCCAAGCGGAGGTGATACATTGTTACCCCCTGCGCAATTTCCGGGAAAGGAAATATAAGGAATGTACTGTGGAGAGAGATTGGTGCACACCTGGGACATTTTAGCTACCTACCAAGGGGTTTTGCGATTTTAAAAAGGTACCAAAATTCCTCAAAAATATGAATTTAGGACATATTTAGGAGGAATTTATGATATATGGGAATTTGTTAGTGGCATAGTGTACAATAAATACACTCATATCCATAAATTAAGGATAATTCCGAATCACGCAGACATTGAACTCTAAAATAAAAATTTCACCTGTAGAATTATCACACACATCTTGAAGAAGAATATGCAAATTACAGGAAACAACTAGATGGCGCGAATAGTACGTCACAATGACGAGAGTGTAAGAGAGGGGTATATAAGGAATGGTGGCATGCATTGTGTGCATTGTGTAGAGCACGCATTGTAGACAACGCAACAATGGTCTTGTGGGATGTTTTCCGAAGAGTCCAGGTTTAGTTTGCAGTCTGATTCTCGCCGGGCTTTCATATGGAGAGCGCCAGGTACCCGTACCACCAAGAGAACACCATTGAACGACACCGTTACGGTGGTGAAGGATGGCTCGTTTGGGGAGGAATTATTCTTGGTTCCAGAACTGACCTGCATGTTCAGAATGTAACGATGGCAGGCCACATCTATCGGGATGTCATTCTGGAACAACATGTAAGTTTGTTTCGGGGCGCCATGGGTGCTGAATTTCTGTTGATGGATGACAACGCCCGTCCTCACCGTGCAAACATCGTAGACGAATGTCTTCAATTGGAGGATATCACCCGTATGGATTGGCCATCATACTCACCGGACTTGAATCCAATAGAGCATGTGTGGGATATGCTTGGCCGACGAATTGCAGCCCGCTGCACAAACAAACAAACCGACAATCCACTACATTATCAAATTTCGAATAATTAAAAAATATTATTTGCATAAATAAAGAACGTCTTAGATTGCTCAAGCATTGCTCGGGGTTTGTCAGAAATAATATATCAAATATACAATACGATAGTGATCAAATCGTAAACAATGATTGATAGTATAAGCAAATTTTCAATATTATACGAAAAATGAATTCAAAATAAATAGTTTTTTAATGATGTTTGTTTAAAATGGCACTATAAAAAGTTTAATTCGGAAAAAAACAAAGCAAAAGAATCAATTGGATAAGATTTTGAAAGTATATGAACATTTGATACAAATGTCCATATACAAAATACATAATTATTCAAAGTAAGATAAATTTCAGCTTTGATATTCATGGAAATACTTTTTTTTCAAGTTGCTAAATGAAGCTATATTTATGTATGACTGGCGTTTCTGCAGTGTTAAACTATCATTTTCTAGATATTCGATTACGAAATTGCGGGCAAGGATGAAAATAAATACACGTCAAAAATAGAAATCGAATGTCTAACTCTGACTAAGAGTTTGATAGAAATCTGTCAGAATCTTCCACTGCTTGAAAAAGTTGATATATCAGAAAAGCAAAGCTCTGGATATATTTTCTCCAGTAATTTTTTTTGCTCAAACTGTTTCTGCCCAAAGAAGCATTTGTTTAGGCAGAGGCTCAAGGAATTGAGGGAGAAACATTTTCTTAAAACAGCAGCTGAAGTTCAGTAAAACAATTTTATTTAGAAAAAGATGAAGAGCCTATCCTGTTATCTTCAGATTTTTCCATTTTTTTTCTTCTTTTGGTTTACACAAATTAAAAACTGTCAGATATACGTATATCTGTATATATATATATATATACCATGCAAATTTTAAATTCTGGAAAAAAAGGGGAGATATTTCATGACAGTGAATCTGAAACATGAAACCTGTTTCAAAAACCGACAGGAAGAAAATTTCTAGAGCTATTAACCATTCGTGTATTTTCTTATTGTTTATTTTTTGTATTTTGCGAAAATAAGGAAGAATAAACAGTAGACAGAGCGCGGAGGTGTTTGCTTTTTTTTAAAGCTTACGAAATCAAACACGCAACCCTAACATATGTTTGTTAAACGGTTTCTCAAAAAATAAAGAATTCTGGTTTGGAATGAACAGGCTTTCAATGTTTTGAGATATTCTCCTTTTTTTTGACAGCATAGATAATTTATTTGTTGTTAGTATATATTTTATTATAAATTTTAAAAAAAGCATTTTTTTGTATTTTTAATTTTAATAATTGTTTATTAATGATTTTTTTTCTTATGAATAACTAAAATGTTACATGTCGGACAAAACACAATAAATTAATTTAAAAATGCAACGCATTAAAAATAAATAATGCTCTTAGTTTTATCATGGAAATAATTACATGATGATAAAAAAAAATGAACATCTGAACATCGCAACAGGGTATACAAGTAGATTAAAGAGTAGACTACTAGATTAAGAGTATTGTATCAAGTAGTTATACGCATGTTTGTGCACTACATATATGTAGGTAATTTTAGAAATAAAATAGAATTTGACTTAAGAAGCAGATTGTTCAAACTGAATAATTGTTCCGCATTTGGGTAGAAGCTATGCGAACATTTTAACCATGGTGGAACACCAAAATGTATTAAAAATGTAGCAATTGACGTATGTAGACGACAGTATATTGAGAATAGTTTTCGTAAGATCATTTCTCTCATGCTGGATCGTCCAAGATCGAATTATAACTGTGAAACCAACGGCAAAAAATAACCATTGATAAACGATTTAATGAAAATATCTGAACTTCCTATACCCACTATGCTTATTAATATTCACTTGTCCACACTAAAAACTTCATTTGACGTGATGTTGCTTTCATTCAACCTTAAATCATACTTTCAAGATTCAGATTGAATTCCGTGATGAAACACGGAGTTCGATCCAGCAATACAGTGGGTACAGCTATGTATGATGTTATCGATTATACAATCTTTGAGATCAATAAGAAGGAAGCGCCAATGATGTTCCAAAACTGTATTGGGAATGATGTCATGCAGAAGAGGATTGAGAGAATGATGACAATCCAGACACAGAATTGCATGCTGCAGATATTAATCTTCCACAATAATAGTCATGTTCGATCTATCTTCTTGAAAAGTTTATTTATCACCTATTTCATTAACATCAAGGATGTCATCTCTTTAAACTTGAACAGCTCCTGTTCCACGGGTACAAGTACTAAACCTGAACTCAACTGTGATGACAAAAGCGCCCAGATAATTGAAGAAAACAGCCTTTTCGCTGAAGATAATATTCATAGACGACTATTTAAGACAACAGCATCTACTGAATATGCTTGACTGCTAATATGTTAAGTCCTTTTTTTTAACAAGAAAAAAAGAATCCTTGTGTTATGATGTTAGATTTCTGTACACTGGACGTTGACTTCCTCTTTCGAAGTCCATCTTTCGAAGCCATCACCACCATTTTAAGTCCATCTTTTCCATACTTAACTGAACATACATGGAAACATATGACGTATTTTGGGTTACCAGAAGGATTCAAATTTAACCATTTGACAACCACTATATTGCCTCTAATCTTCTAATGGATCTTTATCATATTTCTTCCTCAATTGGGGCCTTGACAGCATTGTAAGTAAATTAATATTCCGGGTATCTTGGCTCTCTATTATAGCAAAACTTAAATATTTACTCTTACGCATAAATTTTTATACTAACTCAATTAATATGTAATGTTTAGAAAGTTACCAATATTTTCATAATAATTTCATTTTTAATTAACTCAATTTATTAATATATTATTTATTTTAGAAAAATTATACATAATTAAATGTTTTATTTATTTCTCTTTTAAATTCATTTATTTATTTTATTCTAAAATATGTATGAATAAGAATGATGTAAATCACCATGCATAATAGTACAGCCTGGTATTTAACCTAACAGTACATAGTTCCTAAATACATTTACCGAATTCGAAAGCACAGTGGAACAGAGAAGTTTTACATTTTCCTACATAAGTTGATATTTCCAATATTTCTATTGATAGTAAAACCCTAATAATTTTCTATCTCTGTCTGTTTATGCAAACATCAGTAGATTTCTTTTACCAAACAAGTCTTTAGCCTTAGAATTTAATATCTTAAGCAGGCTCACCCCATTTCTGAATATACCGAACACATTTTAGTTTTTCAACATAATTTTTGCGATAGATGTCATGCATTTTTCTGTAGATTATATCTGATGTATCTGTTTTCTGCATCATTATAATATTCAGAATACAATAGTCTATCTCTGATAGGTATCAAAGATTTCCAGTTTAAATTCTGAGCCTTAAAACGTAATAGTGGCATACATTGTCTGTTTTAAATATTGTATATCTAAGCCCTTCATTGAACTGTAGAACATCATATGCTCCCAATTTCATTATTTTAAGGAACTCTACTTTTAAGCGTCTCTTAAAAATTTCATCGGCATTCTATTTTATCATGGAGACACTTATTCAAAAATTATTTTTTGCATCATAAAAAAGTGTTTATTTTTTTATTCTAAATATATTGATATATTATCCAGCATTTTGGAATGACTAACACTCTGACAACCTCCAAAACTTTCATTGAACTATTTAATAACAATCAAAAGGCCATTTAGTAAATTAGCATATTTCTGTTTCTGATGACTTGCAAATTAGAGATCTTTGAAAGTAGCATCAGATATTTATCCTAATGGGCCTTTTCCTTTTTATAACTTGTTCATTTGGAACAGAGCAGGTATCATATTAATACGAATAGCAATACCATATTAATTGTGAAGTTTGTTTTAAAAAAACATCAGTAAGTTTCTCATTACCGGATAAGCCTTTAGTTTTAAATTTTAATATTCTCAGGTGGGACTCAAAGCGATTCTGAATATGTCCTATACATTGCAGTTTTCCAACACTATTTTTGCCATGCATGTCTTTAACATTTTTATACGCTTTGGAATCATCATCACCATAATATTCAGAATATTGTAGGCGTCGTTCTTTGCGGGAAGAAACAACAACATCCGTTCATGTTTTCAAGTTTTTTGCAATAGGACATTGACATTCCTTCCTCTACTATGAATGTTTTCCAGACTGGTTCCAAAATGTTTGATTGCTGGTCATGATCAATGACTTTTTTTATATTCTAGGCAGTAAGGCTTTTCTATTTTATACTAAGCAAAGGTCAGTGAGATAAGTGTAATTAAAAATTAATAAGTGTTTGATAAATTATTGATAGTAATTGCTTGATTTCATGTGATAAATTAAATTAGTTGTATTTTTTGTCCGCCTACATTTGAAGCTTATTGATTGAGCTGAACATTGCATTTAAAATAAATTAAAATAATAAATTAAAAAGAAATTAAATATAAATTAAAATTAATAAATTTGAACAATAGCTTTGACAATTTCATTAACTCAACGTAAATAAGAGCATTAATTTGGTAATTGCCTTTCTTCTAGAAAAAAATTGCAACCTTTATTATCATATGTATATATTTTAAATTAGTAATCAACAAAAATAAATAACGCCAATTATATCATTCATATTTAATCTATAAATGTAATTTAATGCATTCTATCAACTTCCAAAAACAAGTAAGAAACAAAACTACTTTTGGTTTTTCATTTGTTACCACAGTAAGTTAATTCAACTCATATTTCAATCAAGTGATTTATTTTATTTTGTTTCATATCGAGTCTCCCATCAGATAAATGCACATTTCCGTTAAGCTAGAATTCAATCCTTTAATGCGTGTAAATTCTAAAGATCATTACGATTAATTCAATAAGATAAATCCCATGGGAAATCGGAAATACGTGCCTCTCTAAAAAATCGAGATCGAATAATATATTACCACTCGAAAACTTTTCTCAGTCATTACTGTGAAAAATACTCAAAGTTGGAAATTTGGGGAACGAAAATATCGTTCTATCCATTTTTCGAAATCTTTGCACTCTACTATCGAATCGATTTGTTTGTTATTGATGGGAATATCGATTGCTGCCTGAAAAATTGCAAACGCGAAAAGGAAAATGTTTTACTTCATTGGAATTTTGCATGTGAGTGTTGTTGAATAAATCAGTTACCATTTCCAGTGCTGAGATAACAAAATGAAAGTAATTTAAAACAACGAAATTCGATTAAAAGAAAATTACAGTGTTTTCTGTTTTCGAAAATCGCCATAGATGAATGTGTGAAGACAAAAGCATACAAAAATGTCATATAATTTTGGTTTTGTTTTTTGAGTGAAAAGTTGGAAGCAAACAAAAACATGTTGCTTAATGCTTATAATTTAACACGCATAACAAAACATTGGATAGTTTAAAAAATAAGATAAACATTGTTTTTCTTTGTTTTTCGTACACTTAATATATATGAAGCTTTCATTATAAAATAACGATTTTTTTTTGTTAATATGTATTGGCTTCCATTGAACACTTATCATAGTTAATAAAAAAATAATTGTGTGGTAATTTAATAAAATTTATTATAACAAATAAAGCTTGAAACGAATAAGATCTCAAAAATTTAGAATGAATATATTAAATGAACTTTTTCCTATTGTATCTATATGCTAAACGCATGCAGAGCTTTCATTATAAAAGAATAATTTTGTTGTTAATGTATATTAGCTTCCATTGAACATTTATCGATAAAAAGATGCAAGTATAGATCGATACACATAGTTAATGTAAAGATAAATGTGTGATATACACATTTGTCTTGAAAAGGAATATGGTCTCGAAAAATTAGAATGAATATGTTAAATGAACATTTTTCCATAAATTGTGACTATATGCTAAACGCATACAAAGCTTTCATTATAAAATAATGTTTTTGTAGTTAATATTTATTAGTTTCCATTGTACACTTATCGTAGTTAATGACAAGATAATTGTGTGGTAATTTAATAAAAAAAATTTACAAAAATGTATTATGACAAATCTAGAAAGGGATAAAATCTCTAAAATTGTGAATGAACATATTCTATTGGAAAAATGAATATATTCCATCTAATATATTATATCTTTTTTTTTCCATAAATTGTAATTATATGTTAAATGCATACAAAGTTTTCATTATGAAATAATGATTTTGTTGTTAATATTTATTAATTTCCATTCAGCACTTGTTGTAGTTATTTAAAAGATAATTATGTAGTAATTAAAAAAAATATTAATAAAATTTTTTATTACAAATCAACCTTGAAAGGAATAAGATCTCGAAAATTTAGAATGAATATATTAAATGAACATTTTCCCATAAATTGTATCTAAATGCTAAATGCATACAAAGCTTTATTATAAAATAATGATTTTGTTGTTAATATTTATTAGTTTACATTGAGCGATTATCGTAGATAATAAAGATAAAATTGTGTGGCAATTTAATAAAAAATATTAATAAACTTTGTGTGATAATTTAATAAAAATATAATAATAAAATTTATTATGACAAATAACTTTAAACTTTAGCCTGTTCTGAAAATTTAAACAATTTTTCTAATAGATAGTTTTTTTAGAAAATTTATAAAATTTTTAGAATTATATTAAGCTTCAACTTCACCTTCAACTACGCTTAAACTTAAACTTCAACTTCAACTAAGCTTAAGCTTCAACTTTTTATGGTTTAGTTGTCTCTCTTAAATCTTAAGTCAAAATCATAGATCTACATTTGAATGTGCATATTTTACAATTAATATAATATTTTTTTCCTAAAATTTTCTTTAAATTTTCTTAAATAATTATTATTTTCTTATGCAGTGTAGAAAAAGTAATATTGGCAGTTGTGTGAAACATGTATTTTAATATATTTGAATTTAATTTAAAAATTGACATGAAAATGTAAGCATTATGTATTAATTCTATCTAGTTATTATTAATTCAGTATTTAATTAATACAACGAATGGGCTTCTAATTAATAGGTGCTCATTTGCAGGACCTTCATATATACTTGATTTCTGTACCTGAGAACAAACGTGACCTCTGTATACGTGATCTCTAGTAACTACGGGAATAAACATAATAATTCCGTAGGCAAATTCTTTTACTTTGGTTCAAATATCAGACATTAATTTCCCAATGTAAGCCCTTTTTGCCATCATTCAAATTTTTGAGGTAAATTTTGAACATTTTTTAAATATAATTGATCATATTAAATCTTGATTAATTAATTTCAGTTTAAGACTTATTTTCCCTTTTTTTTTTTTCAAAATTCTAAGATAGTTTTTTAAATAAAGAAACATCCTTTTGATATAATTTTTTTTCAGATATTTGGCATTACTTGAATATGTGTATATGACAAAAAATATTCACAAAAATTGAGACAACTTTTGACAATAACATTGTATTAACATTTAATTAATATGTATTAACATTAACGCAATAACTAAATAATAACACGAGGTTCTAACTAGGTACATTTACTCATCGAAATTGTTATTACTTATGGATCACTAAAACATTTCAACATGTAATAGCAGTAAACGATTTTGAATTCATTGAAAAAACTCATCAAACTTCACGTATTCTGAGACAAAGAAATAGAAATAATACAATTGCTTTTGAAAAATTAATAATAAAAAAATGATTTTATTATTTAATAATATACCAGAATTTCCTGACACATCGATTGGATTACATAATGTTTAACAATAGAAAATATTTATTTTATGACATGGAAATATTTCTTAAATACCTATGCAGCCATTCAGTGTAAAACTTATATCATTAAAAATAGTTAGTGATCAAACAAATGCGAAATTTCGCAGATTTTAAAATTTTGGAAGTTGGTATTTTAATGAATAAATTGTAATTTTATAAGAATTTCATTGAAAAATTATACATTATGATTTACAGATAAAATATGTTGTTGTAAGTTATATTTAAAAGTTTTAAATTTTAATAAATCGCAGCATTTTTTTTTCATTTTAAACACCGGAATGTAATGTAATCAATTATGGAGGATGTATAACTTAGATTATGAGTATTACTGCCTTTTATAAATAAATATGCTGCTTTTTATTATTAAATATCTTACAAATCTTAAAAAAATAGAAATGTTATTTGCTAATTTTTGGTAAAAAACGATTTTCACCACAATATTTTCGTTTAATGAACATTTTTAAAATTTCACAGTAAGACTTAAATTAAAATCAAAATATAGTTGATAATTTTAAGACTTAATTAGTTAGTTTCATTTTCACTTATTTTTTTCTGAAATTTTAAGATAGTTCTTTTTAATATAGGAACTTTTATCACGATTTTATTCACAAAAATTTAGATTTCTTTTGACAATAGATTTGAAAACTAAACTTTGATTTCCTATACAATAAGTTTAGATTGTCAATTGACAATTTTAAATTAATTAATTATATTCTTCTTCTTTATTGGCTCAACAAATCCATGGTCGAACAAGGCCACCTGGAGATGTTTTCTTTTTACGGGGTACGGAGGTCAGCCATACGTTCAACGCTCTACAGTCATATTAGACCGAGACCTACATTTTAAAGTGGATTCACAACCTCTACAAACATCCATTCGCTGGGACTTTAAACTGAAACCTGTGTCACCGAGCGCCAGATCGCCAAGTTATACAGCCATCAGTCCCCCAATCAATTATATTATGAACCCTAAACAATGACACTAATTACTGAAACCATAATTAATGTTAAAAGTTTGAAGCAAATAATTTAACTAAATGAAAAGCGCAATTGTTTATATCTGAATCACTTCAAGATTTTATTAAGAAAACATGTAACATCCAGTTACAATGTTCTTTTTGTCATTACAAATTGTTACCATTGATTAAAAAGTAATACCTAACCAAATTAAAAGTCCCTTATCAACATCAGCATAAACATATGCGACAATTACATAGCCACTGAAATCACCTTTCAAACAAGTCATGCTATAAATCGCCCCTTAACAGTAAGTAATCAGATTACGCAAGCTATAAATATTCAACTCTTAAACTACACAATCTTTTGCGGGAGCGAAACCAACCACCAACTGAATTCCCAAATTGTTTTTTTTTTACGAAGTAGGGTAGGGGTAGGGTTGTTAGCGTACGCCCAACGCTCTGCAGTCATATTAGATCGAGACCTACTGTTTAAAGTGCTTTCTGAACCATTACAAGCATCCATTCGCTGTGACTCGTACCTGAAACCACATAAACATTGACACTATTTACTTAAACCATCATTAATATTAAAAGTTTGAAGCAAATAATTTAAATCTAAGTCAACGAAAACAAGATTCTCATTTAGAAAACTTGTAACATCAAGCTACAATGTTATTTTTGTTGTTACAAATTGTTACTATTGATTAAAAACTAATACCTAAGCAAATTAAAACTCCCTTATCAACACCAGCATAAACATATGCGACAGTTACAAAACCACTGAAATCACCTCTTAAACAAGTCATGCTATTAATCAGCCCTTAACAGTAAGTAATCAGATTAAGCAAGCCATAAATATTCAACTCTTAAACTTACACAATCTCTTGCGGAAGCGAAAACAACCACGAACCCAAATTCCCGATATGTTAACACGAAAGACCCAAATTGCAATGTTGCGTCGAAAGCAAAAGGTTGCCCCTTTTCCATTACAAATTTCGGGAACTAACGACATTTCGCAACAAGTGTTGGAGACCGAAACAGCCTTCCGTTCCGGATGGCAGGTTTCGAGCCTGCGTACTTAGAGGTTAATGAAAACGAGCAAATTGCGTGGGGGGCGATTACGGGCATGATAAGGAAAGCTATCGGTCCGCGGGGATGAATTTTGCGAGTCACGTCAGCGACTTATAGATGTCCCCTGAGGAAGGTGCCTTTCTTGCTGTTTTTTGTGCCCCGGATAATGAGTCGCCGTTTCTTGAATATTCTTCCCTGTAATATGTATTCCTTGTCAAAAACAACAACATTCTTTTATGTCGACGAGAAAGAAAAAAAAGTTGCTTATGAATATCGTATTGGGCATTTTTTGTTCAAGCTGGTAATGCTTTCATGGTTAAAATATATGAAGGATATCAGCAGAATATATTCTGCTGCCTGTTTTTAAACGAATCCCTCCTAGAATTAGTAGGAAATAAGTGTTATGATTAAAGGTCTTATGCATACTTGTTTATTGCAGACTTTCTATAAAGTGATTTCTGAAACTATAATATTTGGTTTAAAATAACAGGTTAATTTCAGATATTTGAGATATTTCAATTTTGAATATTTCATATAAATATGAACAAATCTTCGAAATCAACATCATTTGATAATTATGCATATTGACTTAACAACTTATAGCTACAATATATATATATATAAATAAAAATATATATATATATATATAATATAACTATTGACTTAAAAACTAAGACGGGAAAAAAAGATTATTAACAAATAAGGTAAAATTAATAATAAACCGTTAAATATTAAAAAAAAAAAAAGTCAATTCTACTTAAATACTGACACTCTAATCTAATATTATCATAGCTATTGAGGGATGAACAATCATATTGCAAATATATGAATAAATATGACATCAACCTTGTAAATATAAAAGTGTGTTAATGTTCATTTAATAACGACGGGACTTATACGTGGATGGATGTTACAGCAATCCAGGTAATGCTAAAAAAACAAAGTATTTAATTCCCGATAACTAAATTGATTAATTTAGTAAAAAAATATTTTTTAGATGATTATTAATTATGCCTCATATCGATATTGTTTCTGGTGAGTTGCTTGATTGTTTTCAGTTTGTAAAATGCAGTACTCAAACGACAGACAGTAATCTGGGTAATCTCTCTCCCTTTCACAATCAGAAATCTTCAATGAATTTTGTTAATTCATTACAGTCAACATACACATAGGCCAGCTTGAAGTAGTGCAAGCGATATAAAATTACGATGTGTTATTCGATGATTCTCAAGCATCCATAATGATACACCGAAGAATTAACTTAATTCAAGTTTTAAAAAATGTATATAAAACATAACCCAAAAAAATATTATTTTCTTTCTTAGTATGCAGGTGTTTAAGCTTAACAGATTCGCCTACATTCTGTTTATTTCTTAAAACGCATCGAATGAAAATTAAGACCTGTATTTGCAAATAAAAAATAAGTTTGTAGTGCCGACTGCTACAGATTTCTATAAGTACTTGACAGTGATGTATATAGAGGAACAAGATTTAAAAACGCAGGTGGCAAATTCCGCTTTCCTCTACATTTTCATGTTGGTTTTTTTTGTCGTTCAATATTCAGAATAGATCAAGAGGAAATAAGTTAATAGGGAGAAAACATGGATACTTAAAGCAGGTCGATTTCAAGTGCAAGGTATTACAGACCAAAGTGAAACACCGACATCCTGTCCAACTAATGGAAACATTATAAAGGTACAAATCCCATAGAAAAAAATGGAACAGGACATTCAAGAACATACAAGATTTACATTTGTCAATTATAGTGGGGTGTGGTATACTAATAAATTAAAACAGCAAATCTTTTTGCTTCGCAAAAAAGCCTGCTGTTTATTTTCGGTCATTTCTTACACAGATTTTCTAATTTAGAATTATATAGAGAAATTGTCTTTGAACCAGAAATCGATGGAGAATCTAATATTCACATATGACGAATCCCGAATTAATTCCAACAGGCACTCCTACATGTCTTCCTAATTCTGAAAAAAAATTACCACTATGGCAGCAGAGGATTGATGTTTATTATATATCGAAAAATTTATTTGATATATCAGTGTTATAATATAAATTTTATACATGTTTTATTTTTATTTTTATTAATTTAATTTTATGTTAAACATTTTCATTGACGAATTGTAATGGTCGTAATAATAAAGGACCCAATTTTCATTAATATTTATATCTTACACTTCGCTTAATGCATTCATTATGCGATTAATTATTTTTTTTATCATTTATTACTTACAAAATTTGAAAAATGGGGTACGTTAATTAATGAAAAAACTTGTATTGTTCTTCATTAAATATGCATCTAACAGAAGTAATTTTACATGAAATATATTTTTTCATATATATATATATATATATATATATAAACTACAAAAGTACTTTTATAAATTTTATGTCTTGAATTATATAATTTATTCACAAATGAATGAAATCTCTGGACTTCCATAGAAAAAAAAGAATAAAAGAAATCAATTCATTTAACAGCCGATTAACGTTTTGTTGAACTTCATTCCAGTCACGTGATTTAGAAAATCCCCCAGACGGCTAAATTAAATGAAAATAAAAATATATATTTCTACATGGCTGAACTGCAATAAACTTTATTTCATGGTTCAGCATTTTTACAGGCTTGATTTAATTTTTGCTTTTACTACTTTAATAATACTTCTATCACGAAATTAATCAAAACATTTTACTCCATTACTGAATTTAAAATGAGTATTTTTTTAAAAAAATATGAACGATTTAGATTGTTTTATAAAATTTAAATTATGTTATTTTGAATAAAAAATAATTTAAATTTACATAATGTAAAAAAGCCATATTTTACAAATTCAAATCAAATCACAAATGATATAATTTATTACATATCTGAATAAAAAAAATTGCACAAATAATGATTAATAAATTCTTTCAATTTTCATGTTTTTATAATATAAATCCATGATGTAGTGTTCAAGTAGTACAACCAGATTGTAATTGGGTGTGGTTTAATTGAGATATTTTAGTCACAGGTTCGAGAACTCACAAATATATTTACACAAGCACAAACATCATACACATAGAATTTAGAGACATACAATATTTAACACATTAAAAGAGATAATTATACATTTGTGGAAGGATTACACTTCTAAGCTGAAAATCTGATACTCTGCTAAATGCAGGAGGCGCGAAATATACTTCCTTTATGGGTGAGAGTCTTTAGGCCAATTAATGCGTAGGGCTGCACTAAATATATTACCTCTCGGAATGAGGGACTATAAATTAAACTTTTCTAAGCGAAAGAGCAGGTTGCGCTGTACTTCCGCTCTTGGGAGAGTCTCGAGAGGCTGGCCATTTCTTGTGAACGCCAAAGGGGAGAAGCTGCTGCTAGTATGTAGGAGGAAGCATGGTTACAATACATAATTTTAAATTAAAAATCATTTTAAAAATTAAGAGGTGTTTGAATAAATATATGAAACGATTTAAAAAAGTCGTTTCAAGGCAAATTTTATTTATTTATTTATTTATTTTTTTTTTTAAATCTTTCAATTTTTTCTAATATTTCTTTTTTCTAAACTAAAATGTTAATGGAAACCAAATTATATTCAGCTTATGATAAGTAATTTTTTTATAATGCAGCTGGGAAATACTTAAATAGTTATCTTTTATGTCATGCAAGAGCTGCACCGACGTTACTCACTCAGCACTACCGAGAGGGTACATGTAGATTGAAGTTCAGCTCTAAAGCAGAGTAACAATACCCCCGCAACGCTGTAAGATCATATTAAACCGGGCCCTACGTTTTAAAGTTATTAAGAACAACTACAAAAATCCATGGCACCACCGGGACTTGAACCCGAAACCTGTGGTACTGAACGCCAGAGGCTTATGAGAAGTGTAAAATAACAAAATGTTAAATTACTTTAATTTTGTTAAATACTCAAGAGCAAAAAACAAACGATAATACTCGAAATTTAGTAAAATTTATTTTCACCATTTAAAATTTACAAAATGAATAAATAAAAATAAATCTGATTAAGATAAAACCAGTTCTACAGTTTCTTTTTAACGCAATGTGATATCAAATAAATTAATGGGCACATTTTACTTTTCAAAACTCATTCAACCATTTTTTTATTGGCAATTTACCACTTCCATTTTTTATTTTAATTATAAACAGAAACAAACAACAGCCTCTACATATTTTTTTAGAATGTTAAAATAAATCCTTTTTAAGGCTATTAAAAGCATGCAAACCAATAACCGTTTTAAAATCATTAGACCGAAAACACGTCCCATTTCAAAGCATAAAAAACAGTAATGAATAAAGCAAAATCTGATTACAAATTTGGATTAGATGCTCATTTTGGCGTAATTCCATTTAGAAAAATGGTTCTGCCTTGCTTAATAAATGAACAAGCGGTTGAAACTAACAATTAAACTAAACTGATGAGAAAATAATAGCCTTGCAAAAAAATCTGAAACAAATGTTTAAACTCGGAAGATTAGTCATAAAATGATAATTTAATCAATAATTTTGCATTTATATCATGGTAAATAGAAATGAAATTGCTTCTGTTTTCTGCATTCTCTGCAGAATTTCTTTTTGTAGTTTTGCAGTAAAATAATCAGTTTACATATTTGTTTTTCAAAATGCTTAATTATGATTTTTTATCATTTTTTTTCACAGTTGTAACATTACGGAAAAAAATATACATGGAGTTATAAATTAGTTTTTTTAAAGTTTCTTGTGTTTCATCAGGCCACAAACATTAGGAATATGGTAATATTAAAAGATATTTAGTCCTAATTAATCCTCAGATATTTGTTTATAATGCTGTATTATACCTACATGAAATTATTAGAATGTTTGCCAACTTCAGAAATATCAATGTGTACATTTAACTTTCATGTGTTCACTTTCAACATTAAAAAATAATATTATCACTAATGCAATGATTATTAGTTTACTGCTCATGTTCCAATAGTAACGTATAACATTGTAAGGAAATTGAAGTTCCTATATATATATATATTCAATATATATATTTCTATATATAATTCTATATATTTCTCTCTCTCTCTCTCATATATATATATATATATTCAATATATATTCCTTGACACAAATGCTCCAGAAATTTTTTTAATTTATAAGGCAAGATACTTTTTGCCTTTTTTTGTTTGGAACTCCCTGATGTTCTGAGAATTTTATGCATTATTTTTTTCGAAATAAAAATATATAATTTTATTAATAAAATTAAAAATCAAATAAACATTTAAAAATATATACAAATAAATATTCACCTTATTAAATAATTTACTGAATAAATACTGAAAACCTCAAAAATATATAACTGCAGATATGTAGAAGCTTCAATATTATTCACATTTTATCATCTCAGAAATTTATAAAATTTTATGTGTCACCACAATATGAAGAGAATAAAGTCACAGCTAATACTCTTTTAAACATCAACGAAAGGACGATCCGACCTACAGATAGTTTATTTATTCAACACACAGCCTGTCAGAAACCTTCAGTCTGCTTGCCACGAAACGGCTCCAAGCCTTACATCACTCGTTGCTCATTCTATACTTTATTATAATCACGTTTAACATAATAAATTATATTATCTTGCAGTCTTTGGCCAAACACGTCACTCATAATATCAATCAAATTAATACTTTCCATCTATTGAGGTTGACAACACAAAGAACTCTTAAAGCTGCACTCTCCAACTAGCACCTAGTCAATTTAACCTTCATTACTATCCTTTGATAAATACCCACAAGATTCAGAACTGGCAGCGTCAGGTCAGCTAGAGAATCCGGCAGCTGGTCAAACATTGGAGGCTCCACTATTCAGAACCAACCTCTTCAACCACTCAAACTTCACAGCAGAGGTGATCCAGCTATTCACGCATAAGTTTCATTAGAAATTCTAGCCGCTTTAGAATTCATTGTGCTGGGCACCTCAAATCTGAATTATAGCTTTCGAGGTAATTAATTTTATACGCTTTAAATTAGAGGCTTGGAAAAGTTTCATATAGATATTAAAACGCTTAATATAGATATTAAAATGACGGGGAAAGTTATAGGTTGCGGGGATGAAGAAGGTTGTCCCGGAGTGCAACTATGTAGATTTAATTTTAGGGTATTCTCTATTGAAATGCTTCCGTGTCGGAAGATTATGTTCCATTAAATTAGTGTGAAATAGTGTCTTAAATTGTTACCATATTCTAATAGCAATAAAAAGATCACAGTGCCTGTATTCGCTTGTTTGCTATTAATTCGTATGAATGTTTACTATGAATAATTGCTATTAGTATGAATATGTTTATTAATAATATTAGAAAATATATAAATCTAGGACATAAAGTAATTATTTACTAATAAAAGGCGGTGATTGGTGCTTGATGGCCGAGTGACTAGCGCTCTGGTTCTCGGGGCCATATTTTTCGGGTTCTAATCCCGACGGTGCCATGGTTGTTCGTAGTGGCTCGGAATCCCTTTTAAACTGTAGGTCCCGGTCTGTTTAGCCTAAAGTGTGCACAAAATGACAGTAGAGCGACTCATCAAACCTGCACCAATGGTAAAGTATAAAGTCGTAAGGAAATTAAATTTTTTATTTGTTTATATTTTTTTCCTTACCACAAGTGCTCCAGAAATTTTTCGCCAAGATATTTTTCGCCTTTTTATTCTAAAATCCCAAATGTTCTGAGGATTAAATTCATTATTTTTGACAACATAAAACCATATAATTCTAATAAAATTAAAAACAGAAACAAACATATAAAAATATATAAAAATAAATATCCACGTTATTAAATACTGTGCTGAATAAATACTGAAGTCCACAAAAATATATAATAGCATATGTATAGTAGATTCAAAATTACTCGCTTTTCATCACAGAAAATTATAAAATATTATGTGTCACCACAATATGAAGAGAATAAAGTCACAGCTGACACACTTTTAAGCTCCAACGAAAGAACTGTCCCACCTACAGATACTCTATCTATTCGTCAGACATTGCTTTGGACAGTCTGTCAGAAACACTCAGTCTGCTTGCCACGAGACCTCTCCAGGCCTTACTTCACTCGTTGCTCATTCTTTACTTTATTATAATTACACTTAACATAATAAATTACCTTCTGTGGCAGTGAATACGTCAAACACGTCACTCATAATACCAATCAAACTGATACTTTCCATCCATTGAGGCTGACAACACAAAGAACTCTTAGAGCTGCACTCTCCAACTAACACCCAGTCAATTTAACCTTCGTCACTATCCTTTGATAAATATCCAGCAGGTTCAGAACTGACAGCGTCAGGTCAGCCAGAGAATCCGGCAGCTGGTCCAACATTGGAGGCTCCCACTATCCACCCCTTCAATATCCACAACCGACCTCTTCAACCATTCAAACTTCGCAGCAGAGGTGATCCAGTTATTCGCGCATAAGTTTCATTAACCCACCGCTTTCGAATTCATTGTGCTCGGCGCCTCAAATCTGAATTATAGCTTTCGAGGTCATTAATTTTATATGCTTTAAATTAGGGGCTTGGACAAGTTCCATATAGTTATTAAAACGCTTCGTTGTTTTGACGGGGAAAGTTATAGGTTGCGGGGATGAAGTAGGTTGTCCCAGAGTGGAACTATGCAGATTTAATTTTAGGGTAATTTAGGGTAGGGTATCTATTGAAATACTTCCTTGCCGGAAGCTTGTGTTCCATTAAATTAGTGTGAAATCATGTCTTGAATTGTTATCATATTCTAATAAAAATAAAAAGTACATGGTGTATTCCAATATTGATATTGATTAGTATGAATGATAACAATTTTATTGTTAATACTATGAATATGTTTATAATAATATGGTATTATGGAGAAATATATAAATCCAGAAAATAAAGTAATTTTCTTAGTAATAAAATGTAGTAATTAATAGGACAGAAAATACAAAACCATACTCCCGTTTTACAGGTAATGCATGCGATTAATATGCAGAAGTGAGCAGGTTGAAATGCATTTGTGGTGTTCATTGCAGGTGTTGTTTTAAGAATTCGTTTTTCGTTTTGTTTTTCGAATCGATAATAAGACTGCCTGATTGTCACTTTCTGGTCAGTTTTCCATACAAAAATGTGAGACCGTTGTCTTGCCAAATGCAAAGCCTTCCTCTCATCACAAGTGAATAGGTTGTTCAATACATACGTAACTAGAGTAATAACGTTAAAGCAAAAATTTCTATAAAAAATAATTACAGTTTGTGTATATTGTTTCATTAGATTTTTCCCATGTGTGAATTAATTTCAGTGTTTTAATTTTTAATTTACAAAGATGAAGGATATTTGTCTTCGGAGCCTGATGGCAAAGTGACTAGCGCTCAGTACCAAATTATTCTGGCTCGAGTCCCGGCTGTGCCGTAGATGTTTGTAGTGGCTTGGAATCTAATTTAAACTCCAGGTTCCTGTTTAATATAATAGTAGAGTTTAAGGCGTAGTGCTGACAGCCCTGAAAGAAAATAAAAGAAAGAAAATTCCAGTCTCGAAATTTTCCAATGGGCAGACGGCCTTGGCGCACTATGGGGCTGTTGCGCCAATGATGATTATGATTTAATTTATCTTCAACTCAAATATTAAAAAATTATCTGCTGTTCAGTTGCAATAATATTTTTTCACTAGTTCATTTTTACAAACTTCAATTTTTAATTTAACATATTCAGTAAAAACTATACTTTTTTATATACACGAATGTATCGAAATAAAATTAGTTGACAGCCAAAAAATTTCAACTACAATATTGATGAATGTATAGTTGAATAGATAATATAATAAAAAAAAAGTTGTTCAAAGTTTTGAATTTCATATTTGCAATTTTTTCTTATCTGTTTGTTTCTGAATAATTTTTGATAGAAGATAAATTTTATTTCCGAAATAGATTCAAGATATAAATTGTATTCTTATACTTTGTTTATACTAATTTTATTTTATTTTAAAATTTATTATGAACTATTATAATTTAAAATAAAATAAAATTTTAATTACATGACATGGAAAATTTTTCCTGTATATTGATAAGAGTTAAAAGTCAAATTTTTAATTGAATATCCTTAGAAATAAAATAGTTTTAGACATTTTTTGTTATATAATTTTGCATGTGTACTTTAAAGTAAACAAAAGTAGGACATTGATGATTTTTAGATAAATTTGATTTAGATTTGTTACCCGAAAATAAAATTGATTCTCTGTTATTGTTTTTTATAGATATAAAACAAAGCAGGAATATTGTGTTGTAATATTTAATTAAATTTGTATTTATCTTAAATTTATTTAAATTTAATTTTTTATTTAATATAATATTTTTTAATTAATTTTTCGATTCTTCTATTTATAAATATATTCGATCTCTGAAATTCTACACAATAGTCTAAAAATATGTATTTTTATAATTCACGCTAAGTTAAATAGATGTAGTTGATGTGATTATATTTAAATGAATTTCCTTTTCCCTTTGAAAAGTTTTTAAAATGTTTATTAATATTAAAATTTTATTTATGTACTTTCAAATATTTTGCCATCAATTTTTTCATGATCTAACTTTTAATTAATAACACATCATGTTAGCATAATATTTCATTTTACAGTAGTATAAGGAGTTAATGTGATAAATTTTGGCATTCAACTTAGTACCTAATTAGATACAGTTATTGTCACGTACACTTATTGAAATAAGAACTAATTCATCAACATGGAATTGTCGCTAGATGAAATATTTAAATCCAATTGAAATTTTGCATAGGTGCTTGTGACTTTGATTTATGTAAGCAATTACAAAAATAAAGGCAAAAGATCATTCATTGCAGGAAAAATTACAAAGAAAGGCATGCTCTGATATCTCTTTGGACCCCCTATAGTTTGAATGCACGCTGCTATACAGTCGAGCATTAAGGCATGAAGGCATTTGACATTATGCCCCGATATCTAATTCCAGAGCCATCGTAAATATGTCCATAGTTTCACCAAATTCCAAGGCTGTCCAACTTGTCAATCCAGGTCATCTTAAAAACTTTCAAGCTGTGATAGGTCTGACAACTTGTCTCCATTCCATAACAACCCAATTCAGCAGTGCAGCTCTACACTATAAACAGATGTGAAGATAGATGACTGGCAGGGGCAGCCCAGATAATGAATACTGATAAAGCAATTAATTGTTAGCCAGGTATATCGTCTTTGTTGATCTAAGGGAAGTGTTTGGTCATCCGAGGATTTCCTGAGCTGAGTTGCTGTGTATGGGAACTCCTTGTCATCCACTGTCCAACAACGCCTTGTAATAGAATTGCCGAGATGACGGGCAACTCACGAATTTGAACCATACAGCCTCAATCAATCGGTCATTTATCAACTCTTACAGGTTGATATTGGGGCCTGAATGGCCGAGTGGCTTGTGCTTTACCATAGGTTTCGGGCTCGAGTCCGAATCCACTTTAAGCCGTAGACACCGGTCTCATAGGATTGTTGAGCGTTGGGCGTAGAGCTGACAATCATACCCCGTAAAAAGAAAAAATATCTCTGGTCTGGAAATCTACCAGGAAAGCTGTGATAGGTCTGACAACCATAACAACCCAATAACAACCATAACAACCCGATCCAGCAGTGCAGCTCTACATTATAAACAGATGTGAAGATAGATGACTGGCAGGGGCAGCCCAGATGATGAATACTAATAAAGCAATTAATTGTTAGTCAGGTACCTCGTCTTTGTTGATCTAAAGGAAGTGTTTGGTCATCCGAGGATTTCCTGTGCTGAGTTGCTGTGTATGGGAACTCATTGTCATCCACTGTCCAACAACGCATTATAATAGAATTGCCGAGATGACGGGCAACTCACGAATTTGAACCATACAGACTCAATCAATCGGTCATTTATCAACTCTTACAGGTTGATATTGGGGACTGAATGGCCGAGTGGCTGGTGCTCTGTACCATAGGTTTCGGGCTCGAGTCGGAATCCACTTTAAGCCGTAGACCCCGATCTCATAGGATTGTTGAGCGTTGGGTGTAGAGCTGACAATCCTACCCCGTAAAAAGAAAAAATATCTCTGGTCTCGAAATCTACCAGTAGGTAGACGGCTTTGGCCCACACTGGGCTATTGTGCCAATGATGATGATGATGACCGGTTGAAATTTATATCTACGGTGGCATAAAAACATATTTTTCATATGATAACGCGTACGGACACATGAACGCATACGCAACACATGAACGCGTACGCAACACATGAATGCGTACGCAACACAAGAACGCGTACGCAACACATGAAACGCGTTCATAGCAATTCAATAAGTCTTTTATGCGATGTAGACACATTAAACTCTACTGACTTTAGCTAATGCGCAGTCAACAAATAACCGTTTACAAATATATTTGACAACTGCTCCAAAACATGGTATAAAGACTTATATCTTCATACCATATTTTGGGGCAATCAGATAAAACCTACTTGGTGCGCATGAAAGCGTGCGCTTTTAGGGCAATGAATGTATATTGATTTTAAATACTGTAAGGTCAGCACAATTTCGATATTTTCAGCAAAACTCTTTACGTGACTCAAGTACGGAAAGTTAAAGTTAAATAAGATTATAGTTTTCAGCCTTGGTTGGAAATTTTTCTTTTAAAAGATGATTGGATTTTCACAATCAGATATAAAGATTAGGATTATTTTAAGAGAATTTCGTTTTTTTTATTAATATAGCATACAAATTAGTATACAATACGAGTTACGTATTGTTATATATATATATATATATATATATATATATATGTATGAACATATTCTGGATAAAAACTACAGAAATTATAATAGCATAAGTGAAAATCAAAGAAGAGAAAGGCGAAGAGCCTTATAAAAAAAAATCGGCTTCTGGCCGGCTGTTAAAGAGGTCATAAATATATAAGGAGTTTCAATTACAATTTATTAATTGTTGTCTAAATTTTAATAAAAATCATTGAAAAAAGTTAAAAATAAAGCAAGTTTCTTTTATAAATATAATATTCATTTCAAACTCTATATAACATATTACACACACACACTTAATATTTCAATGCTTATTAATATTTTTCTTCGTTTATTAATGGTTTTTTGTCCTTGAAGAACAAAATTGCCTGAAAAGGACGACATGTGGACGGATCTCATTCAGATACACCTGCTCTTTAATGATAAATATTTTTACACTTTAAAGGTTTGCTATTTATATTTTAGTATATATATATATATATATATATATATATATATATATATATATATATTAAGTAGAACTAAATTGCGAGAGAAATATAAATTTTGAAACTATTTATACAATGTAAAACAGTCAGTTTCCTGCAATTAAAAATGTTAGTTACCTTTTATTAAAGATTAAATCATTTAAATTTTTATGAACATAATTTCAACAAAATAAGATCTGGGGATGATTTGAAAAGGCACACGAAAACAGAAAGATGAAAAAAAAAAATTAGAGATCAACAAGCATTTCAGACAGTTTTCTGATAAATGTCGTTGAGGAGTGGGTATTTTTTTTTACTTTTGCAGCTTCTACTTCTGTGCCATCGACGACTTCACGCGGACCTGCACTTGAACAAATGGTTTTCTCGACCAGATGTTACATTTTCTCTTCATTCCTTTTCGTTTTTAACTTGTTTCATTATTTTACTCTTTTTTCTTTTCTTCGTACTTCATTCTTCTTCGTTGTAACTGAGTGTGCTTTTACGGTTGAAATCCGACATTAATTTCACGGGTGTCACAATTGTCTGCTGGATAAAAATTAACTCGTTTCTGTTTCTCTTTGGTTTCTTTATTCTTTTCTAAAACGATTCGGTCAGGCTACTTTTATATATAAGTTTTAAAAATGGGATTTGCTGCCTTAGTGGGAACTAATTATCATTTTGTTGCTGCTGTTTTTAGTTTTAGTTTTAAGCAATTACTTTCTGGTTAGTTAAATGCATTTTAACTAACCAGAAAGAATGATTAACTAAAGAATAACTAAAGAATGATTAAGAGATTAGTCAAATATTGGGCTTAAGTAATAAATGGAATCTTTTAGTCTCATTCAAATTGATGGGGATAAAAAAATACCAAGATGGTTAAATAGTAATAAATGCCTTAAGAATGTCTTATTATGGGAAATTAATTCATAGTAATCTTACAGAGAAGTTTTTTGAAAGGAATGAAGACATAATGCAGGTTAAATTAAAGGAATGGCTACTTAGGAAAATTACATTTTAACGAATCATTCTTAAAGGCATGTTTTTAATTGCTCTATATCATAATGGAAAATAAGTAATTCCAAGAATTAATTTTTTTTAACTTTTCTAAATGACAGCAGAAATTATTTATTTTAATAATACATAGAATAATACTGCAGTATTGTTTATTTGTTTGGGTATCATTATTGAAGGATCATTTAAGTATTTATACTTAAACATATTTTTATTTTATGTCAATTTGTAACTATATGACTTCTGTGTGATTAATAATGTATGTGATTAAGTAAATGATATGTTGTTCAATTTATCTTAATGCATTTTGCTTTTAAATCTTTATATTCTTTTCCTATAATATTCTGTATAAAATATAATAAATCCTTATCATTATCTATTTAAAGAAATTTTCAAATTTAAAAAAAAAAAAACCTTTCATAAATTAAATTATTTTAATTTATGGAGGATAATTTATTTTAAATAGGAACACATATATTAGAATTAAGAAAACACTAAAATTTTAAATATTATTTTCTATACAAACTATGCTGTAAAAATCTGTTAAAGTATATTATTATTAGAAAGTATTACAAAAATAATTCCTGTAACCTAATTAGTTTAACATTAAATTATACTTTTCTTACTTCCAACTTTGCTATAAATAATCTGAGATTCACTATCAAAATCATTAAAAGAATAGAACAAATAATAATAAATATTATGTAGATATAAACTGTAATGTAGTATATATAAATGTCTAAAATCACCTTAATTATATTATCTAACTAATCAGAAAATATTTATGTATTACAAAGTATTATTTACCTTTATTAGCAAAATAGAAAAATTATTTCTTATAATGAAAACAATCGTGTGATTTTGTAAACAACAATAGTAATATAATTGATTTGAAATCAAGTTTGGATTAATGAAATTTTTCTTTTATACGAACTTTGTTTTCTGAACATTCAAATTTTCATTTACTGAAATATGCAAAGTATTTTCAGAATTTGCCCTTTTATAAGATCTAGAGTTTAAATATTAAACATAGATGGTATCTACTGATGGGTATTTCTTAAACAAACAAAACAGAAACCGTTAAACAAGTTTCTGGAACTAGGCAATTCCCTATTTCTAAATTTTCACGTGTAAACTTGATTAAAATTACTTTCATTATTCTCATAATCTCTTTAGATCTTTTTTTTCTGAAAACGCGTGTGGTAAATAGAATTAGAGGCCATAATGATGCATAATAAAAAAAGATATTTTGAAATGTATGATTTAAATGATCGCTTTAATGATTAAGAGTTATTTCAGAATTTAAAAAAGTAACTTTTTAAAAACCGTGTTTTACAAAAGACACATTACATTTTTTTGCATCACAAATTAGATACTTATGTGGAACTTCTAGAACATTTAACTCATTTTTCAAAATCACATCCCCCGTTTTTTTTATTTATTTATTTTTTATTTTATTATTTTTTTTAAGGAAATTTAGCTACTTCCTCTTAATAAATGTATGCCACTTGAAGAGTTGAATCACAACAAAACTCATAACACAACTTCATTTCTCTTAATTTAAATTCACCTTTCTCATCACGGCGTTGCACATCTGTTTCATCATTTTAACAGAAAAGGAAAAGATGAAGAAAAAAATTAGCGATCAACAAGCATTTCAGACAGTTTTCTGATAAATATCGTTGAGGATTTTTTTACTTTTGCAGCTTCTACTTCTGTGCCATCGACGACTTCACGCGGACCTGCACTTGAACAAATGGTTTTCCTGACCAGATGTTACATTTTCTCTTCATTCCTTTTCGTTTTCCACTGGTTTCATTATTTTTTTCTGCTTCTTTTTTTTTTGTCCTTCATTCTTCTTCGCTATAACTGAGTGTGCTTTTACGGTTGAAATCCGACATTAATTTCACGGGTATCACAATAGTCTGTTGGATCAAAATTAACTCGTTACTGTTTCTCTTTGGTTTCTTTATTCTTTCCTAAAACGATTCGGTGAGGCTATTTCTATATATAAGTCTTAAAAATGGGATTTGCTGGCCATGGTTGGAACTAATTATTATTTTGCTGCTGCTGTTTTTAGTTTTAGTTTTAAGCAATTACTTTCTGGGTAGTTAAATACGTTTTCCTTTTCGATCGATTAAGAGATTAGTCAAATCTTGCGCTTAAGTAATAAATGGAATCTCTTTAGTCTCATTAAAATTGATGGGGCTAAAAAAAAAAGAAATACTAAGTTGGCTAAATAATACTAAATGCCTTAAGAATGTTTCATTACGGGAAATTAATTCATAGTAATCTTAGAAAATTTGTTTTTCAAAGGAATGGAGACATAATGCAGCTTAAATTACACGAATGGCTACTTAGGAAAATTACATTTTAACGAATCATTCTTAAAGATATGTTATTAATTGCTCTATTTAATAATGAAAAATAAGTAATTCTAAGAATGAATTTTTTTTTAACTTTTTTAAATGACAGTAAAAATTATTTCTTTTAATAGCATATAGAATAACACTTCAGTATTGTTTATTTGTTTGGGTATCTTTATTGTAGGATCATTTAATTATCTATATTTAAACATATTTTTAATTTACGTCAGTTTGCAACTCAATGACTTCTGTGGGATTAATAATGTATATAATTAAGTAAATGATATGTTGTTCATTATATCTTAATGCATTTAACTTTTATATCTTCATAATATTTGACTATAATATACTGCAGAAAATATAATAAATCCTAATCATTATTTATTTAAGGAGATATTCATTTTTTTTTAATGCGTAAATTTAAAATTTTATATAGATAATTTATTTTAAATAAGAACACATATATTAGAATTAAGGAAGCACTAATATTTTAAATATTATTTTGTACCCCAACTTTGCTGTAAAAATCTGTTAACATATATTAATATTAAAATATATTATAAAAATAATTTCTGTAATTGAATTATTTTAACATTAAATTAAACTTTTTTTACTCCCAACTTTACTACAAATAATATGAGATTCACTATCGAAATCATTAAAAGAATAAAAGAAATAACAATAAATATTATATATATATGTAAAGTGTAATGTAGTATATATAAATGTATAAAATCCCCTTAATTGTATTATCTACCGAATCAGAAAATATATATGTTTACAAAATATTATTTACCTTTATTAGCAAAATAGGAATAATATTGATTATAAGGAAAACAGTCGTGCAATTTTATAAACAACTACTAGTATTGTAATATAATTGATTTGAAATGAAGACTGAATTAATGAACTTTTTCATTTATACAAACTTTATTTTTTGATCATCAGAATTCTTATTTACTGAAATGTGCAAACGTTTTTCAATATTTGCCCTTTTCTAAGGTCCAGTGTTTAAATGTTAAACATAGATTTTATCTACTGAGGAGTATTTCTTGATTAAACAAAACAGAAATCGCTAAACGAGTTTCTGGAACTAGGTAAATCACTATCTCTAAATATTCCCGTGTGAGACTGGTTAAAATTACTTTCATTATTCTCATAATCTCTTTATCTCCTTTTCCCAAAAAAAAGCATGTGATTAATAGAAATGGAGAGCATCATGATGCATAGTAAAAAAGAGAAGATATTTTTAAATATATGATTTAAATTGTCCTACTAATGCATTGAATTCCTTCATTATTAATATTGTAGAGGTTATCATAATATTTTTAGGAATTGTTTGGTATGCGTAAAAAATATAAAACCTCTTTAAAAAAGGTTCTACAAGATTTAGTTGGAGTTATAAATGATTCAAATAATTAACTTTTGAATAATTTCAAAATATTTTATAGGAATACTTTAAAAATAAATGGGAATACTATACATTACGGAATACTTTAAACTAGTCCGGTCTAGGTGAAAGTGTGTAACAACTGCAAGGTTTATGTAAAACATAATGCAGATTTTACACTGATGTAATTGAACTTCTATTTGATAAGGACTGTAAATTTTGTAAGTAATAATTACAGTGCTCTATTTTCTGAACATCCGAATTCTCATTTACTAAAATGTGAAACATTTTTCAATATTTGCCATATTATACGGTCTATTGTTTAAATGTTAAATATTGATGTTATCTACTGAAGAGTATTTCTTGATTAAACAAAACAGAAACTAGTTTCTAGAACTAGGAGATGCATTATCTCAAAATTTTCACTTCTTAGCCTAGTTAAAATGACTTTCGTTATTCTCATAATCTCCTTTAGCTCCTTTTTTGCAGCGAAATAATATGTGATTAATAGAACTGGAGGCCATAATGACACATAATAAAAAAAAATTTTGAAATGTATGATTAAATAATCATACTAATGCATTGAATTCATTCATTATTAATATTGCTGAGGCTATCATAATTTTTTTAGGAATTGTTTGGTATGTGTAAAAAATGTAAACCTCTTAGAAATTTTTTTAACAAGATTCGATCAAATAATTCTTTTTGAATAATTTCAAAATATTTTATGAAAAGCATTAAAAATATACTTTAAATCAATCCAGTATAGGTGAGAGCGTGTAACAACTGGAGGATTATGTAAAACAAAATGCGGAATTTACACTGTTGTGATAGAACTTCTATCGGATAAAGACTGTAAATGTTGTAAGTTGTAAAACTTTCACATTAAATATAGTGCTCTATTCTCTGAACATACTAATTTCCCTTTACTGAAATGGGCCAGCACTTTTCAATATTTACGGTCTTTTCCTTAAATGTTAAATATAGAGGATATCAACTGAAAAGTATTTCTTGATTAAACAAAACAGAAACCACTAAAAGAGTTCTGGAACCAGGAGATTTATTATCTCTAAATTTTCTCGTGTAAGCTAGGTTAAAATTACTTTCATTATTCTCATAATCTCTTTAGCTCCTTTTTCCCCAAAAACATCATGCGATTAATACTCTCATGTCCATAAATTAAGGATAATTCAGAATCACACAGAAATCTAACTCTAAAATAAAAATTTCACCTGTAGAATTATCACACACATCTTGAAGAAGAATATGCAAATTACAGGAAACCACCAGATGGCGCGGATAGTACGTCACAATGACGACAGTGTAAGAGAAGGGTATATAAGGAATGGTGGCAAAGAAGTAAAATTGTTCACAGGCGCTTTAAAAGCCTTTCAGTGCAATAACCACATAGTTATGGCACAAAGGAAGCATTTGGATGATGTTTTATGTGGTAGAATTATCGGACGACTGGAATGTGGACGTAACCAGCTGGAAGTATCTGAGGAACTTGGAATCGCCCAGAGTGTCATCTCCAGGCTTTGGCAACGATTCCGAGATGATGGTAATGTGAGTAGATGTTACGGCACAGGTCGCCCCCGAGTTACAACGCCGAATGAGGACCGATATTTAGCAGTTACTGCCAAAAGAAACAGACGGAGCACAGCATCAGACCTGTCTCGTCAGCTCTCTTCAGCTACTGGTACGACAGTTTCAAGGCAGACCGTGTGCAGACGCTTATTGCATGTTGGTCTATATACTCGTAGGCCTGTCAGATACGTTCCACTTACCGCAACTCACTGTCGCCTGCGATTAACCTGGAGTAGAGAGCATGCATTGTGGACACCTCAACAGTGGTCTTGTGTGATGTTTTCCGACGAGTCCAGGTTTAGTTTGCAATCTGATTCTCGCCGGACTTTCATATGGAGAGCGCCAGGTACCCGTTACCACCAAGAGAACAACATTGAACGACAACGTTACGGTGGTGCAGGATGGCTCGTTTAGGGAGGAATTATTCTTGGTTCCAGAACTGACCTGCATGTTCAGAGTGTAACGATGACAAGCCACATCTATTGGGATGTCATTCTGGAACAACATGTACGTTTGTTTCGGGGCGTCATGGGTGCTGAATTCAGTTGGAGGATATCACCCGTATGGATTGGCCAGCATACTCACCGGACTTGAATCCAATAGAGCATGTGTGGGATATGCTTGGCCGACGAATTGCAGCCGTCAACCCCCTCCCACCTGTCAACCGGAACTTCGGAGGGCATTGCTTGATGAGTGGTGTAATATTCCCCAAGATGATATTGATAATTTGATACTCAGCATGCCTAGGTGTTGTAAGGCTGTATTGCATCGTCCGGGAGACATACTCCATATGAACCATCATACTAACCCAGTTATACTGTTTTTTGTAAAAAGGTTCGTTTTTGAAATTTGCTCCAGGGAGTAAAAATCGCAATTTTTATTAATTATGTCAAACATATAGCATCTGTTCTGCTCTTTACCTTTTGTTTAATAAATAGACTTTACAAATAAGTCAAATTTGTTTTGCTTCTGTCTCTTTCTTTGCCTGAACTTCATTATCCTTAATTTATGGACATGAGTGTAGAACTGTCCGTAATGAGATATAATAAAAGAAGACATTTTGAAATGTGTGATTTAAATGATCCTACTCATGCATTGTATTCATTTATTATTAGTACTGTAGAGGCTCTCATAATATTTGGTATAATGTACATATTTCGTATAATGCAAAATATTTTATGGAAAGCATTACAAAATATTTTTAACTGGTCCAGTATACGTAAGAGCGTGTAACAACTGCAGAGTTTAAGTAAAACATAATGAAGATTTTACACATATGATTGAACTTCTATCTGATAAGGACTATAAAGGTTGTAAGTTATAAAACTTTTACATATTAAATACAATGTTAATGCATAATAAATATAAACTTCTTTTTTGAGTAAATCATTCATGTGTGTATATAACAGCATAATATATTCAAAGTTTGTTCAAATGATATAGGTTTTCGAAGACATTTAATCCAGGCTTTGAAACTCTTTGATGCCGCAATTCCTTCCTCTGCTTATGTGACATCAATTTTCTGAGAAATAGACCAAGAGAATCAGAACCAAGGAAAAAAGATTCGGAAAAAAAGAAATTTCCAAAGTTGACATAATCACTTTAGCTCCTTTTTTTTCCCGAAGAGCTGCCCGGACAAAAATTCAATTGCCCACGGGCATTACGATGGCCTGCTTTTTCAGGTTTCTGTTTGTCTTTCCTATAAAAACTTTTTTTTTTCTTCCACAGCATTTAGGAGCTTAAGTACATTTTCTTTTTTGGGCGAAGAAAAAAAAAAAAAAGAAAAGAATTATGCGTCTTTCGTGTTGGAAGTCAGAAGCACATGATGTAATCTTTGCTTTGAACTGGATGGAAGTTCAATACGAATTTAAACAAAGCTTTATTCACTTATTCGAAATCTTCTTCTTGAGTTGTTGGTTTTTTAAACTGTTTGAATCTAATGTCTTGGAAACATTTTTGTCTCAATCATTACTTTAAAAAAATAACAAAAATTATATTCAAGCGTTAAGATTGTCGGTGAGAACTCGTTCAGATATAAGAGGAAAAAAATGTTTAAGAAATGTATTTGCTAACATTAAATAAATTTATTTTTTAATTTAAGCTATTTTTATTTGCATTTCCTTTGTAAATATAAAACGCAATGATATTTATATGTATTAAAAAAAACCTGAAAATCCTTTAATATTTTTATTTACTTGTCTTTTAAATAAAGTAGGAATTTCTATTTACTGAATTTTAATAATCTGCTAATTGTTGAATTTTAATAAATTTTGTTAGTTGTGTATTGTTAGTAATAAAGATTACTAATAACATGAGATGGGACCTGATGGCCAAGTGACTAGTGCTCTGATGCTCTGTGCAGCATGTTTCGAATGGTAACATGGATGTTCGTAGGGAATCGGAATCCACTTAAAACAGTAGGTCCCGGTTTAATATGATAATGTGGCTGTAGAGCATTGTGAATATGGCTGACAACCATTGAGCATAGGGCTGACAACCAACCCCGTTAAAAGAAAAATATCTCCTGTCTCGAAATCTGCCTATAAGCAGATGGCCGTGCCCCACGATGGGGCTGTTGCTTTAATGAATACGAAGAAAGAATACGAAGAAGTCCATTTAAAATAATATACCTGCTTAAATTTATTCAGTGTTTCAAAGACATGTTACATGTCTGTAAATCTTTAATATTTAAGCATTTCTTCAATTTCTTGTTAATGTAAGACAATAAATCATTTTTTTAATTTATTTTATATCATAAAAAAAAAGTGAACTATTAACACTATCAACTAAATCAAGCAATATCCAAATGTTTACATAAACATTTTTAATTTATTTATGTTATATCTGAAATGAATTAATACTACATTTAAATAGTAGATTATCCATTATGCTTTATAAATTTGAAGTTATGCTTAAAGTTATAGCTATAATTTATTCAAATTAGTATGATTTTATGACAGTGTATACACGTTGAATACATTGGAACTTATATAATTTCAAAGATATAAATTTAGTGCATAAATTTCCAGATAAATCCTTTAAAGTACACAAGAGAAGTTTTTAGTGTAGATTCACCTAAAAGGGGTATATACATATAGCACAGAATATTTAGATATTTTACGTAAGTACTATAAATCACAAGAATTTTTTATGTAAGCAGTAAATAATACAAACATACATTCTTAACTTAGAATAACACCACTGAAATTATAGATATACAAAAGGATTACACAATATACATAATGTTAGTATAAATATATGAATCCTACGGTACATGAAACTGCTAAAACTATTCATATCTTTAATGAATGCAGTCAGTTTGTTTATAAATAAACATTTACCTTGGACCGAAATTCATCGAAAGTATGCACTAGAAGTAATTTCTTCATTCGCTGATTCTCTCCCAGAGATAATATTCCAGAGCTAAACGCCAAAATTAATTGGCTCAACTTGTGATTAAGAGGCTCACTGAGCACAAGAAATTATTTTCACACCCCATTTGCCACCTAAAGAGGCATGTCCTTAAGTCAAATAAAAGCATTTATTATGTTCGTGGAGAAATATGTTGCGCAATTAGGGGAAACAGTGAAAATCGAGTATTAAACGTGAAGAGTTAGATGTTATGTTGTAACATCAGACGTGACTATATGCTTTCATACAGTACTATAAAAATTAAAATAAATAAAAGAAACGATAACCATCTCGAAAACAATACATAAATCAAACACCATTTTGATAATGATAGCGTGGGCAAAGTGTATCGCATCGACATTCAGGGTGATAGGTGGAAGTTTATGGTTTTTCTCATAGTTACTCATAATACTAATGAACACTAAACATCAACACAAAAGTCAAAATAGAAATGCAGCATTTTTTGCTCATGAGAAGAGTTTAGGCATTTCATTCTCAGGAGACAGGAATATATACTATTTGAAAAATATATAATAAACCCATCACTCAAATTTGACAGCAAACGATCTTTATTTTGGATAGTTATATTACATGCATTTAGTGTTTGTATTAATCAGAACAACCTGTCAATCAAATCTGACAGCAGATAGTCGGTATCATGTATAAGGAGGAAATTAGCGAGTGTCCGTGTGACCTTCACGGGTCAAATCAACTACAGATTAAATATTATATCATATTAGTTGTTCCGTCGTGATTGGTGATAGACCACGAGTTGAGAAATGTATACTCCAGTGAGAAGGGAGGGAATCGGTCCTCTCCTCTTGACGGATTGTCTTAAAAGGATATTTTTGGTGAAGAAGGGAGAGTGTTTTGCGACCAGTCGACCAGAAGTGTTTTTTAATTCCTTTTTATTATTTATTTTCTTTGAAGTGACTGAATAGACTAGAGTTTTCCGCTTATTTTCAAAGTGAGCCCCTTGTGGGTTTGTGCATAACACCGTCTGATAGTTAAGGCCTGCCGCAGACCAGGTGTTCAGATTTGTCGTAGACTCGAGAACTTTGAAAATCTCCGAACTTAGAGTGAATTGTGTCCTTGAATTGTGAGTTTATATCCTTAATTTTAATTTTTTTGTAAATAGAGTTCTGTATATATATATATATATATAAACTCTATTTACAAAAGAATATATATATATACTATATATATATTCTTAATATAAGAATATATATATATATATAATGTTCGTGAATAAAATGTAATGTATTTCCATGAACCTGAAAGTGGTCATCTTCTTGACACCCTTATAAGTCCAGTAGGTCGAGACTTTACAGAACTAACAAGTAGTGAAATATTAACACAGTAATTTTGTACAAATAATGACATTACTGCTATTCACTACACGCATATTGTATAGCAAAACTATCAAATTATGCTCTGTATAAAATTCTCGAAGATCCTCACATCCAGATCTCTCAGACAAAGAAAAAAAATAGGAAAAATATTTTTAAGATACAAAATAAACATAAGCTGCGGCAACAAAATTGAAAATCTTTAAAAATAATAAACAACGAAAGGTTGAAAGACTAGAATTGTATTGGTAGATCAAAATAAAACACACAAATTTATACAACGTATATAAAAACAGTGTATGAAACCAGTTGTCCAGAAAATCCATAAAACGCTAAAAAAATTAATAAAACATAAAAAAAACTTATAAAAAAATAATAATGATAATAAGAATAATATATTACACCATGAGGATAGCTTTATCAAAGGATACGTGCTATCATGTTATATATTAGCCATGATAATTCATGCTATGTATTTTCAGGATATAAGTCTATTAATAGTTAATTGGAATTCTTTTATTTCCTTATATATATTATTTTGAAGAGTGTTATAAATGTTATTGATGATGTCAAGAAATTCAGCTTGAAAGTATTTTTTGAAGCAAGCTTTATTAAATAAATATTAGGAAGATTTCTTTGAAAATTTCGAAGGTTTAAAATAATTAGGTCATCCACATGTAATTGACAGCATGTTTATATAAGACAATATTTTTCTTCGAAGTAGTGCTAATAAAGATAAACTAATATTTATGAATAATTAGTTCTTTGCAAAATACCTTGAGTTTGGATGTAAAGATTCTTATTATTGTAAATGTAATTATTGAAGGAGTAGAGATTACAGTTTAGTCCAGTATTAAAGTTTACATTTAGAATATTATGATAATCGTGATAATGTGAGTTTAAGGTATCTTGGTGATTTTTAAGCGGAATACTGGTGAAAAAATTCTTAAAATCAAAGATATAATATATACTGTTAAAAAGTCATTTAAAAATTTTAAAATAGCTTTAATGTTGCTCATTATCCATCTGTATAAATAAATCCTGATAGCATTAAAAATTACATTGAAAAGATTATCAAATACCTCCTACTTTATCTATATATGTATACATATATAGATACACTGAAGTGACAAAAGTCATGGGATACCTCTTAATATCGTGTCGGCCCTCCTTTCGCCCGGCGAAGTGCAGCAACTCGACTTGGCATGGACTCAACAAGTCGTTGGAAGTCTTCTGCAGGAATATTGAGCCATGCTGTCTCGATAGACGTCCATAATTGTGAAAGCGTTGATGGTGCAGGATTTTGGGCACGAACAGACCTCTCGATGATGTACCATAAATGCTCGATGGGATTCATGTCGGGCGATCTAGGTGGCCAGATCATTCGTTGGAATTGTCCAGAATGTTCTTCAAACCAATCGCGAACAGTTGTGGCCCGGTGACATGGCGCATTGTCATCCATAAAAATCCCATCGTTGTTTGGGTACATGAAGTCCATGAATGGCTGCAAGTGATCTCCAAGTAGCTGAACATAAGCATTTCCAGTCAATGTTCGGTCCAGTCGCACCAGAGGACCAAGTCCATGCCATGAAAAAACAGCCCACACCATTACGGAGCCACCACCAGCTTGAACAGTGCCTTGCTGACAGTTTGGGTCCATGGCTTCGTGGGGTCTGCGCCACACTCGAACCCTACCATCAGCTCTTACCAACTGAAATCGTGACTCGTCGGACCAGGCCACGGTTTTCCATTCATCTAGGGACCAACCGATATGCTCACGTGTCCACGAGAGTCGCTGCAAGCGATGTCGTTCTGTCAGTAAAGGCACTCGAGTCGGTCTTCTGCTGGAATAGCCCAAGAAAGCCAAATTTCTCCGCGTCTGTTAGAAAACAGACAAGTCCCTTGTACGTTCCACATTGATTTCTGCGGTTATTTGACGCAGTGTTGCTTGTCTGTTAGAATTTACGACTCTTTGCAGACGTCGCCGGTCTCGGTCGTTAAGTGCAGGCGGTAGACCATTGCGCTGTCCATGGTGGGATGTTATGCCTGAAATTTCATACTCTCGGCCCACTCTTGACACAGTGGATCTGGGAATGTTGAATTCCCTAACGATTTCCGAAATGGCATGACCCATGCGTCTAGCTCCAACTAACATTCCGCGTTCAAAGTCTGTTAGTTCCCGTCGTGTGGTCATCATCAGGTCAAAACCTCTTCACATGATTAACTTGAACAGAAATGAAAGCACTGCGCATTTATACTTGTTCTACGCGATGCTACTGCCATCTGAAAATTTGCATATTGCTATCCCATGACTTTTGTCACTTCAGTGTAAAGTATATGTAACACAGGGAATGAAACGATAAGTTATTGGGGTTTTGTTAAACTTTTGTACATTGTTACATTAAGAAATTTAATGGACTGATTTACTGATTTTGAGGAACAATGTTAAAAACAATGTTAAGAACTCGTTAGGAGTAGATGAGAAGCAGAGTAGAAGAAGTATTCAGTAAATATAATATTGAGTAGGAGTAGGTGTGTAGAAGAATTATAGCAAATTCATGTAATATAGCTTAAGGATGAAGTCATGGTTATTAAAGTGTTTATAAATTGAAGTAATGATAAATTATTATTAGAGATTTTTTATAACCTTTATTAGTTAAGTCTCATTATAGAAAGTGATAGATCTGGAAGTGTGGTTTATAATAAATTTTGGTTTATAATAAATTCGTTATAATAATTTTTTATTTTTTTATAAATGTTATATTGGAGGGTAAAAAAACATATATACAGATAAGCGTTACTGAAATGCTAAATGTGTTTGCGTTAGCTACGTTGCTGTCGCTAGATCTGTTTTGAAGTGGATACTATCTTATAATGATCGGAAACAACTTGGTTAATAATATTGAGAATATGTATTTCTCAAAAAAGATATGTTCAGAAAATAATTAGTTTTTTTTTATTTCCTGGATGACCTATATCTGACCTTGCATGTGTATATATATATGTATATATATACATTATTTAAGATTGTTTGTTTTCAACATATTATGTATTCAACCTCCTAGTTTCATGAGTGGTAGTAAATGAGTTTTTGTAGATATATACATAGAAGAAATATTAAATTGTCTAGCAAATTTGAGTAATATATCTTACAGATGGGTCGTGGTTATTAGAGGGTGTATCAATTAAACTAATAATGAATTTTTTACTGAAGATTTTTTATAATCTTCAGTAAAAATGTTTTTTTTTTTTTTTTTTTTTTTTTTTTTTTTTTTTGATTTCTAGATTTTATCTCTTCAACCTATTATACATATTCCTAGGGAAAGAAGTTGTTTGATTGTTATGGAAAATATTTCGATAAATGTGAAAAAAACATTTGCAACATTTAGCCATTTGACTGAATATAATCTGTAAAGATATTCATTTGTAGATAAAAACAAAGTAAGATGTTTATAAAAGGGAGTTTGAAATGCTGATTAAAGAATGCTTAATAAAAATACTTGATGAAAAAAACAGTAACTTTTTCTGGCATTGGAGATACAATAATTCGTGAAAGCATTTTTTGCTCCTAAATAGATTTAATTAAATTTCATTAAACTCGTTGCTATTTGTTTCGGTACTAGCGTTCATAATCATATATATTTTTTTTATACTTAAATGTCAAAATTAAAAAGCTCATAGAAATTATTTATTTCTGTTTACTTACTCTACTTTTATTCAAGCAGAATTTTTCAGCATGCTAATAATAAATAAAATAAACTGAAAATATTTTAAGGCTAATAATTAACTGTATTATTTTCAACATTGTCGACAATTGCGAATGAATTTAATGAAGTTTCTATGCAGTGAAATTCAAAAGAAAAAGCTGTATGCATCATTTTTTCTGATGTTTGAAATTTTCCATTTATTGTAATTAATTTTGCACGTTTCTCTATGATTTCAACATTTATTAATTAAGTTAGTCTTTGTTTCGAAGAGAAAAAATTAATTTAATATCATAGAGAGGAATTTTACATAGTTCATTACGCATTGAAAGAAAATTAAATTATCGCAATATGCCAATTATCGAAATGAAATACTTTGAAACGAAACATTTTATTAACTAATTTTTTAAAAAAAATTAAAGCAATATCTTTCTATGCGGTAAATTCATTTATTCAAATTGTCATTTAGTACTTTAAACACTTACAAACTGAAAATTAGGTTTATATTAATTTAAGAAATTAATTTTTATATATTGGTAAATAACTTATTCAAATTACTAATTGAAATTCACATGTAGGAAATAATTAAAAATTTAATTAAATCAAAGAGGAATCTAAAATTAAAACTATTTTCAAGCAAATGAATCTTTGTAATTTACTCATGTAAATTGTAAATTTTTAACGTTAAAAATACTTGAAGAGATGAACTTAGACATTAAAATAACATAACTCAAAGGGAAGATAAATTATTATAAAATGCTATTTTCATTTAATCAAAAAATTTGGCCTCATTCATTGAACAGGAATAAAACATTTAAACTTTTTGATGTATTTCTCATTTAGAAAATAATTATTTATATTGTGAATTATGCATTTTTAAATGTAAGCCACAATCATTTAATTATAAAGTTAGTCAGAATAATATGTATCATAGAGATTTCATTTATTTTTATTATTCTTTGAGACATCATTGAAAATGAATATTAAGTATCGAAAATTTGTTTCTTTTTTCAAAACCTTTATCTGATAAAGAAATTTTCATTTAAAAATAAAAATATCTTATTCCTTGGCGGCAGTTAAATTATGGCCATATATGAATTAAATGATACTCATAATTGAAATTATTCATAGCTATTAATAAATACATTTTAATTAAAATATATGAAAAACGTTTTAGTTTACCATAATATTACAACGCAATATCATTATTCTATAGTTATATTGCATTGTAATATTATGATAAACTAAAATAAAGAGTCGTAAAGATTTGCAAAGGAAATTATAGTTATTGCATTTGCCTTTATGCAAGAATATTAATGGGATAAATTCTTAATACATTAATTAAATTGAAATATATTTTCTTGACTTCTATACAAGAACGTTTCCTTGGTCATTTCTGGCTCCATGTCTATACTGATGATTCTGCTAAAAAGGCCTTTAGAATGGAACATTATTTGAATGGAATAACATTGAACACATAATTTTTTGGGATGTAGCTTAATTTGAAAAGGAAAATCAGATAATTTTCTTTTATTTATTTGCATTATATGTTTTCTAAAACGTGACTTCGACAGAAATATTTAGATACATTTGGTGACTGACAACGATAATTCAGATTTGAAATGTTTAACTAAACATATGCTAATTAAGATTGATTATGTAATCATCATTAATATATATTTGCCAGAAGTGCAACAGATGCACGTTCAATTAAGCAAATTTTCTCTATGCATAAATTATTGAATTTTCCAGAGGTAAGTTAAAATTTTAAATTTGTTGCTGTGGTTGTTAAGGCATGCTCTTCATTTTGATCTAAGGAGAAATCTTCTATTGAATCTGAATTGAAATATATTGTCTTGACTTCTATACAAGAACGTTTCCTTGGTCATTGCTGGCTCCATGTCTATACTAATGATTCTGCTAAAAAGGCCTGAAGAAACGTTAGAGCTGGAGTTTATTCTACAGACTTTAAATTATCCTATGCCTTTGGAAGGTACTTTGACAATTTTGATGATGAAATGGAAGATATTTTTTGCCTTAGATAAAATAGACTAGAGTGAAAAAGAAAATATCGTCTTTTTTGTTGATCCCTGGGCGGTAATTAGGGCCTTGATAATTCCCAATCACTCTAAATGGGAGATTTTTAGGAACTGCAAAGTAAAGATAAATAAGCTGTAGAACACCAAGAACTCCATTGCAGAGCAATGGTTCGAAATCATTGCGGATAAATGAAAACAAACAGGCTGATATGTTGGTCAACAATGGATCACTAATAATACAGCTTTATCCGTCTTTGTGGCATATAAAATGATATGTACAACAGTTTCAACTTGTATAGAGAAGAGACTTCTGAGAAAAAATGGAATTTGTTATTAAATAAGTCAACAAGATTTTCCAGTTCCTTGCCTTGTCGGCGTGATCTGCTTTAGACTTCTCACGGACCATGACTACTTGAATAATCTGTATTGAATAGGACTGACCGATACAGATATCTGACCCTGTTGCTATTATGGCGTGCCCATGACTGGAGAGCATCTCAACATATGCCATACTGTTCTTAACTGTTTCCCTTTCTGTGTTACTGAAAATGCCTTTAGTGATTGTTTTTGTCGTACTTTTCCGCATTGAGTTGCTCGTCGATTAATGACGTAGAAGTCGGAGACTGTCATAGGATAAAAAAATTTATCTAACGACATTTGTCTTTATTGTTATTATTATATGAAGTCTTTTATTAAAATGTTGCATAATATTTGGTTTTCCATGATTCTATCAGCTAAGATATATTTGTAGTGAGTTCATCGGACATATATACACTCAAGAGCCAAAACATTATGACCACCCCTACATCTTGCAATGAACTCGCCTGGATGACGTGGAAGGCACGTTATCAGGAGGAAGTGGCATTTAACTGGTATTAAGTGGTGGTATTAATCCATGCCAAGGCGGGTTGAAGCTGTGTTGCACGCCAAAGGTGGGCCAACTCGTTATTGACAGGTGGTCATAATGTATTGGCTCTTGAGTGTATATATATTTGAAAATATATATATAATACATCACTGCTCTTGTTAATAATACTGCATTATATGAAAATTATTTGTACATAATGATGTTAAACAAACCATATAGACTACGTCATCATGACATATCTTCTTTTTGAGATTATAATGAGATTTATATTACATAACAAATAATGCTATGAATTTGACAATAATTAGAATTTAGAAAATTATGCTAAATTTATTTGTATATACAATTTCCAATGATATAGAAATTGATGACAATATGCTTAGATAAATATACAACATTCCTAAATTCAAATGAAAAAAAAAATGTCCAATTAAAATAATGCTTATGACTTTCTGATTTTTTTACCCTTTGCAAAACTCATTATACTGTTTATTTGCACAATGTTTTCAAACCCCTTTAAGCAAAATAACAGAATAATTAAAGCAATAAATTTGGTAGATAAATTTTTAAATGAGTATGTAGAAAGATTTATGTATGAATAAATGTATAAAAAAATGTAGTAATTCTCTTACAATCATCATTTAATTTTAATGAATCTTTGTAACTACTATTTTATGAATTTTTCCTATTTATGGGCTGTAGAATTAAATATCATTTTCTAATCTCGAAATTTAAATATTTAATGAAATATATTTTTTAATTTATAATGATAATAGTTAGATTAACAAATTAAAAAGTATCAATGGATGATTTATTTTGTGTTTTAATATTTAAATCTTTAATTTAAATTGTTAAATATTTAATCCGTTCAATAATAAATAAATACCATATACCTTAATTTTAGATATAAAGTATTTCAGCAGCTTAGAACATATTAATTTTATTTGAATTAATTATGAATTTTGAATATGTTTCAAATCATAAATACTATAGGAGGAAGAATTTTGCATAATATTAGAGAAATACCCAAATTTCTTAACAACAACAACCCAATTTAGAGAAATACTCAGTAGTCTGAAATTCAAATGAAAAAAAATATTGTTCCAATAAAATGCTGCTCGTGACTTATTGATTTTTTTACCCTTAGCAAAACTCATTTATAAACTCATTTATTTATGTTTATTTACTCCATGTTTTCAGAAGCCCTTTAAGAAAAATAATAGAATAATTAAAGCAATAAATTAAGAAGATAAAATTTTAAATTAGTATGCAGGAAAATTTATGTATAAATAAAACTATAAATAAAAATGAAATAAAATATATTGAAGCATCTTTAGATTTTAATGAATCTTTGTAATTATTGTTTTATCAGTTTATATTATTTATGATCTACAGAATTAAATATCATTTTCTAGTCTCGAAATTATAATTATTATATGAAATTATTGTATGCATATCTTTAAATTTAAAATGATTATAGTTGGACTAACAAATTGAAAATTTATGACTTTGATTTATTATTTGTCTTAAATTTAAATCTTTAATTTAAATTGCTAAATATTTAATCCATTCTTTAAAATTATAAATACCATGTACCTTAATTGTAGATATGAAATATTTCAGCTGTGTTTTTAATTCAAAATTAAGAATATAAGAATGTGAAAACCTTTTATTAATCTCGTAGAACACATTAATTTAATTTGAATTAATTATGAGTTTTGAATATGCTTCTAATAATAATAAATTCTATTGAAGGAAGTACACTAAATGTGTTAATATTATTTATTTCGTGAGCAATTTCTAATTCTATTATGTATTATTTTGTCAGTTATTTTTTAGTTTAACTAGCATTACAATCTATCTTGTTTGACATATTGAGATTCGTATTTCTCTTATAATTAAAACATATTATATATTTTTAAAGAAAAAATTTTTTAACAAAATTCCAAGCCATACTGAAAAAATAAAAAAGTAACCTAACAATATTTTTTCAGAAATTAATTATTTCAAAACAGCACAATAAATTTTAAGTTAATATTACCCACTATTGAAGAAAGCAAAATTTAAAATATTTTTTTGCCAAAAAAATATATATTTGAGAACTTTAGTTTGTTCGCCGTATATCGGATAAAAGGCTTTGAATCGGAGCTTAAATCTACGAGTCTCAGTATTGATTCTTACAGATACTTGAAATCAATGCATTGTGGGGCGATTCTCAACTAATGGATCTTGCGGTTCCATTAAACTTTGGACAACCAAAAGCTATTACGAAATGGATAAAAAATAAAGTTGCTATCATTTAAACCATTAAAACAAACCCAGCCAAATTGATTTTCATTACAAGCCTTCTCTGAAGGGATGGTAGCTTTCCATTATAGATTGGAAATTATCTTCAAATAATAAGTCATCTTATTATCCCTTAGTGTAATTGAGCTTTAAAAAACTAATTTTTATTGGATTTTTTTATTAATTAATTAGCCTCTATTATTTTAATTTTATTAGTTTCCTTCTAGGAGTAGTTACAGTTTAGAATCTGAAGTTTGATACAATTTAGCCCAAACCACGTGGTGCATTCAATTCGACAGGAAAAAGTTGAATTCTCTAAAAGAATGAAATTTTAATGCACTTAATTGATTGTTTAATTTTGTATTGTTTCATTATTTAAAATTAAGTTTTTGTTTTATTAAAATACCTATTTACGTATACAGATTTACATCTTCAATTTTCTAACGTGTATATTTTAGAGATTAAAACTTCTTGACGTATTCAATAATTTAAAAAAAAAACGGTATAACAATCATTAACTATTTATATATGATATTTTTCTTTATTTTCATGATTTATATTGTATTATTTATTTGTATATTTTTTTTACTTAATAATGAGCATTAATTTTAGTACATTATATGAGAAATTTGTTACAGCGGTTTTCCCTTCGTATGGAGCCAAGAGAAATGAAAGATTGGTTACTAGTTAGCAATATTTATTTATTAGTTATTTATAGTTCTCTGATAATCTATAATAATTATTTATAATAGTTTAGCTCTTAGAAATACTAAGCAATAAAATATAGATAAATTAGAATATTATAGATGCAACTGTACATACGAGTTTATTTGATTGATGAGGTGGTAAATATGAAGATTAGTGAGATGGTAAATATGAATGCTTATATCTCAAATAACTTTTGAGAATGGTTGAAACGAAATTTATTTGTTCTAGCACGTAAAAAAACCATACAAACTTATTTTTTCTAATCCGATATTTATAATGAGTAAATATTGTATACAGATAAAACAAAATCAAATACACACATACATATTTAAAAGAATCTAAAGTAAGCAACATATGTTAGTGGAACCGATTAGCGTATGGTAAAAATGTTTTCTTCCATTTCTTCTTAGGCAAATTTTATTCTTCAATAGTTTATTTCTTGCCACGCTTTCATCAGTTACGTCTGTAGAACGTTTTCTATACAATCCTATCCAATATACTCTGTTTCTAATAATTGAGCAGGAAAACCAGTTCCCATAAGTGACTTGTTCTCATTTGTTAAATGCGCTTGATGATGGCAGGTGAGACAATTAACAGATTTAAAGTTGGACTGAAGAATCTATACTCATTCTTTTACTGGCTCCGAATTTGAATCAGGTTTGAGATAAATTCGAGACAACCAGTTTCGGCTAATCTAACTAAGTAGTGATTTTAACATCACTGGATCCCAAGTACTGGCTCATTAACTAAAGGCGAAAAATCGATCTAGAAAAGGCTTGTATATCAAAAATATCCTCATATTTTCAAAAGACGTATCTTTAAGTTTCACTGTACTTAAATTATTTTTTTATACATTTGCATAAAACATTTTAAAATATGAAGCGACATTTTGATTAAAATGTAGGAATTTTTACCTAATTCAGGTTATTTCTTAGCCCAGCGAATGATATGACTGAAAGTTATTACACTAGCTTACCAGCTGTAGCTTTGAGGAGAATCGCAGTGATGCCGAGGATAAAACTAAGACCTATGAATATGATGGCTCCACATTAAAGTATTTAATTAATAACTCATTTCGTAGCTACAATGTCAAGTTCTTCAATAAAAAGCTGTGTGTGATCAAAATTCATTTATGGATTATCTATCCCTGAAGTTTGAGATATGTGCTTGAGCTTATATTTTACCTTACACTTATTTCTCTGAACTCTATAATGTTAAAATAATCTAATGTACAAAGTTGATCAATTCGAAAAATTAAATTATAAAGGTGTCTAAAAAGTATAGTATTTGGTATTCCGAAGATAAAAGGGAAATAAATGATAAGAAAAAATATCTTTATGCCTGATCTGCTTTTATCTGCTTGACCCAAGAAATTGCTGCAGGTAATTTTCATCAGACTTATTCTCGGTTAAAAATGAAGGCCTGGTCATTTTCATTGGTTATACATTGGTCATTCATTCATTCATACGTTAGGCTTTTCACTTTAAATTTCAACATTTTAATCAGAAAATAGAACTCGTTCAAGAAACTGTTGTGATCGATAGATTAATGGAAATTATTACAAGCATAAAGAAATCTCACATTGATAGAAAAAAGATTAATATGCAACTGTTGAATAAAGTTGAAGACCCTGGAGCACTTATTAAAATCTTTAAGAATCGCATAATTGTGAAAATGTAAGCTATTCTTAATTAAATTAGGGACTTTGTTATTTACTTATTAAGATGATTACTTATTTAAAAAAAACATTAAATTTTGACAGTCTTGAAAGTAAAATATATGCTAGACACATATATGATTTAGAAAATATCGTTTTTCAAGCATGTACTGCAATTATTCTTTTTTAATTTGCTTAGAATTATTTGCTTTGCTTTAGCTTTAATTTGTTTGAACGCTTAGAAGAACTGCTTCTAAGCGTTCAAACTTTAAAATGACTTTTGTTTCATTTTTCTGATACCAATACAATAACTGTTATTATAAACATAGAAAAATAAGAATGTATTAATCGAATGGAACATAATATACAATCAGTTAAAAATTGGTCAAGTTGGTTGTTTTAAATCAATTTATAAATAAAATACCGATTGCACTTGTGTTTGGTGCCCACTGAATATAAAGCAATTTATTTAAGCAATTTAAAACATTTTATTTCTGTATTACGATTGATTAATTCTTCTTCAAACTCATTCCATGCAACCTTTTTAAAATTGAGATAAAGTCTCCGTTCTCATTCTTTTGAGACAGTGAAATAAATGTGCAAAATGCTTAGAAAATTTCTCAATGATTTCCTGGGGGAAATCATTAAGTAGTTCGGTTTGAAAATTGAGTAACATTATAAAATGTCCTTTATTACTTTTATTTATATTGCAGTTAAGGGTCATGAGGGAAATCTCGATTGTGCTTTTTTTACCTTTATTGAGATATCATTCAAGTGAATATTCAACCAGATCATTGTTAAACAAATGAAAATTTTTATCTTTCTTCTTTCTTTGGAATTTTATTATACTTATTTCACTGAATTGCTGAATAAATAGAAATTTTTTTTTTCCGAATCTCAATATATATATGATAAGTATGTTGATTACTGCACTAGCTTTACTTCCCAAATTGCAAATAATCTAAATACATTTTCTTCGTTGTATTATAAATTTTGCAGTTCATCTTTTTAAATTTAGTTCTTTAAACTCAATTTAAAATGTTTAATTTTAAATATCCATAATAAATAAGACTTTTTATACATTGCAAAGTCATTAACATTATAAATAATTGTATGTGTGAATGGGATATTGCATAACGAAATTGTATTAAATAAAACTAACAACATTAAGAAAATGATAAGTTACGTTACATCGAGGAAAGTTATTTGCAAATTTTATTTTGAGATAATATTTTAACGATTACCTTTAAAGAAATATGATATAATTTTGTAAGAAAACTCCTTAAAAACAGAAATAAGGAGTAATAATTAAATGATATCAAGTATTTGAGGGTGCTTTTAATTGATTCAGTGGTACATATTATACTCTAAAGTGAAAAGAGACAGAATTCTAAAATCTTCTGTGTAATTAATAATAATTAAAATAATGCATTTATTTTTAAAATTGATGACATTATATTTTCCCTCTCATATGATTTGCATTTTTACTTGAATTTGATTACTACAAAGATCCATTATGAGATTATTATTTCAAAATGAATTTACAGAGAATTAAAAATAATTTATGGGTATTCAAATTTCAACTGTGCGTTTAATAAAATATATGCTTTATCAAATTTGTAGACTTAATATCGTTTGTCTATTTGAACATTATATGTATATTAATATTATGTTTAGTATAAAAGAAAATATAATTTGCGTAGCAAATTAAAATAAATTGCTTTTAAGGTTTTAGTTTACATTAGATATATTTACTAAAAACGTATTATGAATTTTGTTTATGGAATTTTAAATTTATTCTACATAAAAATGAAAAGGCCAGACAGATATTTTAGCTTGAATTTGATAGTCAAGTTTAATTTATTCAAGTAAATTCTGAAGAAATTATTTCGAAGAGTAAAAATAATTTATGAAAGAGAACAAAATATTTATTGATTGAAATATTTTTTCTCAAAATATATAATTTCTCTTTTAACCGTGCATAATTTACACGATCGATTGTAATAAAAAATTGTATTGGTTTCTGCTATATGGGACATTCTAAAATCTATTTACTCCTAATAATTTCTTTTAAATAAATTTATTCCTAATAATTTCTTTTAAAAAAATTTATTCTTAATAATTTCTTTTAAATAAATTTATTCCTAATAATTTCCTTTCAGTAAATAAATAAATTTATTCCTAATAATTTCTTTTAAATAAATAAATGAATTTATTCCTAATAATTTCTTTTAAATAATTATATTTTATAAAAAATAAATAAATTTCTTTTAAATAAATGAACGGCTTCAATGAAAACAAATATTGTGCAATGCATTGATTATGACGCGATTCCTTTTAAGTTGTTTAATATATATCTGAGAGTTGATGGGTAATGAAAATGTAACGAATTTAAATCTACTTTGTGAAAAATTACTTAAGCATTATTTAATTAATTTTTTTATGATTGTCAAATAAAAATCAATAAACTTATTAGTTCGTGGAATATGAAGTCTTGCCAATGCATGCATTTATAAATATTGATTAGCTAAATCCAAACGATATCTAATTCGAATGAAAACTTTCTGCTGCCACCCCGATTCCGAAAAAGTAATTAAAATTCAACCACACTTTAGAACAAAATCAAACCATCGTCTTTCTCTTCTTCTCACAAATGTTTGCGAATCTAATTAATAAGAAGGAATATAAATTGCGTTTTCCATAATTTCATAACGGAACAGAAGCAATTCGGTTTTGTTAATTGCATTAACAGTAATATGCCTAATGAATTGCATGATTCTCCCCAAAGAAATTAAACCATACAAAACAAGTGAAGATTTTTCACGAAAACTTTGTTCAGAAATGTGCTTTCATTATTGTGTCAGTCCTCTGGGAAAGCGGATGATGGTTGAAGAATTAGCATTCCAAATTATATTAAAAGAAAATTAATTTTTCTGGTTTACGTTTGGGGAAATTAAGTTTTACCAGCTAGCTTAATTAAACAACAATATTTCTTTTCTAAATTATGCGGAGTATTATTATTATTATATTTTTTTTTATTAATTTTGAAATGTTTATTGTATTTTTCTTTCGGTTTTAGTGTTAAAACTGATCAAACATGCTTCTAATTCAAAGATATAAAATGTGTTGCGTCTTTGGGGAATTTTTAGCAATTTTTTTTTTCCTTTTTTTTTTGGATTGTAAATAGATGAATAAATAATGCAGAAAAACACTTTTTGAGCAAGATGAATAAGTAATATTTACCAAAAAAAAATGTATATTTACTTTACCTTATTCCTAAAGCACAAAAATAAGTTGTTTTTGTTGCAGGAAATGTTTCGCTTAATTAGAAATTCTTACTTTAAATCGTGCATTGAATTGAAGTTATTTAATTAATTTTAGTTTTAATCTTCCAGATGATAGACAATGAAAGAAACATAAATCAGTTATTTGTTTGAATATTTTTGAGAAATTTTTATAAAAGTAGGAAAATGTTTTTTTTTATTCATGAAATAACTAATATATGTTTAAAAATTTCAATTAATTTTTTTGTGCAAACTTACAGCGGACTTTATTCTCTAGGCAAACAAAACAATTTCATTGTTTCGGCATCATATTATGAGACGCAAGTTCCCAAAAGTGATTCTTTTTTTATCTAATTTTTAAAAGAGTTTTTGTAATTAATTTTTTTACATAAAATTATTCTGACTTTATGGAAAAAAATCATCAATTATTTCAAGTTTGTCTTCTAAACATTTGATTGTGAATATTTATTTATATTTGAAAACAAATGTTTATGTCGTTATGCATGTTTGTCTATATATTATTTATTTAATGTCTTAAAATTAATTCTAAAATAAACATACAGTTTACATTTAAAAAGGGTACATTTTATTTTGAATTTTAACTAATTTATTTACTTTAATTTCAAATAAAATCAAAAAATTTATAAAGTGTGATAGAATTTTCTGTAATTATTGTTTTTTTCAAAATAAATAAAATACATTATTCTACGATAAACGAAAATTATGTCAATTAAGTATTTCTAATAAGAATTTTATTTGATTATTTTCACTTTATATTATTTTATGAATATTTTCCTACTTCGAATTAGCGATTTGTTTTAAAATTTATAGCCTAATAGATGATAATTTAAAAAAATGGCAATATAAAGGAAAATTTAAAAAAAAAAATTGAAAGTTATAGATTGGTAAAGAAGTTATGAATTGTATAATAATTATTTACAACTGTATGAGGTGATACTATTTAATTTTATTTCTAGTTTTCTATGAGAATTCAAAATTGAAACATTACAAACATTTCTAAAGATATTTTAACTATAATTTTTTAAAAAGTGAAAAAATATTAATGAAAATAATCTGCATGTTGCAACTGTAAATTGAGTTATAGACTAATCAAATTCAATAAACGTAATAAGTTTAATCAATTTAATTAGAATTATTAATAAGTTCAATAAACTTCAAAAAATTGAGTTGTTATTATATGTTTTTGCAACAGTATAAATTGCCATATTTATTTTTTAATAAGTACAGTTAAATATGATGCTAATATTTACTATTTCGAAAACATTTTAAACGCCTTATATTATTTTTATTTTCAATATTACTTAATATAAAATTTTATTGATATACTTACTATGGGCAGAAAATTTGAATTCGTCAGACAGAATAATTTTAAATGATAGATACCCATAAAAAGATAAATTGACATTTTATCTTGTGAATTTCAACTACTCATTCTTTTATATGTTGGAAATAGTAACATTAAAACTTATGTTCAGTGTAGTAAAATCTTATTACAGTGTTATACCATTTCATAAATGTAAATTATAAATTTTGAAACTTTTTATTTACATTAAAAAATAGCGCATGTATTGTATAAATGTATAAAATGTAAGAAAAATTCAAGATTGTCAAAGAAAATAATAATTTGAAATGATGTATTCCCTACAAAATGATAAATGGACTTTGTATCTTGTAGATTTCAAAAACCATCAGACCAGCCTTAGAGCTGAAGCCCTCCAAATTGCTATATATTACAAGAAAATTCCAGATCAGTCCTTTTTATCAGGCAGGTCCGCATCGAATTTTCTTTGCTTGCCAACCTCGTTAAAATTTCTCAACCATCTCAATAGTTGACCTGAAAAACGACATTACTTTTCAGAAGAAAATAAATACTAAAAAGAAAAAAAAAACGAACGAAGAAGCCCCAAAACTCCCCCCGCACACCCTTTAGAAAATCCAGTCACATAAAGATCCTTATACATAAGTCACCAAAGAATATTCGCTGAAGTAAAAGACAAGATTCACGAGAATTTTTTCCCCCTATTCTGCCATTTACCAGTCTTGGCACGTAATGGACGATTGTATACTTCAGTCGCCAAGCCCCAGCGTGCGCCCCTAGAAATATTGATAACCCACAGAAAAAGGGGCTTGCTTAGAGGCTGGGAATTCGGTTATGGCTGAAATGAAAGTTCTCTGCATTGTTGCTGGTCCTGCCAGTCTGCCTTGTTTGGACATGGGATCGAGTCCTTGTTTATTATTGGTCAATACCAGAGGACCGGTCTCATCGACCACAAGGGGTAACAGAAAACACGAAAAGATTTGGTTTACGAATAGTACCGAAGCATGAAAAGGAATTCGAATTGTATGATTTTGCATACGAGTGGTTTTCGAAGCAAATCGAATCGGATGAAATTGGATAAAGAAGACTTCGCGGTTGTTGGAGATGTGAATAAAGAAGATTTCTTTCTTGACATTTATATCCGGATCGTTTTAGATTTGCAGAGACAAAAAATGCAGAAAAGACTGCAAATAAATATTTGCCGGTGGGAACAAATAGCGATTAAAATAATTTTTAAAATAATTAACTTTTTGTAAAAAAATTTTTTTGCTGTGACTAATATATTTAATCAAAACGCAAAGTAACCATAAAAAAATTTCTTTAAATGTGATATATTTTCATTGTTTTCTAATTTAGAAGATAATTTCTAATATGAGTACTAATACTAATTAAGGAGATAATTTCTAATAGGAGCGCTAATATTAATTTAGGAGATAATTTCTAATAAAAGTTCTAATACTAATTTAGGAGATCATTTCTAATGTGAGTACTAATACTAATTTAGGAGATGGTTTTCTAATTTAATTAGACTGAATTTTATTCAGGAGCTGCCAGAAGTATCTACTTCATTGTACTACTTCATTCATTTCTACTACTAAGAAATTGTAATGATTTTTTATATATAAATTTATAAATCTCCGATATCTAATTTACAATATATAATTCCAATAAATAATTAGCAATATATATAATTTCAATAAATATTTTCCAATATAATTTTATGTTCAGTAAAGTTTTTAAGATAGAAATATAAAATGAAAGTTTATTTATTTATTTATTTTTTTTCATTTTTCTGATCGATTCAACATTTAGTATTTTATTTTAATCTGCGCTTTCTAATATAATATTTATTATTGTAGATTGAATATTTATAAACTATGAGTTATTGATTGAATTAACTATGAGTTATTTATAAACTACACATTTAGATGATTTTATGATGGAAAAATATTTTATAAAACATAAAATTACGTTATAATAAAAAATTGACAGATCAACATGATGAAAAATCTGTAAAACTACCCACTGACTAATTGAAACTCACAAGAAAAAATTAGAATTTCTTATAATAAAAAAACACAAAAAATTCATTACCTTTAGAATAATTTATAATTTGAAATATAATTTTTTTATTTTTAAAATACTAATGAGAAAAATTATAAAATTACGTAAATAAAAATTTCATGGTAATGAATGGTAAATATTATATCTGTTATTAAAATTTTAATATAATAAATATATTTTTAAATATAAAAAAAATACTATGACATAAAAAAGTACTAATTTTTTTTCTATATTAATAATTGTACTTTAAATTAACCGAAGGCTTATTAAACATTATCAAATTTTCTGACATTCTGTGTTACTATTGTATGCTTTCAAAAGATTTAATAGAAATAAATTGTAATTATTTCCAATATATAAATTTCCGATATCTAATTTACAATATATAATTCCAATGAATATTTTCCAATATAATATTTTATTCAGTAAAGTTCTTGTAATAAAAATATAAAAAGAAAGTTTTTGTTTTCATTTTTATGATCGATTTAGCATTTATTATATTATATTTCAACATAAGTTTAAATGTTTTAGGCCAAACAACATACTAAAATAATGTACTTATTTTGTTAAAAAAAATTTTAAACAAAAATAAAGAGTTACATATAAAGTTAAAAAAATATAAATTTCAAATAAATAAAATATAAAATTATATTTACTAAATGCAATCTAGTACAAATATATCAAATATTTTTTTAAATCATTGCTGAATTTTTGTCTTATTATTTTTTAAAAATGTTTTGAAATAATTTATGTTATTTCTCTTTAATAACTGAATATTTTATTTTTTTACTTTATTCATTTATTTTTATTTTATGATTAATTATTTTATTTATTTTTAATATATATATATATATATATATATATATATATAGATAGATAGATATTTTTCAACAAAATGATTAAAAACTTTTAAAAATAAAAGGAAATTTACTATATTAGTATATATTATTTTTCTTTTGAAAATAATATGTTTTAGCATATAATCATTTTTCTTCTACGGATAATCCTACATAAAGATATAAATAAATTTCTTGAGCCATTACAAGAATATGCTTAGAATTTCATACATTGTAAAAAATAAATAATAATTTATTTTGTATTTTATATAAAGAATATAGTTAAGGATATAGTTAACAAGCTACATTTTATAAGACCTTATAAATAAACGAAAATCTAGTTAATTTCCCAGAATTGCTTTTAACACTTGAATTTTTTAGTAAAATAATAATAAATTTTAAGATACATACGAGTAAAATACATATAATCCTTTCAGAAAAACTCTTTATTGCCTTAGTATAAAATAATGTTTTTTTTAATAATGAATTATTTTAAAACACATGCTTAATTTTTAAAAACAGCCCTTAAACTACATTGCAGTTAGTTATATGAATCCTATCTTTCTGTACAATTTTCAAAACATTTTTACAGTTTATATATAAAATAGATTTTTTCGTAGAATATATGTGTATTTCGCTATTAATATAATTATGTACAAACTTATTGTACAAAAGATCACAATAATATCAAATTTATTAAATGCCTCTCTATTGTGATGTTAATGATTTTAACTGTAGCATTAAATATGGAAATAACTTCACTATATTAAATTTATTAAAATAACTCCATGTCATCATCTCTCAACAAGCAATATGTAAATTCCAGTTTTTAATTTAATTTAATTTTCTTTTCTAAGCTTTATTAATTTTTTTACTTAATTTTCAACTTTAAATTTCATTTCCAATTTTTACTTTCTTGCTTTTAATTTTCGGTTTATTTTAAAACTATAATTTCAACATTTTAATTTATATTTATTAATAATATAAAAATAAAATGTTTTGCATTTCCCGTTTCTTAATTTTGTTACCTTTAAATTTATCAATTAATTTGTTATATTCCATTCATTAAGGTCAAAGTCTTTTGCATGTGTGCACTTCTTTAATCTTTTATAAAATGGATTTAGCCCCAAATGGCCAAGGCTTTCCTAATATATTCAAGATAACGACTAGAGCATTTTCTAAATATTAAATATTCATTTCTGCTTAGACTTTATCAAAGAATAATTTCATTTTTTTTTAAAAATTGGAATACTCGTAACATACGCTTGAGGCTATGCTGAAGACTATACAGATCCCAAGATAGAGGAATCTTACTTATCTCTCTTTATCCTTACGACAGATATGATCTTTGCCTCAAAAACATGATAACAGAAGTACTCTAATTTATCTCATGAATGGGAAAACGTGTTTCTGAATTAATATATTAAGGTTTTATGAAAGAATTTTCTCTTCTTTTGTGCTCAGATTTTTTTTATTGGGGGCACAATGGATTCTCAATATGTATCCAATGAACTTCTTCTTCTCTGCAATGCAGCCTTCTACTAGATTTAATAAGGTTATCAAAATAATTTGAAAAAGTTCCTACTGTGTAAATATGTTTGCATGTAACATGCATTAAATCTTCAGAAAGGTAAAAAAAATGATATTCTATATAAATAGCATAAGCATAAATGAAACGAAAAGATATATATTAGAGTAACAATAAAAATAATCATAAACATTGTGCTAAAATATAATTTGGTATGTTATACAAATAATTTGACATTTAATCATAATGTCAACATTCAGTAATAAGATATCAAAATAATATTGTTTAAATTCAAGAAATGGACATAGATAATTCTGTTAATATTTCAGGGGTAGTGATTTCTTGGGATGATTAATTGTTCCTTTTGCTCTATAAAATTTAGCACCTTAATGAATTACTTTCTGGTCCAATAGTTTTTAATTATATTTGTTTCATACTGAAGAAAAAGATCGCTAGAAGTTACTTAAAGGTGTCATGATTTTGTTGAAGATCATGTAGATGCATAATGGAATTATATTTCAGTTTCTGTACAGGAATAGAAATATTCTTCTAAAAGGTTTAACTGTTTTGAAATATTTTGAGAAATTGTAACGTTGGCGATAACTTCTTCAATCTACCAATGTCCTCTGTTTGAATAAGGAAATTGTTCCAAATTTGTTTTTGTGCAGGCTGTGTGTCTGTCCTCTGCATTTGTACATCGTATTCGATAAATCCATAGATACTAAATAAACCGTTCAAATGTAGATGCAAAATTTTCCATTACACTATGAAATTTTTACATCCAGGAAAAACGAACTGATTTCTCTAGCGGCAATTATGCACTACCATTAGGTCATGAAAGTAAAATATTATGATAAAACAGGTCTGTAAATTATGAAATGTTTTGTTTCACTTACATAGTGAAGAATTTTCCTAATTTTAATTAATTATTTTCTAACAATGTTGTTTTGATAATACGTTAATGATGATAAAAACTCAAACTGCTGTATCATATAAAAATACAGAAATACCTGTTTACTGCCATGTGTAAAAAATTTCAAATACTGAATTCAAATTCTAATTTCTACAACATCTAAATTTAAATTTTCTTATCTTAGTTTAATGTTATTGAAGAACTACTTTTAAATTTAGTTTTAAGTTTTAAAAAGTAAGGTCCTCTCTTCTAAGTAAATACAAAATATTCTCTTCTTAAAAAAAAAAGATGGCGTATACTTATTTGAACTTAATGACTTCTGAAAAGTTATCAAAACTTTAGTTAACTTTACCAATCATATATATAAATGAAATTTGTTAATTTACATAGATGCACATGTAGTTTAAACCAAGAAGAATAAATTTCTTCTATTCTTAAAAAAAATTACTTATACTTATTTCAACCTTAAAAAGTTATTTTTTTTCTACAGTAACATACATCCAAATATATATATTAAAAATATGTATGTTTTTTCCCCCTACCTAATATAATTTTCTCACTATTTATTTAGATCTTAATTTAGCATTCAAGTTTGTAGCAAAACATTTGATTCAATGTAACGTATTTTTAATGTAAAAATACAAATGATGGGACTTAATTGTGTAATTAAACTTTTGTATGAAAAGATGTTAAAATTTTCGAATATTCAAGAAACAGGAATACAAAGGAGGTTATGAGAACCGTAGCAGATGCACCATTTGCTTCTTTTATGTGAAAACTCGACAAAATATATCTCTTTTGTCAATTAGTACCTCGAACAAATAGTATTCTTTAAACAATTTAAGAAAGTTTCTAACAATAGCTTTACAGAATGAAGAAATCGATTGATATGAGTAGAACATAGTTGCATACAATTCCATTCATTTTCAACTGAAGGTCAAGGTTTTGATAACTGTGACTAAAAATAAGAAAAAATTTGAAATAAACAAATATAACATGTTAGTTTTGAATTTTAATAATTTAAATTTTTAAATAACAGTAGTTTCAAATGGGTGGTTTTTCTTTATAAATCATATGCAGGCATTTTTTGCACTTATTTTATCATAGAACACTTTATAATAACATTTAAGTGTTCTTAATAGAAATTCTGTAAAGCTATTGTTGGAAACTTTCTTTCTTAGATTTGTCAACAAATGAATAATTTACTTATTACTTATTACTTACAATATTACTTAATATTAAGTAAATCCTTAAAATACAAAAACAATGAAAAACATCTCATACAAACATTTATTCCAAAATTTAAATTATATAAAAAAAAAGCTGTTGGAATTAAATAAACGAATAAATAAAAATTTATATATAAAGCAATATATAATTGTTACAAACTTTGATTCCAAAATAAATACCGATTTTATTACATTAGGAAATAATTCATAAAGGTAAAGGTATCAAAATCTATATTTTTGAAAAATTACGTTTAGACTTAAAATTTATAAAATTATATCGTCCAATCACTTATAATAATAAATTTACACTTTTAAACATGATAATATTATTTTGCATATCAAATTATGGTGCCTTAATATTTGGAAAATAATTTTGCAAATCTTAGTGATAATAAATAGATGTTGATTGACATGAAAGAATTTTTCCTACAAGCTATTCATCTATTTATTTTCTGGTGGAAAATGGAATTAAGAACTAAAAAAAAAGGTATTATAGCCTTTATTTCCAAAAGAGTAAATCGATAAGTTTAAAACATAGAGTACTACAGTATTTGAAATAATATATAAATCTATAAATTTAGAAGAAATTCTGATTTTTCAAAGTGCATTCACCCTCTATGGAATAACAGTGTTTGGAAATCAAAAACTCAGTTTGGAAACCAAATGGATGATAGGATTGCTTTCATTGTGTGTTTAATGAACTACTATAAAAAAAACTCTAGATTAAAAAAATATTAAAAATTGGGAACATTTTTATTATATTTATAATTTAAATCAATAATATAAAATTCTTAAATTAATGAGTTTATTTTTCAGTTTGAGTAATTATGTTTTAAAAAGGGAACTGAAAGTTTTATCTAGTAAATGACACTTTAAAATATTTACTAGCTAATGTGATTTTAAGGACTTTCATTATTATAACTTTGCTACGTTTCTTAACATCTAGTGCTACTGAATAAATTTATAGTGAAATTATGTTCTACACAGTTTGCAATTATTAGCTTAACACTAGAAAATGTATAATATGTAATTTATTATAACAAAATATTTCAATCTTGAAAGTGAAATTGCCGCTTAACTGAATTGTGTTGCTTAAATATATTTAACTAGTAATTTTTAAATAATTTTAAGTAATTTTTACTAGTAATTTTTTTGAAATTTTTATTTTATTAATATGTAAGCGTATTTTAAAATAATTACTAATTATAAAAATTATTGTTAATATAGTTATTTACTTCAGAAAATTAATTTCCTTTCAAAGTTGGTTTTAAATTTCCTTTCTAAAAATAGTTTTTTTTCTATTATGCATATATCAGATAATTCATCAATAATAAAATCAGTATAGTTAATTATATTATATTTATAAAATGCTTTTCAATACACATAGAGTCAGAGAATTAAAAAAAAAATCTTAGTTAACTGATATTTTGATATTTATTAGATACATTTTCAACAGGTATATATCAAAACATGGCTATTTTTATAACTGAATACCAAATTCAAATCGCCTACTCATTTTATAAAAAACTCATTTCGATGTATATAAATATATTTTTTTGATTAGTCATACTATATATTGATATTTAATTTAAAAGATATAAGAGCCTGTGATTTATACAGATGAAAGTGTTTACATATCCACTCAAATAAACGGCATAGACAAGATGATATAACATCAGTTGTTGAACTTATGTCGTTGCCACCTGACTTGAGAAAATTTAAAATTTGGTGGACCTATATATCGACAAATGTTCATGATATGTATCCCTTATGAAAAATTACTATAAACAGAAAAAGTTCCTACGCAAAAATTAGGCGTTGGCATTCAAAGGTCTTCCGTTGTAGGTTTAGTGGAGACCCTACGGATTTGCTCATATGATTATGACTACTACACTCCTATTACAGATGAAATTCAGCAATAGTGATAGAATGAATGCATAGTTTATCCATCTCTACTGTTCTACGGAAACCACAGTCTAATTCGCGTGATTATACGAACTGAAATGTATTTGCGTTCTGTTATGCTATGGGACTAATCACGCCTATACATCTGTTAAAGCAGTCATTTGTCAGATGAAACTCATTTTACTTTATTTACATCATATGTATTGGAGAATATTTGTACAAAGTTCCCTGAGGGAAAGTCTGGGAGAACGTTTATGAGCATCAATAACGCAACCAATAAATTTAAAAGTATAGATAAATTTTTGAAACATGGTTTAAAATATGTGGAACAGCGAATTATTATCTTCAAAGCCTAAATTCCGCTTCAAGTTTATTTTACTCTCCAAGACAGACCTACAGTTATTAAACCGGTGATTTAATGTTGTAGCTCATCGTTGCATGTGCATTCATTTATGTAAAATTTAAGTTATACTTCTTTAGTAGTAGTGAATTAGTATAAATGAATTAGCATTATGAATTAGTAGTGTATGAATTAGTTAATTAGTATGAAAGACTTTTTGTAGCGTGAAAGCACTTGCATTATTAGGATGCGGCACATAAGCCCAATAAGTTGTTGACATACATAGTGAATAACAGAAGTTGATATCATTATTCTGCATTAGAGTAGTGGCAAAGTTTCTAATGCTTTTAGGAGTACTTTTAGTAATACATGATGCGCATTTGCCTTTTATATAATAAACAAATCGAAAAACCTGACTAATTAGTTCAGTTCGACACTCTACCACATTCACTTCTCAAATGTGATTTTTAAATTAGTTACTGTAATGCATTCCATTTGAAAGAGAATTCAAAACCGCTAGACAGCTATAACTGTTTTTGATTCAAAATAAAGGCATTAACAATGCGTTTAATATAGCTTACATTTTTATAATAGGCAATAGTTCTTTGGTAAACAACAATTACAATTAGAATGATTTATGCTTTACAAATAATTTGAGTTATGGTAATCAAAAATTATTTTTAATTTTATGAAGCATAATAATGAAAAATAAATTTAAAATTTCGACAAAATTGAACATTATTACTTTAAAGATCATAAAATAAATAAACAGTTACATGAAATCTTAATTTTTCGAAACAAAAATCTGTAGAATTAATTATGAACCAATTTTATTCACTTGGAGAACCTCATATAGACTTGAAATAAAGATAAGATTGTTTAAAAACAAATAGAAACCCTAATATGTGTTCGCCATTTATAATAGATCTCAAACGTATTTGAAAACAGTTCGTTTCTTATTGTAAGCGCCTACTTTAAAAATATTATAATATTAAGGTTCCTTTGAAAAGAGAAAGTAAACTAAATTTGACTGAGAAAAGTGAATAATTTAGAGAATTGGAGAGAAAAATCTGTTCGATAATTCATTATATGAGGGCAAGAAACTTTTAGTTTAAAAAAAAATCATTTGAACATTATTATCTACCAAAATTACTATACCTATAGTTAAAAGAGACATTTTTTAACAGATTGCATGGCATTTTGAAAAATCTTAATTGAAAATATTTATATCAAAAGACGCAAATGCTTGAAAAAGATTTTAACTTAAAAAAGTAAGCGGAAAGAATTCAAATGTTCAATTGTAAGACAATGAAGAAAAAATAGCTAAGACATTCTTTTTCTGTTGTGTAGCATATTTTGAATTCTGCAAATTCTTTTGTGGAATATAGAAATGTTGAAGTCATTGAATATTAACAATGGGAACCGAAAAATACAATTATCAGAAACGAAAACACACAATAATGTTTTTTTTTCATTTTCGCAAAAGGAAAATAAACTTCCAAATGTAGCATAAACTTCGGACAGAACTGGTGTTTTTAATATATTAACAGCAGTTTAAAGATGTATGCGAATAATTACAAAAGATAATTCTTTAAAGTAGTTAATTGATTCAACAAAAAGAAAATCAATTCGTAGACTAGAAAGTTTTAACAAAGAATGTTGTTACATAGTATATCGATGCGATTGGTTTAATACTGAAACTATTGGTTTAATAATTCTGTTGAACTTAGAGACAACACTTTTAAAGCCAAATAGATATAGCCATCGAGATAAAATCTCGAATTCTACCTGAAAGATAAGAATAATAATAGATCGAACATGACTAAGAAAAGCATATAACATTTACATAAATGTTAATCAAAGGCTAGGGAGTGGTAAAATTCGATATACAGTCTCTACAAAGTTTTTTTTTTTTTTTTTTTTTTTTTTTTTTTTTTTTTTTTTTTTACAAAAGGAAACAAGTGAGAAACTGCATTGAAAAGAAATCTCTTATCTTATCTTATATCTATAAAAAATCTCTCATTATCTTAAAACATTATGGATATTTCTTTGGCAAATTGACAGCCAAATATTACGTTGTATTAAGTTCATATTTAACAGAAAAGACCAAATTTATTAGCAATATCCTTTCCGCATATAAGCTAACAAACAGAAATAATTTTTTTTTTTTTGCTATTTTGAACATTACTTCAATTAGACCCTTTCGCATATTTTTTCCTGTGCTAATCATTGATCCTAATACGTTTACATATATCATTCTAAAGTAAATAAAAAAAAAATATTTCCTGATTTTCATAATTTCTTGTCATAGTATGTATATTTTAAGAAGTGATTGGAAGTAATTTCTGATAAAAAGCTTCCTCTTATAAATCAGGAAGTTTTGATATTCGGACGAATAACTTAAACTATGAAAAATTCTAATATAAATAGATAAGATGTAAAGCAGTTACTCATACTCTTTACTAGTGACTCTTACATCCGATGTATAAATGAAATTCCTTCATTCATTCGGTACCATTTCCTAACCAAATGAATCCTCCAAGAAGTTGTTAGGTTGTGAGAATTGTCTATATTAGCACATCTTTATTTTAACTTATGTTTTTAAGACTAGAGCATCATTGAGGGTTAAGCAATGACTGGTCTTATCTATGAAATCATTCTCCTACCTGTACTAACCACGTCTTGGCACTACAGTCTATGTTGGATTGTCAGTAATAGGCCCAACAGTCATAATAGAATGAATCTATGGTTTAAAGTGGATTCCGAACCATTACAAACATTCATGGCAATGCCGGAACTCGAACCCGAAACCTGTGGCACCCGATACTAGTCACTCGATCATCAGTCTAGTCTATGCCAGTCATTTGTTCATTCCTATTGAATGCGAAGTTCCATGTATATTAATGTAGGGGAAAAAAATCCTAAAAAAATTAGAATTTTTTCCCTTTTTATGTTTTAACGATTATTTAGGAATGCATGCAAAATTTCAGTCATTAAACATATATATTTAGATTTAAAATGTTAAGTATTCTAAAAAAGAGTATAATTCCCATCCTTAAAATTCCGAATTATTAAATTGTGGGCTATAAAGAGACAGATAATTAGGGAAATCTTTTAACAGTTTTATTAATACTTTGGAATTTGTTACGAATATTTAACTGTCACTTTTTAAATTATACAGAAAGTTATTACAGCGACAATTAAACAATGGAATTTCTGAAATAGAGATTCAAATAGTTACTCAAATGCAGATATTAGTGGAATTTCAGTTTCGATATAAAAAATAATCTCATTTGGTTACGAAATTTCATTTTCAAATTTATGGATATAACACCAATAAAACAAGATTTAAATATCAATTATTTTGCTTTTTAAAAATGTATTGGAAAAAAAATTCTGTCTTCTATTACATTAATTTAGTCATTAAAATTTGAAAGATGAAATCTATTTTTATTACCTCAATAAATAAATGTTCTTCATTTTTAAATAATTTAAAAAGAAAAATAAGAGGAGCTAACTTATAAATGTCTAAAACAACCAAGGATTAACCATCAAAATATTTGAATGTTAATTATTATGTTTCATTATGTAATAATAACCCACTGTTATTTATTTTGAGTTCAATGAAAAATTTTTTTAAACAGTTTGCAATAGATTTATAGGGCCTGAATGGCTGAGTGTCTAGCTCTCTGGCTCTCGATGCGCCAGGTTTCGAGTTCGAGTCCCGGCGGTGCCATGGATGTTTGCAGTGGTTCGGAATCCCCTTTAAGCCGTAAGTACCGGTCTCCTATGACTGTAAGAACGTCACGGAGCAGAAGTCAGACTTCTACCTACGTGAGCTCCATCAGAACAGAAGCTGCACCCCTCTACTCTCCTTCCATGACGGATATGACAACAAAAACAATAGTTTTTTTAGGATCATAGGAAGTTTTTAAATATATTTTACTGAATATTAATCAAGACATTTATTGCAAAATTTATTATGTAATATTTTACGTGGGTTGTGTTTCAATTAAGTCCCGTATGAGAGAGTTAATAAGAAAAATATATTATTTAATCATTCGCATTTTTTTAAAGGCAATTTTTTTTATTGTTGTTTATATTTTTTTCAATAGTTTTATATTTACATATAATTATTTTCTAAAAAGTTAATTGAAGTACTAATTCACCTGTACAATTTTAAGTTTAGATCCAGTCCTTCTTCTATTTTTTTATTTAATTATTTCTAATTTATTTATTTATTTTACTATATTTTGAATAAAGAATTTAAATGAAACAAACAGCAAATTTAAAAATTCATGTTAGTTACTCATATTTAATTTAATTTAATCTTAATTTAAGTTATTAAACAGTATAAATTCAAGTTCCTTAAAAAATATATATAATGTATAACAATTAATGTTTACAAATTTTTTTAAATTATCAAATATTTATTCATTTTTAATTACTAACTAAAATTGAATTATTTAAATTATTTAGTTATAAGTTTATTTTAATTAAAATGTTGATCTATTATTTTTGTGTTAAAATAAAATTAATTTTCATAAAAGTAATTGATAATGAATTCATTAGTATTTACTTTTTAGAAGTAAATGATAATGAATTAAAATGATCACAATAAAATAGTCTCATACATATATGACTTCTCAAATTATGTTGCGATTAAGAAGCTTATCATTTTATTTATTTATTCGTAATGTTTCAAATATGATTAAAAAACAAATTAATATTAATGAAGAGAAAACAAATTAATAAAAAAAACCTTATAAATTTTAATGTATACATAAAACTAAAAGTAATTCCATAACAAAAGTTTCATAAATATTTCAATTGAAGAGAGACTAATTATTAACAATGCGATAAATTAAAGAACAATGATCTATGTTTTTTTTTATTCATTTTGTCAGATAGCTCGATAAATAATTCATTTAATTCATTACTGATTCAATAATTAGAGCGAATATTTTTTTGCACTGCTCATCGTAATGTAAGAGTGCTAATTTGCTATTCATTAAATTATTTATATAATTATGTGCAACTATTTAATAACAATAATTATGAAAAAATATCTAACGAAACATTGTTTGCTCAAAGCGAGTTCCTAAATTGTTATTAGGCAGAAAAACCGTTTCTCAGCGCCATCTATTGCATAAATATTGCATCACGATAGAAACATTCAGATTGAAACTAAGATTCCTTTAAAATCATTAAAATAACTACCAATTTATTTAGAAATGAGGAATTTTGACAAAGACGAGATTTATCATAAAATCTGTGCAACAAATCTGTAAATCGGAAATTTCCCTTATTGGAATTACGAATCCATCCGAGTAGTTGTAATTTCCAAATTATAATAGTATAAAAATAATGATCCCCGAAAAATCGGTTTATTACTTTTATAATAATTTTAAAATTGTAAGTATTTTCCTATGTTCGCAGTGATTTCGGTACAGTAAGGATGAAAACTAACTACCTTTTATTGTATGCAATAGATGAAGAGTTTTAAGAATATTTCGGATATTTTTAGAAAATATATTTCATATTTTACTAAAATAAAATATTTGTTTTATCAAAATTTATAATGGTTAAATGCGACCCAATTTCTGTTTCAAATTAATTATTAATTTCAGTTTTAAAACTTAATTTGATATGAATATAAATTTAAATTTTACTTGTTATCTCGAGAGTTTAATGAAAACAAATTTATTGTTAATTTTTACACATTTATCTACTATAATATAATAGAAAAGGTTTTAATGAGTCAAAATATTATCAAAAGTTGGAAATTTAATGTGCTATGTAAAATAAGGCATGGAATTATACGTTTCAATTAAATTATGTTCGCACTATTCTGATCCTAAAACAGTCGTATCGATACCTTTACGTTCGGATAGATTTCTCCACAGCAGGAATACTCATGATTTCTCTTCTTACTGAAAAGGCCTGATCAAGAACTCTTCTGCGTAATATTAGTGGTTTACTGGAAAAACAATATCATACTGAGAATATGCATTAATTATTATTATTTTTTTTTCATTTAGAGTAACTACAATTTTTGTCATTATCAAGCTCTATAGTTTTCATCAGTAAATGTTTGTTCATTAATTTTTTTCATACTACAGAGTTCAGAGAACTGAGTCATATATTGTGAAGGAAACAACAACCTCTCCCCCATAAAAAAATATTGCTCACACTTTGGAGAAAAAAAAATTGAACCACAGTTTGATTTATACTAGAAGGGAGTGAAATTTCAGTAGAATTGAGCAGCATACTTGAAAAACTTTATGGACACTGAATGATTAATTCCCTGCAAAAGATGAAACGAACAATAAGTTCATATTTAAACACAATAAAAATGTAAAAATTTAACTGTGAAATTAATTGTGGCACCGAAGATTTCCCTTCAAACAGCTTCATTGTACTAAAAGTATTATATAATAATATTTAAATTTATATAATATTAAAATTTATATATTTCTTGAATAACAATTGTGTTCAAGCGTTATAATAGATATATTGATAATTTTTTTAGTAGTAAAAAAAAAAGATAATCGTTGAAAGTGTATCATGTCAGGTGAAGCAGTCTTTTTTAAAGATCTGGCACTGGGAATAAGGGTTGCTTAACAGTCTCATCTCTTATGTAATTTTATTGCTATGACAGTATCCATCAACACACCATTGATATATAAACGATTTAAAAGTAACATAGATTACTTTTTTCGACCAGATCTATTTCGTATAACATGTCGAGTTTCAAGTCAAATTAAGAAAATTTTAGGAAAGTTACTATAGCATTCTCTCAAAGTAGAACACGTTTGTCCCTTGATTTAGAAGATTCAAAAATGGTTGATTTTGATTGTAATGTCCAAGAACACCTAAATCAACTGAAAAGGGCCATGAGCTTCTGAGTCACATGGAGCAGTTACTATCATACGATATGGTCAACAAATGATCAATTTAAACCATGTATTGATCAAAAAGTGACCAGAATGGGCTGCAAGACACGGAAAAGTGATTTTGCAGAAATACATCGCAATCTCTTTCGAAACCGGCCAGGAATGGCATTTCTGTACTTGACTTGGAACTCTTTCCAACCCAACATTCTCAATAGTCTTGACTAATTATGACTACTAGTTACTTGTTACCATCGATGTCTCGTGCAATTTCCATGAAATTCTTCAACAATTACAAAGATGAAGAAAAATGACTTCGAAATTAGACCGCTTCAAAAGATGCACAGTTTTCAGGCTGGGCATCCACAAATAGCCATAGAGGTGTGAACGATGGTGTAAACTTTGAATAAATCGTTTTTTTTTCCCCTTTCTCCTAAATTGAAAGCGTTTTTTAAACAAATAACACTTATTAACCTCTGTGGTTATAATTCTAAAGAAAAAGTAAAAATCCCCAATAAGTCATTCATTTTTTGAACTTTTAATTACTTTTTTAACATTAACAAATTCTTATTGTTTCTCTATTTAGTGAATATTGCTGTTTCCATTTAATAAAATTAAAAAACATGCCAAAAGTTACATAAATGTTTCATAAATAAAATATTTTTATAAGCTGTTAATATGTTAATATTACATATCTGTTGATGAAAGTTGTACAAATAAATTATATAACTCAGTTAAATTGAAATAGACAAAATTATTTAAATTATATTTTTTTCTTTTTGATTTTTTAAAACTAATATTATTGGAATTTAAAAATATGCACTTTATTAAGTTTATAAGGTTAGTTATTGAGTACAATATATATTCATAGATGGCAGCACCATTGTTTTATGAAGTCGGAAGTTTTTCACCATGCATTTCTACTTTTGTTTTACAAAAATAATATTAAATAAAATGCATTGTTAAATTAAAGTAATATTTTAAAAGTGTTTGTTTTAAAATTAATTATATTTATAGGGATAGAAGAATTGTCTACTGTCATGTGATTCACCTCTCAAATTATTTTATTTAATCAAAATAAGGACAAATAAAAAAATATAATAATCAAAATAGGGATATATTTTCATATAAAGTTAAAATTATGCTGTTCTTTAAATAACAAAACAATAATTATAATAATAATAATAAGTAAAAACAAATAATTACACGCATGTTAAAATTTTACAAAATTTCAATAAAAATAATTGTGCATTCCTTCTTCTTTCCAAGTTTCCATATTTTACTGATTCAACTCATCAACTGATAAACTTACATTTATGAGTTTAATGAATCTTAAAAATTCTGAAGGAAATATGAATGAAAACGATAAAAGTATAAAGAAAAAGCAAAAAAGATTGAGGCATTCCATAATAATTCATATTTAAATAAAAAATAAATAAATTCTTAGAAGTTATAGCATTAGTGCATACATTTTTAATAATAAACTGTTTCTAAGGCTTTTTCTTTAATTATGGTAAAAATAATTATTACTGAAATTAAATTATCGGAGTATAATTTTGACATGTAATTTGATTTTCTAATAATATCTCATTAAATTAAAAACTGAATTTTGCCTGAACGAAATTGAAAATTAATAAGCAAATATTCAGTTATTATTCCAATCAATGGCACCTTAAATTAAATATTAATTTTATTTTGAAATTCATGAAATCAACAATTATCTTCTATTGAAAATTGTCTTGAGATGAAATAATTTAGTATGTGCATATTTTTGAAATATTTCACATTATGTTTAATTATTATAAACTAAAATATCATTAAATATAATCTAAAATCCTTATTAATAAGAAAGCATTATCTATTTTACTTAAGAGAGCGATTAAAATTTATTAGTACTTATAAAAGTATTTTCTTTTCTTCTCTATAGATTTTCTGCAATAATGATTTCTCTTTTTATTTAAACAAACTGTCATTTTATTTTTTATTAATTTTTTCCCTACATTTATTATTAAAATTTTTAAACCAAAACAAATCAAATAAATAAATTAATTTAATCAGCCTAAGAGTATTAAAATATAAATGTGAATTATTTTGTTCAATATATGATGAATTAAACCATTTTAATAAGAGAAATAAAGTTCTATTTCTTGAAAATCAAATTTGAGTATTGTTTCAAATTAGTTTCTTGCAATAATAGCTTCCTTAAAATCAGCTGATTTATATAAATAACTTTTGTACCAATAATGTATATATTTATAAAAGATAAGATGATATGATTAAAATAATTATTCTTCATTAGCTTAAATATTTTCATTTAGCCATGTTAAAAATTTAAATTTATGATTAATTGAATTTAATGATTAATTTTATGTATCACTAACTGATTTAAAACTTTTCTAAACTCTTTCTTTTTCTAAAATTCTTCTCAGTAGAGTTCTAAACTAGATAAGATTTGATTCTAAATGCATTTGAAATCATATCTTCTATTAAAAAAGTAAATAATAACCTATTACATTTAAAAATATTATCATATGAATGAGTCGTACAGAATTGAACAGTTAATTTTAACAGTGAAGCAAGATGAAGTTTGGTCAGAAAAAAAAAAAAAAAAAAAAAAGGTTTACTGATGTAAACCTTTTTCTTTTTCGGGGAAGGGGGTGGTATAAGTAACTAAGTAAGTAACTCCATAAAAATAGTATAAATAACAAAAAACTCCAAAAGTAAGTAACTCCATAAAAATAGTATAAGTAAGTTGTATAAATAACTCCATAAAAATAGTATAACTAAGTGAGTAGTATAAATAACTCCATAAAATATTAAATTTTTTTATGACAAAAATAGGTGAAAATTTCTTCTAAGTGTAAAAGAAGATGTATGTTTATTTATTTCAACAATATTAAAATAAATAAACATGTTATTTTAAATTAAATTTAAAAGTTAATTTCTAAATTAGATTTAAGAGAATGATAAAATGTAAAATCTTAATAATTTATTTACTTAACTTAACAAACAATTATTGAAACTTAGCTTTCTATTAATTAATTTTATAAAAGCAAATTTTAAGTAACTATGCTGATAAATCACTGCAATTATTAACGGTGGTTCAGTCAGACGATAATGTTTTTTTTTTTTATTTAACGAAAATATTTACATGAAGCTTATTTCTTATTGATATTAGTATTCCCCCATAAATTATTTTTAAGCTGAATAAAATGATTAAACATATTATTTTAATAATTAAAATATTTTAGTAATTTTGTAATATTTAATTGTTTTATAAATTTAAAATGTGTTATAGTAAATGTTAATTTTTAATTAATAGTTAAAGAAGATTTTTAAATTTTTTAACAATTATTTATTATTATTAAAAAGTTAATTACTTTAGGATTAATTTATTCTATAAATTTTCTTCAAACAAGAATTTTTATAAAATAGGGATTATTCTTGCAAAAACAACAAAAACGTGGTTATAGTAATTAATAATTAGTAATAGTAATTAAGGTCAAGATACGAATCAACAAAACCATTTATTATAATTTCTTTTAAATATATAAAACATAAGATTCTTAATTATATTTGATTTTTTTAATCTTTTCTTATTACATTTGAATGCACTTAATTATCTTCTATATTAATTAAGTGCATTGAAATATAATAAGAAAAAAGTAATAAAAAAAAATAAGAATATTATGTTTCATATATTTAAAAAAAACATTGTAGACTGAAAGTAAATTGACGCAATTAAATTTTTTTTTAGAGGTAGGGAGGATCTTTCTAAAAATATTTATATGATTCCTGCTACTTTATATAGATTCGTGTTATGTTCTTATTTACTTAGATTAATACAAATGTATAACCTGATGCATTTAGGTGATATGTATAATTGTATACTTATAATATATATATAAATGTAATGTATTTCGAATCGAATGTAATAGGATTTCTAAAAATTTACGCGAGGACATTTAAAATCATATATGAATATATTATCTCTAATATTTTTCCAGTAATAATAGTTCATAAAATATCCAGTTTCCTTTTGAATGGTTACTGATATTCTTATACAGTAGCTTTCAGTGCTTCAATTGCATTTAACTAAACATACTGAATCAAAAATTTTTATCTTAGCTAAGCAGAGATATTAATATTACAATTTAACATTTCTACAGATGCTTATATGCTTATAGTGAAATAAATATTTATAAAATAAATAAATCACTTCCATTAATGAAAAATAAATTTATGTTATTCCTAATTTGTTAATAGCACAATTAACACAGATAGTTAATAACACAGATTTTTAACTACGAAACCTTTTTCCAAAGAATTTTTAATAATGTGAGCAATGCAATTATTTCCTGACATTTCTTTAAAATTATTTTTAAAAAGTATAATTTAATTCTTAAAAATTTTGAAATTGCATTTCTAAAACAAAAAGTGATATCATTTGTTTATTAAAATACAATGAGTAAATTATAAAATAATTGAGTAATTAATAGAATAAATTTAAATTTTTCTCTTTCGGCTTTAAATACAATCATTGCTTAAAATATATAATGAAAATAATTCATTATATATTTATCTGACTTGTATAATCATGTACAATTCTTTGATTTAGGATAATATTTTGTTAAATCAAATAGTGGAAAGGAAGTTTAATTACGATATAAATAGTATTATTATGATGATCATATTTCAATTTCGATAATTATTTCTTAGAACAATTCAGAATTATTTATTTTTGATGGCAGATATATATAGCAAGAAATATTTTTTCACACTCAACTTTGCATATTTGTAAAAACATACATGTGCCTATTCTTTAAGGAAGTGTTTATTATTTGAATGAATATAATTTAATAATTGAATTAAATTAATATAAAATTCAAGAAATAATTTTTTTAAATTATAATAGTTAAAATGGCCACCGATACCAATAAAATATTTATATAAATCTATTTCTACGTCATGCCACAATTAATTAAATGTATGAAATTAGATACATGTAGTCATATATAATTCCGGCAGATATTTGTCCTATCATTTCACCATTATATTACCTTAATGATGTTTAATAACACTCAATAGTTTTTGAAACGTTGAATCTATTATAAGTTCATCAAAAAATATTTACATCATTATGTAATAGTGGCAGTAATCTACATATACTTGGTCTTTGGAAGCATGTGAAATTAGATAAAAAAATCATGATCATGAAATTAAATAATTGCATCAAATCTTGAATTTTCCCATTACTTTCCTAAGTAATATTTTACACGACTATATCATTGACTTATGCTTAAAACGTATCATGACATTATCAATAGAATATCTACAGAATAATTTTAAAAAGCAATAATTTACAGTTGAAAATAATTGTTTCAAAAAATAAGCAATTATTATTACAATAAATAAAGAATAAATTTCATTAGTAGTTATATTGTTCATGAGTAACTTAAGTTAAATATCTTATACATTATGTTATATCTTTCATATTAATATCTTATACCTAATATCTCCAGTAATTTACATTAAGTTAAATGTCTAGATATATAATTTATTGTAAATGTCATTTTTTTAATTGTCTAAATATCAGAAATATGGCATTTTGGTGAAAATATTTGTTTATACATTTGACCATTTTATACTGAAGAAGGCATGTGTTATACTTACTTGTTAAATTAAGATCGATAGTAAATTGTTTAGAGTTTAAAATATCAACACTTTATTTTCCAACACAGCCACCTTTAACGCTGAATTTTATTTAACACATATTATATCAAACTATTGACACGTTGATTTATTTATACTATTCAGAATATAGTCTTTTGATATTTAACGTTAATGAATAATTTACGAGATAAAATTTTTGTTATGTCATCGCAAATGTTGTTCACATAAAATCAATATCAGTTGTATTGCTAATACACACTATTTAAATTTGGAGAATTTACTAACATTGAAATATCATAAATAGATTAGATAACAAAAATGTTTTGTAGTTTGAAGATTTCACGGAAGGAAAATTTTTTATGCATCGAAATAAATTATATTCAACTTTGTCATTAAATTATTTATATTTGTTTGGTTTCAACATATGTAACTTTATTATTGCTGCTTCATAATTAATGTGATTAAATGAAATGTTATATTTGTAATGATATTCTATATCAATAAATTATTTTATATCAATAATTTGATATATATTTGTAATTGATATTTGCATATTCATATTTGTATTATTTTATATTTGTATAATTTGATATATATATATACATACTCGTATATATAATTTGATATATTAATCATTTCAGTAAAAATATTAATATAAAAAATCATGATATTTTATAGACATATAAAAATGTTTATAAAATATATATAGACATATAAAATTCGTGAATATTTTATCTGTCTGGTTCATGCTAATTCCAACCTCAACATTTTTGTTAGTTGAGTATATATTTTATCAGATTCAAGCTACAAGCAGTAATATATGTCTACAAATGAAGGAATTTTTTTAAAAATTAATTTCATTATTTTTATTTTTATTAGTTTATTTATTATTATTATTATTTTTTCTTCTCTTCCATATATCATTTCTTGATCTTCCTTTATTTTTAATAATGAAATATGGTAATAGATAATTGTTTTGTAGACTGCCATTAAAGACTCTTTTCAAAAATCAGTTTGTAAAATCATAATTTCTAACATCAATTAAAATTTAAATATTTTTGTACACTACTTTTTTCTTTCATAACTTAATTATGATTAAAAATGAAAATTATTTAACTATTCAAAAAAACTATATTTTAGAACTATAATATACAGTTATACTTAGAATATAGGATCACGCACATTCGAATAGTAGTCTCTTATAGGAAGACATTCAGTAGACTTCTTTAAATTTAATATTGCTAGAGAAATGGTTTCGGAATTCAAATGAGAATAGAAGTTGAATTTATAATTTTTAAGAGTTACATTAAGATCATTTTCTGAATAAGTAAAAAGTAAAGGAGAAAAAGAAAATAAGGATAAAAAAGAAAGAAAAGAAAATCATATTTAAAAAAGAAATAAAAGAAAAGAATATTTAAAAAAGAAAAAAGAAGCATTGAACATTTTACTATCAACTTATTTCAAGATCCCAATCACGTTTCTTTTCAAGTGGCGCCATCTTCTGGAGTTAGTGTTATTTATTCCGTTTTATCTTCTGGTTATATGAGGCGTGTAAATATTGCCTGTCGCTTATAGGAGCAATTTTTCTCAAGTTTTATTACGGTTCGGTGTTTTATGGTCCTTTGAGGAAAATATTTGTTTTTTCTCATAGTTTGGTCAAGAATACTGATCAGTTAAAATGTATAGAAAGAAACAATTTCAGAAATAACTATATTGATTTTATTTAACAAAGAAAATAATTTAACAAATTATATGTTAATAAAATAAATGAGTTAACATTGAAAATAGTAACTGCAGCTAAGCATTAAAAATGAATGTGTTTATATTAAGTATTTTATATTCAGTGTATTAAGTTATATATTATTGTATACTTTTTAGTAAAAAAAAAATAATAATAGGCATATTAATAAATTAAAGTAATATGGTTATCAACATATCCAAAAACAAATATAAATATATGCATTATTTTTTTCAAAAGTTGTACTTACTGGTTATCAAAAAATATATCCTTATATTCACATTCAGGTATATTAATTTTTTTTTTCAATTCATTACACATGTCTAATATGCTCAGTTTTCGATTTTTGAGGTACAACTCAATAAAACAGCAACCTTAAATTTTAGAAATTTATACAACAGTAAACATTAAAAATCTATTGAAATGTAATATGTAACTCATTTAGTCATTCGTAGTTAATTATTATAGTCATTTTATTAAAAATAGTAATAATATAACTATAAGGGGCCTAAAATATAAACATCTCATTTTTTTGTCATTCTACAAAACAAAATCCACTCTTTTTTTTTTATTTATTTAAAGAACTTTATTAAAACATTAAAGATAACTTTTAAGAAAAAATAAAAAGAAAAAGCATCACTTTAAATTAATTAAATTTCAAAAACATATAAGCACATCTTAATTTTTTTATTGCTAAATAATAATTTTTTAATGATTATATACTGAAAAAAATGCAAAAATGATTTCAAATTTCAATAATTTAAATTAAATTTTATGGGTTTGGTATTCTAATAGTTGTTTTTCTTATATTTTATATTTTAAAAAACACTTTTACATGCAATAACATAAAATCTTGTTTTTAATACAAAAATTTTAAAGTTTAAATAATATGTCCAATTTTTGAATATTAAAATAAATAATAAGTAAATAAATAAATTAAAAAAATAGAGCTCATATGTTTATTGATATGAAAAAACAACCCGACTTACTGGGGGAAGGAAGTTGAGTATTTGATTTCTTTTAATTAAATTTTTAACAGAATAATCTTATCCTACTTGAAAGGAATTATGAATAGTTCATATAAGAGAAGAAAATAATCATAACCTTCAGTTTTTGTTAAATTTCTTGTCATTATGTGTGGTTACATTCCACAGAAGTAGATGAAGCCAATTTTACCATTCGTATGGCATATATTATTTTTTTAACTTTTTTAAAGAATAAAGCTAAAAATTCCATAAAGACATTTTTTTTTTACATATTTAACTTCTTAATTAGATTGTGCACACATTTTTTTTAAAACAATTCTAATTACTTCTTAAAAGTAGTTATATTTTTTCCACTTATTGAGAATCAATTTTTTCATAATTATTTAATTATAAATTGACTGGTTTATTAGTTTTCTACTCCTAAATTGATAATTAGTTTTGATTATTCATTTCGTTTGTTCGCAAATTATTTGTTATTAGCAATTAGTAAGTTGGATATTTATATTTAATAATTACATAACTATATTTTCACAAACTTGATCATAGGGTTAGTATCACAGGTTTTTTTTTATTTATTTTATTTCATTTCATTTATTTATTTTTATTTTTATTATTATTTTGTTTGTCTATGTTGGAATCATTTTAAATTGGATGATAATTTATTTATTGTTGTTGGAATAATATTATTTGAGATTAGAAATGAAACATTTTTTCGATATTTGAAAAGAAAATTATAGATATCTAAAATAAATATATGACATTTTTAGTTTCAGAAATCATTTCCTTCCAAAATCGTTAATTATCGGATTTTCACTTCTCACAAAAAAAAAATATTTATGTATTATAGCTTTGTGGCGCCATCTAAGGAGTACAGTTCAAACTAAATGATATCAAAAAATAAAAAAGAACTTTTTGTGAACTAAGTGCGTTTAACAATAAAAAAATTTTTAAGGAAATGGAAAGAAATAGAAAAACTCCTTTTTGGGAAAATGTATATTTTATAAATGTAGTTAACAAAATAAGTTCCCATAATGCTGAAAAAAGGGATAAATTTTAATTCTTATCTAAATATACTCGATTATATCAATATTGTACTTAAGAAATTTATTTCACATTTTGTGAAAATTGATTATTTTAATGCCTTAGTTAAATATTTGTTCAAAAAAATCTGCTTAACTCGAATGCTTTCATAATGCTAAAAGTTATAAAAAAATATTTACTTTAGTACTAATAGTTAATGTTCTGATTTAATCTCTTCTAACACGAACAATCAAAATGCTGTCATTATTAAATAATTTTCTTGTGTACTATTAGTTAACGTTCTGAATTAACAATTGAGGACAGGTGGGTGAAAGTTTCTTATGTTACAGCTATGCCTTGTTGATTCAATATTTTTGAGATAGACAAAATATTGGATAGAGCAATAGGTAAATTTTGTACAATTAAAAATTAGATATGTTTTTAAGAAATTGAATATATTTTAATTATATAAATTAAAATTTAATTGTGTCTCAAACAAAATAACTTGAATTTTAATAATTGATTCATTTCAATTGCGACAAATGTCTCTTGAAATTAATTTCACAGTTTCACTAAAAAAATTAAAATTATAATGTTAAATTAACTATAACGAGATAAACGAATTTTTGGTACTTACGTATTAACGGTACCTTGGCGACAGACTTGGCGGTTTTTAAGTGTCGCCAATCTTTATTATTTGGAATAAAAATATTTTGAAAGCGTTTTGATTGTAAATGAAGTGTTTCATATATATTTTATTATTCGGACAAAAATTTTAAGTGTAGATTGGCGCCAAATCTGTAGCTGCGGTTGGCGCGTGTGCTCTTTGTTGCCGCAACTGTCACCAAGGTACCGTTAATACGTAAGTACCGAATTTTTTTATAAGATATACGGATTTACTATGAGATAAACGCGTTCTTACAGTATCCACTGTAACACAGGCAGAAAATAAGAAACAATTTCCAAAGAAAAATAATAAAAATAATAAATAATAATAATAATTTGTATAGCGGGTAATATTTGAATCGTAAACTTTTTAACGGATGTAGCTGTAACTTTTCAAAAGGGTTATGTGATTTCTTATAGGTGTTACACTTTTCCGAAACATGATTTAAAAAAAAGAGTGTTTTTAGGATAATAATATTTGTATTTATTTTATTTTATTTTTTTCCTTGATTTCTTTTTTGTTTTTCACTGCCAATAATCTATCTAGAAATAGTAATGACGGGCAAAACGTTTTTTCTTGCTTCTTATCATTTGTATACAAGGGGGTATTACACTGCTGTATTTCAAATACAACGGTGTAATAGGTGAAAAAGGTAGTTTAGGAGAGGTTTTTTTTTTCTGTAACTTTTTTTTTAATTCTTAACAATAACTAATTTGAAATTATAATATAAAAATTAAATAAATAAATTAAGGAAAATTATTCAATAATTATTAGATAACTTTCTTTCAAATTCCTCTGTGTTGTTTATGTCTGACTAGGACCTCTAACAAGTAACTCGATTCGCACTTTTCCACCTTAAAATTAATTGAATTTCTTTAAAACGAATATCCGGTTGAACAACAACATTATTTGTTTCATTTTTCTCTGTGCTACAAAAGCAATAAACAAATCAAAGAATTTATGTCGTTTTAAAAACGATTAATCTCCTTTATAGAAACAACTTAAAACAATTAACTTATTGAGAATTGTTAGTTATTGAGTGATAGTATTATTTGTGTTTATTATCCCATACTTAATTAGATAATTACTACTCAATTTAATTTTTCCCATAATAAACATTCATTGTTTCTTTTTAAGATCTTAAATATATAACTTGTTCTTTATTTTATGCATTTTAATTATAATTGTAAACCGTTAATTACGTGTATATTTCTAATAACATGGTTATAGCTGCAGATAAGAATATAGCTTCAATTAATAACTATGAACAAATGTATTATTTTTGTTTATTATCAATACAAATAAAAAATTGTTGAGCATTAATCAAAATGGTACTTATGTATTAACGGCACCTTGGCGACAATTGGTCCAATAAAGAGCACACGCGCCAACCGCAGCTACAAATTTGGCGCCAAACTACACTTAAAATTTTTGTTCCAAATGATAAAATATATATGAAACACTTCATTTAAAATCAAAACGATTTAAAAATATTTTTATTCCAAATAATAAAGATTGGCGACACTTAAAACCCGCCAAGTCTGTCGCCAAGGTACCGTTAATATGTAAGTACCATCAAAATATATATAATTAAATAAATATCACTGGAATTAAAAAAAATCTTATTAAATGACATTGACTGCCAGACAGTTAAGTAATTCAAAGAAAAAATTTTGAACTTACAGTAAAATGATGTTATTTACTTTTCACCAAGGACAAATTCACTATTATCTTCGGCAAAACATATTAATACAGCTATGAAGCTCATATAACTCTTGTAAACTTTCAAATAATATGAGGAAAAAAAGGAAAATAAATTCATTATAATCTCAAAGTAAGAACGTATTTTATTAGGAATATTTTTTTTTTATAATTTTTCAAAATTTGTTTCATTAATTCATTATTCGTTATAAATATTTTGGAAAAGATTATTTAAGATTCATTACATATTTTTTTGCAAAAATGATTCACCGTGATTATTTCAATGATTTTTTTTTTTTACAGTGATTCAATATTATATTAAATACATGAATGTCATCTAGCTACTCATGGAAATGCTGACTTTCTGTTGATTTCTAGTGCTTTTCTTCTGTTCTTTCTTTCTTCTTCTATTCTTTTTCACACTAACATTTTCACAGCTGGGAAGAGAATATAGTTTATTTCAAAGAGCGATGATTAGACATTCCTTGACTCTCATTTATTTTTATTTTGCCGTGGCATAATTAGCAGCAAATCACTTAAATTATTTTTGAAAAAAAGAAAAAATCGTCAGCAATATCAAAGTTTTGAAAACTTGGAATAATATTTCTTTTCGCAGATGAAACAGAAAATGACAGTTTTTTTTACTAGTGACACTTTCAACTGGGCTTTTATCCACGAATTAAGATTTATATTTTTTAATATCAAATACTTTCATTATATATATCAGGGATGACCAACCCAAATGATCTTGAGGGCCACTTTGAAAATGCATCATAACTAATATAAAGTAACTATTATATAAAATTATATATCCCCATATTAGATTTAGGCCCACTATAGACAGTTTTTGGAGTGAGAAATTGAAACATAATGAGTTATTATTTTTGTGTTTACTATTATTCTTACGTGTAAACATAGGTAATATAATAGTAATGATACTAAACGCGCATTGTAAATAAATAGATAACACTAAAAATGAAGTCATTAAAAAACATTTATTTTACTAGTGCGATATTTGCTTCTCCACTCTTTCACTTAGCTTTTGAAAATCAATCTCAATTTGGGTATTTGCTCATCGTAGGGGGTGTTGCAAGTGAGCGTCCGTTATGCTTGATAGTGTTTTGTGTTCGGTAAATTTCATTTTCGGAAAAAAAAAATAATAAATAAAAAAAAAAAACGATTCGCAGGTGTAATTTGAACCAAAAGCTCTAATAGCTTGAACTAAGAGTTTGGTTTGCTCTGCTATCCACAGTCAACTGTGCGCATGTAAGGATGGCCACTGCGTCACTGAAGTCACTTAAAGTGAAACATAGAACTTGTTATATTAGATGTTCCAAAATGTGTGCATCATGAGTTCGCAGAATATAATTTAATTATTCTGCCAACTCATAACTGTAAACTCATAAATAAAATATCTGGTCATATATTTACAAGAATATTATTTTAAAATCAAAGGTATTTTTTTCTCATAATTTCGATAGTTAATTTTTGAATGCATGGATGCACACATAAAGTAATTTTTAATACATTGGTTTTCACTACTTTGGCCATTTTAAAATAAGTATATTTTGTAAAAGTATGATAAATCTCACGGGCCGCAAAAATACATGTATTTGAACTAAGTTAATGCTAAGAATTAAATTGTTCGCTTCTTTGAGAATAGAATTTAAATTTTTAATGTGCGGACTGTGAGAGTTTTGTTGGGCAAATGGGAAGGTAACAGCAATTATGAAATACATTGGAAATAAACATGAAATATCATCATTTATCATTGATGCCGAATCTCAGGGATTAAAGACCTTTAGATATCTGAAAAGCATGAAGAATTTGATTATTGAACTTTTATAATTGATTGAAATTAATATTTAATTGATGTAGAGGAGTTAAACATTTGAAAGCAAAAATATCACAAAAATAACAATTATAAAAAAATTGATTTATAATGTAGAAAATAATTTAAATAATGAAAGAAATTTCTGCTGATGTTTCTGAATTGCAATATGAACAGTTAAATGAAAAATGCAGCATTATAGAAAAATAAAATAATTAAATTCGAAAATTGCTTAAAGTTGATGATATAGAAGATTAATAATAATTGCTGAAGAATATTACGAAAAAGTGATTTCTCGCAAATTTGTCCAAGAAAGTTAAAGAACTGAATAATAATCAATTAGCAGAATGTAAAATAAAAGTGGTGCATATCACTCAAAATGTAAAATTACCGAATTTAACAACGTCAAAATTTACTGGTGATTCCAGCATTTTGTCAGAGATTTATAATTTTTTCGAAAACTTGATTGATAAAAGTAGTTGACTAAGTAAAATTGCAAATCCATTTACTTAAAATATTTACGTGAAAGGCAAGCACATAATTGTGTGTCTGGCTGCAGTCTCACAGAAGAAAATGATGGTACTTGTTGAAAAATGTGAAAGATAGATACTGTCGTAAAGATTTACTAATCAATAGGCAAATGAATAAATTGTTAAATTTAGAGCCTATTAGACATTAAAATAATGCTTATGAATTACGCAAATTGTATGATCAAATAGAAATCAGTGTTAGAAATTTAAATTCACTTAATGTAACAAGTGGTGGTAATGGGCATCTAGTGAATCCAATTATCCTAAAATTACTTCCACAAGATTTAACACTTGAATTTAATAGAAAGCGAATTTCAAAATAATATTTTGATGTAATATAATTAATTGAATTCCTTAAAAATAAAATTGAATGTCACGAATCTATTTTAATGGTTAATAATTCGGGAAGTATTAAAACAACAAATATGTTTCATCGTAATAAATTGTCTGTTAACAATAAAAGTCATTATGTAAATTGAAAATGCTCCACTTCTTTAACACACCGGAAAATGAATTATGTGCATTTTGTAAATGTAATGGATATGTGTCTTAGAATACCTGATGATCAAAAAAGACATTATTAAACCTGCGTGTTCCTAGAAGATATTTTCTAAATGAAAAAAATTATAGATGTTTCTAAAATGTAGCTTTATGTACACTACTGGCCATTAAAATTGCTATACGAAAGCGACATGCTACAGACATGAAATTTAAACGACAGGAACTAGGTGCTGTGATATGCAAATGATTAGCTTTTAAGTGCATTCAGACAAAGCAGGCGCCGGTAGCGTCACCTAAAATGTGTTTAAATGATAAAATTGTTCGACCGGTTTCCCATACACAAATTGCATTTGACCGTTGTTGCCTGGTAAAAAGTTGTTGTGATATCTCGTGTAAGAAGCAAAAATGCGTACCAGCACGTTTCTGACTTTGATAACGGTCGAATTGTAGTGTAAAGGGATTGCGGTTTATCGTATCGCAGTATTGCTGCTCGCGTCGGTCGAGATCCAGTGACTGTTAGCAGGATATGGAATCGATGGGTTCAGGACGGTAATACGGAACGCCATGCTGGATCTCAACGGCCCCCTATCACTAGCAGCCGAGAAGACAGGCATATTACCCGCATGGTCTTAATGGATCGTGCAGCCACGGCACGAGCCCTAAGTCAAGAATTGGAGTCGTTTGCAAGACAACAAGTGTCTGCACGAACAGTTCCACGACGTTTGCAGCAGCATGGACTCTCAGCTCGGAGACCATGGCTGCGACTACCCTTGACGCACATTGGCAGCGTGCATTCGTCCTCATCAACTGGTCCAGCATCTGGCGTGATGGTATGGGATGCTATTGGATACACGTCTCGGTCACCTCTTGTTCGCACTTTGACGGCACTTTGAACAGTGCACGTTACATTTCTGGTGTGTTACGACCCGTGGCTCTACCCTTTATTGGAACCCTGCGAAACCTTACATTTCAGTAGGATAATGCGCGACCGCATGTTGCCGGTATTGTACGGACCTTCCCTGATACGGCTGTCGCCCTGGCTTACACTTTCACCAGATCTCTCGCCAATAGAAAACGTCTGATCCATGATTGCCGAGCGAGTGGCTCGTCACCATACGCCAGTCACTACGGTTGATGAGTTCTGGTATCGTGTTGAAGCTGCATGGGCATCCGTACCTGTACAAGGCCCTCCAATCTCTGTTTGACTTAATACCTAGGCGTATAAGTGCTGTTATTATTGCCAGATGTAGTTGTTCTGCGTACTCATTTCTCAGGATCTAGGCACCCAAATTTCTTGAAAATTTAATCACTTGTTATTTCCAATATAATATATTTGTCGAATAAATATCCTTTTGTTAATTGCATTTCTTCCTGGTTTAGAAATTTTAATAGCCTGTAGTGTATTTTGTGCTGTTGGTCTTAAGGGATATGGAGCTACCGCTTATTTTTGATATTTTGAATTATGCTCCATTTATTTTGTTGCTTGCGAAGAGTCATGTCTCCACTTAAGAAACTGACTTTCCCTCATTTAGAATTAAAGGGAATTGTAATTGCCACAAGAATTGTAGATTATTTAAAAAAACTTATTTGGCAACCGGGAAGAAAATATATTTTGTTTTAATGACTCTCAAATAATATTGCATTGGATAAAAAGTTTAGCTAACAACTGGAAACCTTTTATTGAGAACAATGTTTGTGAAATTCAAGACCAAGTTTCACCATCTCAACATTATAACGAGTCACTCTTGATACTCCTTGGCACATACTCCAGTATGGTTAAAGGAAGATAACTTACCAATTTCTCATTTTGATTCTAAAACGAATTTAAAATTAGAAGAAATCCTTCAAGAGCAGCAGTTTGTTTTGTTTCTAGTAAAAACCCTGAATTTGAGTTAAATATTAAATTTTCCTTTTGAACTAAATTGAAACAAAAAAAACTACATAGCTTTTAAGACTCACTAATAACGTAAAACTAGCAACTTCTAAAATTAAGGAATGTTTAACAAGATCTTGATAAAGAAAGTAATACAGTTTTGAAATTTATACAACGGGAATTTAAAGAATAGGCTTAATAATAAAATTTTAAAGTCAGGAAAGAAGATGTAAGAAAATATCATAATTGAATCAATTTCTTAATAAATAACCCATCCTGAGAGTTGGTGGGAGACTTGAAAATTCAGATCTCTCAGAAAACCATAATCATCAAATTATTTTTTTAAAAAACCCATCATGTTACAGTCTTAATAATAAAATATTTCCATGAAATAAATCTGCACGGTGGAACGATGCCAATGCGAATCTGCGACTAAAACTCTGTGTTGTTAATAGCTGAGAAATTGTTCAAAGAAAAATATGGAAATGTATTAAGTGTTATATAAATCGAAAAATTACTTCTACTAATTTAAGAGTTGACCTTCCAACTGCTTGCATTGTACCAGGTAGGGTATTTTATAAACTTGGATTAGACTTTGCAGAACCTTTCCTAATTAGACATAGAAAAAGTCGATGTATAAAGCCAATAAAAGTTTTTTTGTTTGTCTCTATATATATTTTAGAACCACAGCATTTATCTAGAAAACATTAGTGACCTCACAACAGAAGCATCATAGCATCCCTGGGAATATTCACTGCGCGAAGAGGAAAATCGACACAAACTTTTACAGACAGAGGTACCAATTTTGTTGAATCTGACAAAGAGCTGTAAAGAATCATAACATCACTTTCTTGTAATGAAAGAATTCAAAATCATCTCCGTGGAGAAAATGTTCAGCGGACATTTAACTTGTGGTCTCTGGTGGTCTCTGAGAAAATGTCGTGAAATAAATGAAAGTGCACTTAAAAGTTCTAACCCTTGAAGAATTTTTCACCTTAGTTGTCAGATTGAAGCGTGTTTGAATTCCAGACCATTAACATCCCTCTCTAGTGGTCCCGGGTACTTAACCCCTCTCAAACCTGAGCATTTCATAATAGTAACTGCCTTAAATTCTGTTCCAGAACCAAATTTGATTTCTGCAAAAATAATTCTTAAAAAAGATGGAAGCTGACTCTACAACTTTTCCATTGCTTCTGGAAATGTTGGTCGATGGATTATCTTTCACAAATGGAAGGACGAAGTAAGTGATTGAGAGATAAACCCAATTTGAATATTAATGATTTTGGTTTTGATTAAAGACAAAAATTTGCCTCCACCAAAGTGGAGATTTGGACAAATAATAAAACTGTATCCTTCTACAGATGGAAAATTTCGTGTTGCGAAATTAAAAAACTTTATTAGGAGAATTGAAGTTACCCAGAAACTTTCACTTTGCGACTTTCTAGCTAGAAGTTAAAGAGACATATTTCCTTTGATATCTTTAAAACATTATATATTATACTTTATTATTTTATCAATTATTGTGTTTTTCAGATTTTAACAGATAAAGTTGAGAATTTTAAGTAGGTACTTTTAGAAATACTGTACACTTGTAAATATTCTTTGTTGTGTAATGTTTAGAATTTATTAATTTCAGTATCTGAATTACAGTTCATGAAATAGGATTATTATTGGTTAATTATGAACCTTTGTTCATCGTGGCTGAGTATGTTCTGACATAACGATGAGTTTTTCACTCTATACGTCAGGCGCGAAAACCAGTTGGGATTCTAGACCTTGTCCTGAAAAGATGTTTCTCTTTTGGTCATTATGGCGGAGCTAAGAAAGGGAAAATTCTCCATAACATTTGTAACCTTGGTAATCAAAATAGCGGAAATAGAAGTGGAAGCAGACCTAGGCTCTACAGTCATATTAGATCAACACTTACAGTTTAGAGGGGATTCCGAACTACTACAAACATCCATGGTACCGCCGGGATTCGCGCCTGAAACTTGTGGCATCGTGCGCCAGAGCTCTCGTCACTTGGCCATCAGATCCCAAATAAATATCTACGAGATTAAATTATTTTGTCAATTTATTATTGACTTACGTAATAGAATTACTATAATTGACTTAATTTAAACATTTTGTTGGGAAAAATGTCGTTATTGATTTGTAACAAAAACGTGTTGTAGCTTTCAATATTATCTATAAAGGTTCTCAAAATTTATTATTATTCGTTAAAGTTTTCCTGAAATCATATGTCTGATGGCATTATTAGTATAAATTTTCAAAATATGAAAATTTCGTTGCATAATATATGTTAGCTTTAATAAAAATATTATTAGTAAAATATATTTCTGTTTTACTTTACTGTTTTAAAATTCATTTCTCACATTGGCTTCTAAACTATCTTGCAACTTTTATAGAAAATCGACTTTCTAAGTGTCTTTGAATAATGCAGTAAAATTTTATTCATGGGTCCAGAGATTTCTATTAATCATTCATACATCGAGCATCATTACTATTATTTACTTGAACAGTCTTTATACATTCCCATAGAGACTCGGGTAACAACACCGCAATTAATATAAATAACTCAATTTTGATCGTGCTACAAGTCCCTATATGTAGCACTTGATTTATATAGCTACGTGGTCTGGGTAATCTGTCCAAAACCTGTAATGGCTTGATTATGTTGCACTGGAGACTTGTGAAATACACTTCCGTCTAATGGCGCTCAGGTCGACCTGACAGTGTTCCTACGTGCTTTCCTGTGAAACACTTTCTCTTTACTCATCATTACATGCATAATAAAGTATTGAATTTAACTATTCATCATCACGTAAGAAAATTTAAGAATTTTGAACTTAAAGGTAAAATTTATCGTTCAATTTTTCCTGAGACTGAATGCCAGTGGCTGACATTTATTTCTAATTTGTATAAATATTATTACGAATCTAATTAATTTAATTTAAATTAATTCTATGAATTTTAAAAATTATTTTTAAAAAAACACCTGCGTTTAAAATAAATTTTGAAATTATTTAAATTTCAATTGCAGTTTAGCTTCTTTTATTTTAAGAGTAATATGAATATAAAATGATGAAAACATAAATTAATAATAATGTATTTAATTTCAATCAACTATATAAATTATATTCATCATATTTTATTCATAAAGAAAGACAATATCTATTGTTGAATTTTGTTGTACATCAATTTTTTTTAATATTAAATTATATTTACAACAAATATTATATGATAGTAAAAAGACTGTATTTTTTTAAATTTTTAAATAATAATAACATTTAAAAATTTTTCTTTCAAATAATATTTGGAATGGGGCCTGATGGATGAGTGACTAGCGCTCCGAGTTTCTGTGCAGCCATGGATTTTTATAATGGTTCAGAATCTACTTTAAACTGAACCCGATCTAATATGACTGTAGTGCGCTGCACGTAGGGCTGACAATCATGTCTTATAAAATCTTCTGTCTCGAAATCTACCAGCAGGTAGACGGCGTTGTCACAATATGGGACCGTTTCACCAATGAAGAAACATAATTGGAATTATCGGTAAATAGGTATGAATTATAATGGGGTATTGGTAATAATATTCAGTAATGGTATGGTGTTATATATTAAATGTTAATAATATTTGTAAATTATTTGAAAGGGAAATGAAATAATGAAGATTTAATGCCTAAAATATAAAAATAATAATAAAAAAACTTGCAATTTATCAGAAAAATTAAAAAAATTTTTTTTTAATAATTTTTCAAGTAAAATACTTGATAACAGTTATTCAATAACAAAAGCATGCATCTGGAAATTTCTTTATAACGCAACAAAATAAATCTAAGAGAACAAAATATATAAAAGATTAATTAACTAAATGTAAGTAATGTTCATTTATGGAATATTTTATGATGGTCTAATTATAGCTTATGATCGTCTAATTACTGCTTATCCTGCTTGTGGTCTGATGCAACGTATGCTGGTATCGTATCCATTGGTAATATTGTTATCGTCGCTAATTTGAGAAATGGGGAGAATCGAGAAAATCGTGACAGGTTATTGAGAAGGATAATGACGATATTGTGACAATGCATATAAAAGCATCTCGCATGGTTAATCAGGTTCCTTGATGGGAGTTTTCCCAGTTTTCATCCGTACAAATGCTATGAAAAACTTCCAGAAGGCACTGTCATCCCCCAATCCCCGTCTGTGGTTTATCTATGATTTACATAGGTGGGACATGAAACCCACGGACGTTAAACAAAAAAATAATTATTGTTAAAATGAACACTAAAAGATATAAAAATTATAAATAATTAATGTACCTTTTATAATAAGATCCAATATTAAATTCAATGAACTTCAGAGCAGGTTTTAATAAAGAAAACAATTGATATTTTGATTTCATATGGAGAAGTGATATGAAATTTTGAAATTAATTAAATTTTTCACTAAACATTTCAGTACTACTTTACAGATTTTTTTAAAAAATCTAATTGTGTTAAGGTATATAAAACTTTCAAATAAGGAAAGCCATTTTAATCAATTGTAATGCATTTTAGTTATTGAAGAATTGAAATATATATATATGTAAAAATAAAAATTAAAATCAAGTTTCATTCGATAAATTTTAAATAAGGTATGCATAAAAATTAAGGTTAAAAAAAGAAATAAAATTTTAACAGTAATTGAAATTCGAGAGTAAATACACTTTTTAGCATTTGTATTTAATAATATTTGTTTCATCTAAAATTCATTCACATAAATCTACAATTATAAATTAATCCAGATTTTTGCAACTCCAGAAAAGAGGATAAAATGAATTATGCATATGATTCCTGAGGGAATTTTTGATTTCCAATTTATGGAAAAAAAACCCGATTTATTTGGTTAATTTAAAAGCGAATGACTTTGCAAAATGTGAAGACATTTTATTTTCGAAATCTCATTCATATCTTCTAAAGTAAATATCACTTTTTTTATGATATTTGTTTAAGATATTGAATTTTAATATTTTCCTTAAGCGTGGTTTGATTCTTTCAATTGTCTCAAATAACTTGAATTCGTATCAAATTATTCTAAGAATAAAATAGCTATTTTTTTTTCAATTATTTTGATTTCCAAAAGTTTAAGAAAATGAGATAATTGTGAGGAAGAAAGAAATTTTTGAAAATTAATATCTCAATAAGGTTTCTTTCAAAGTTTATTTTGTAAAATAAAACTAATTTTCGAAATTCTTAATAATCGTACGTCAAAATAACCGTAAAATAAATAAAAGTAGCTATGAAATCTAATTTCATCACTAGTTTTCTAAATGGTATATTCTACAATTTTTACAGTAAATTTGAATTTTAAATGTATTGTATTTCTCAGCTGCGGTATATACTATAGATTAATCAATATTTAATACACTATAGCAAAGCTCTGTACCTTGATATTGAATGGAAGGTTACAATCTTTCGCATTTTCCTTTCTTCCAAAATTATATCCAGGTTGAAACAATATGTTTTTAGTCAGACTTGTAACTTAATAGTATTTAGTCTATATCGTTTTATTACATCTTGATATTGTTGTTATTATCTATGACTTTATTGGAATTCAATCCATACAAAACAGGACACCTGTCGTAGAAGAAAAACATTTAAGCAATTCAAAATTACAAAGTGGAAAAACCAGACATTATTAACAAAAAATACACAAAGGCCTTAAAAACAATTAAAAACATGTTAAAAATAAGGATAAAAATGTAAAATCTTAGATGCCCTATAATAAAAACTCATGTGATAAGAACATATTTTCTCTGGTCCTCCAGTAAAGAGTACACAAATCGCCATTTTGTTATAAGTCCATTACAAGGGAGCAAACAAGTAGATGGGCCTTATTCAATTTCTCTGTCTTACATACAGCGCATATATTCGAGTTCACAAGCCCTGTTTTGGCCAGATGTTCTTCCAGTAGTGTCCAGTTCTTAATATAAAATTGGCAACAGTCTCTTTGCGAGTTTTTCCACTCAATTTTTTCCAGTCAATCCCAATTGTCTCCGAGACTTTTCCTTTGGTGCTAGTTAATAATTCACTAATATACTTAATTTTGTCAAGTATAATTAGTACTCTTAAAAGAGTATAGAGGGATAGGACACTGTCAAGGAGCTTTTCTGTTCCTTTCATTTGCCAGAAGATCAGCCCTTTCATTTCCATCAATTTCAATAGATGTAGGAATCCACTAGAAAGGGTTGCATTTACCATTTTCATTAAGAAACTTGATAGCTTGTCTAATTTTGGTTATAATTGCAGATTCAGAATGTCTTTGCAAAGCGATTGCCTCAATGGCAGATCTAGAATATAACAGAATAAGTGCTTTTAACAAAAGAATGTATTTAGATTTAAGACTTTCTACATCCTGATAAAATTTTAATTATAAAGGGCAAATACTTCCAATTCTTGTACAGTAATGCATAACAAAATTATGTCAATGGAAAACTTGACAGAAAAATTTCATTATACTAGTCAAATAATTTATAATAATGGACACATTATTTTTTAGTTTTCCTTATTGTAAAAATATGACAAACTAAAAAAAAAAATAATAATAATGAATGAGATAATAAATAAACTCTTAAATTAAAAATTTACAGCATGCAAAATAAAAATTACAAAATAACACAATTTCAAAATGTTTTTGAACCTTTAAAGTCTGAGGAGCTTTAAAACGTTTAATAAAATATGAGGAAAATATTATTCATTTCATTTATATTTTTGTCGGAATATTAAGATATTTAAAAAGGAAATAATAAAAAATTAAGGTCCATATAATGATGTGTCAGCAAGATTATTAAAATTATATCATATTAGGATATCATTAAAATTTATGAACAAGAGACCACCGAACAAAAACAATATCTAAGTAAAAATGTTAATAAATATTTTAAAAAATACAAAAAATATATTATTATTAAAACTATTCTTTAACAGAGTGTTAAAGGACAGGAAAACAAGAACAAAAATAGAATCAAGGTAATAATAATTCTTTAATAATGAGCATTAAAATAAAATAATATTAATTATACTTTTATACTTGATGTAATAATGATAATAACATTAAAATTAATTAATATGATAATAATATTAAATTAATTAAAAAATGATGATATTTGAGAATAATCAATAAAAAATTTGAAAGAAAAGTTGTTTGTATTTTATTATTATGTATTATTTATTTTATTTATCAACAACCATAATATGAGATGATTTAAGACGTAGATTCATAGATTTGGAAGATAAGATTTGGTATGCGTTGATTTATAACAGAAATTCTTTTGGAATAAATCAGATTCTTCTTAAATTCATTTCCGCGGAATAAACACAGATGGCGCTGGTTCCCATTTTTAAATTCCATGTCAAATAAAACTTCGGGAGCATCGATTGGCAATTTCATAGAATTAAAAAAGAAAGGAAGTAAAATTTAAAGAAAGAAAAAAAAAAAAGAAAGAAATTCCTCCGAAAGAGTTTTGCACGAAAGCAAGTTACTTACTTCCGAAATGTATTAAAAAAGTAAATACCTTTCTTGCTGAATGCGCTGTCGCCTCAGGCATTCCAGCTTACTCTTGATAGCAAATCATATTTCCATATTAAAAGAGTAGAGGGAAAAAAGTTACAATAATAAGAACACCTGAAGCCATGGGGGAAGGGGTTCAAATATAAAAGAAATATGTGGTGCCGAGATTTTCCGTTACGATGGAATAAATCATTTATTCTGCGGTGGGGAAAAAGGAACCTTATTCTTCAAAGATTCCAGAGTTGCCAAGTAGCTTCGGATGTAAAGTGATCAAGTTTATTATTAAGTTCCCATAGGTAAACAGGTTTATAAGTTAGAAAATAAAATTGTTATTTAAAATGGTGCAGAATTACATTATTTAGTGTTTTGTAAAATTTGCAATGCACAGCGGGGCTAAAAATTACGTATTTTCACATAATGACCGTGTATTTTTTACGAAACTAATTATCAATGCTTATTTTTTGGGTAAACAGTTTTGATTCTATTGTAATTTAATTGAATTTCTTATAAAGTATACCATAATTTAAAAAAGAAATTGAAACACTTTCGTTTGATTTGCTTTCAGCGCATATTTTTTAGGAGCAGTTTTATTCGTTAATTAATAATTTTTATATAATTATTTGTCATAATTTTAGTAAGTTAATTGTTTTTTTTTTTTTTTTTTTTTTATCCTTAAAGCCAATGATATATCTATAATATAACATTTAATATTTGTATAATGTATTGGATTAATAAGAAAGTAATTGGGATTTTCACTATTTAAGTACATGGTAAAAACCGATAGAAATTTCTTGCTAACTCAATATTATAAATGATATAAATCTTTTAGTCAAAAAATATAAATAAAACCTTAATTTTTACTTGAATAATAATAAATTTTTAGTATATAGTATATAGTATATTGTATTTTTAGTATATCTATGCATTTTTAGCTGGAAGTAATCATTTTTAAAAGTTAATCAAGATAGATAATAAACATATTGAGTTAAACTTTATTAAATAATCTTTAAAAGGATGCATAAATGTAACCAAAAACTGAATTACGTTTAATTACTAAATTACTTTCAATTAATTGCGTTTCTAATATATTTTTTAAAACAGTGTTTGATATTTCTGAATTAATAAATATAGTTTTCGGTTACACCAAAATAATTTTTTTCTGATAAGAAATTCCTTATAAATTTATTTTAGAATAATTTTCTTAAAGGTATGTACTTTGTTTACAAGTAATTTGCAGAAACTGAAATTCAATATTGGGGGACAATTATTATTGTTTAATTATTAATTGAACAACCACTATTGAACAATTTACTATTGTTTCCAAGAACTTGGATTTTAGTTTAATTATATTATTGTTTTAAGTTTGAAGAACATTAACTTCAAAAAAGAAATTTTTTAAAGAACAGTTTAAGTATAAATAAAAAAAGCAATATTTAATTCAATTTTAAAATAATTTCTGTTTTTTTAACTATAAATTCATATTAAGTATACAGATAAATAACTTTTCAAATAATAATACAAAAATCAAGTAATAAAAAAAAATTAGTCCTTTCTAAATTTTATATGTACAATAACAAATTTTTCATGCGTATATTAAATTGTAATTGTTTTTAAATGATCTGCACTTTCGCCTAGGTTATTCGCCATTAAAACGATAAATACAACAGTTTCAGATTTCACAGCGACATTAACATATACAACTTTCACAGCAACATATGTAATAAATTCAGCTTTCACAGTGGCACATGTAACATCTTTCACAGCGACATATGCAATAGATTCAGCTTTCACAACGGCACATTTAATAGATTCAGCTTTCACAGCGACATATGTAACATGTTCAGCTTTCACACCAGATATAAAAGATTCAGTTTTTACAGCAACATATGAAATAGATTCAGCTTTCACAGTGCCACATGTAACAGCTTTCACAGCGACATATGTAATAGATTCAGCTCTCACAGTGCCACATGTAACAGCTTTCACAGTGCCACATGTAACAGCTTTCACAGTGCCACATGTAACAGCTTTCACAGCGACATATGTAATATATTCCCCATTCACAGTAGCATATGTAATAGATTCAGCTTTCACAACAACATATGCAACAGCTTAAGCAGTTTCATTTTATTGCATTAGTATTTTGATTCCTAAATTTCGAACAAACATCCCAATACATAGCACTTGCAGAATTCACACTTTCTTCCTTGATCTTCAGGTCCAATGAAAGGGCAATCATAAATCATATCACCTTTATATGTTTTAATTTGTAAAATATGAGTAAATTTTTAATAGGAAAAATTAATACATTCATTTAAAAAGTGGAAAAAATGCTAAAAAAATAATCAATATATCTACACATAAGCACAAGAAAATTATTCTAAGGAAAAAAACTTTCCTTTATGCTTTTATGTACCGTTTCCTATTCATTTATTGCTTAAAAACAACATTACTTCTAAAAAAAAAAAAAAAAAACTTTGGAGAAATTTGTAATTTAAAATTATAATACAAAGCATCTTGTTAAGTCATCTTTTATTTATATGTTACTTTAAATTAGGCCATTTCACAGGTAGAAACAAAATTTTCTGTTTTTTGCATGCAAAAATGCAATGAAATCTGAAGACAAAAGAAAATTAAGTGGAAACATAGGGAAGGAAATGAAAACTTAAATTACACAATTTACATATTGAAAGCCCTTTAATAAATGTTCCAACCTGAGAGGAAATCGTGACCGGAAGAATCAGAAATTATTCATCAAACAAGTAATGCGAAAACCAAACGTTATTTCATTAAAAATTCATGATTATATTCTTTTTTTTTTCTTTTTGTTCCTACATACGTTAGAAATGGCCATGAAAGAGATAAAGTATTAATATTATTTTCAATAAAAATAAATACAATATATGATGGCATATAAAATATAGTGGTTATTAAATATCAAAACATGTGATAGAAAATAATAATTATGTTAATATAAATGACAATTTATTTAACTGGAAAATTTGTGGTAAAATAACAAACAAAAATAACACCTCATTTTCTTATATATATTTCTAAATATTTTTTACATCGATCAATACTCAGTCCTTCTGTTGAAAAGAATAAAACATAGTAGAAACGATTAATTATTGTAAAATGAAGCATTTGAATTAAAAATTTTGAAAAAGGATCATGTGAATATATTTTTAAACTCACTTCATGTATGAAAATATAAAAATTTATACTTAAAATCACACACACACATATCACACACACGAGCAAGCAAAATGATCATTTATCTAATTTATACATTTGGTTGTTTTTTGTGTTGTGCTAATATATATATATATATATATATATATATTTTCATCATTACTCATCTGCTCAGAATTAATAGCAATACTGTGTATATTAATAACAACAATATTTTTAAGCATTAACAAGGTAGGGAACTTAAGCGCAAGGTTTTAAAAATGGCACCCCAGAAACATGTTTTCTCCAGTACCTTTTTATGCAATCTCCCAGAATTTTACTGTTTAAAAAATTTCCCTTAGTTTATTATTTCAATATATTATCCACAAAAGGGATGCTTTATCTCACATTTTTTTCCAAGAAATATTAAATTACTCCATCAATTTCTACATCATCATTTCACTTTCCAACTCCAATAATTAATAGGAAATCCCACAACGGGCAATAGTCAACGACACAACTAATTATTCGCTTAAAAACCATATTATTATAAGCAGTCACGATGTTCTATCACGTAATTCAAATTTTGCATTATAAATAGGTTACATTAAAAAATCGTTTTTCTTCAAACCTTACCTAATCTAAACGGAAGTTATTTTGTCTTGTTATCAGATTACATTGTTAAACATGTTTTTATCTCGAAATAATTATCTAAAGAGCAGAAATAACCTGGTTTATTCCATCCTGTTGTATGCATTCCGCGATAAAGCTATCATAAGGATGATATAAACTATTAATAAATTATAATAACTTATTAAAATTTATGGTAGATTGGATCGTGCTCAATCATGTTTTGAAGGCGGCAAATTAAATTTAGGTGAAAAAATTGGTTTTTTCTTTTGTGTGTTTTATTTAATAATTCTGGATCCGTTTTGCAAATACAAATATAAATTTACATATAATGTATTTATTGAACAATGTGTATTATTGAACAATGTCGGGATTTTTATATAATAATGAGAATCTTCACATCTAAAATCAAAGTATTCCACAAGGAACTAAATATTCTTTAACATTAGTTAATATTTATCTACACTGATCGGGAGAAATATTGCCTTATTAACAAACACGCTTTTAGAAATTGTTTTTAACTATTCAATTGTTAAAATTAAAATTTTTCAATACTTTGTCATGATATTTAGAGCATATTTTAATTAATATAAATAATATTTAAGCTGATTTTCTAGAAATCAATTTTAGTATTCATAACTCGCCTTAAATTAATATGCTTGACAAATGAAAAGAATTCCCCTTCACAATAGAAGAACTGTACCCTAAAACTTCAATATCGGTATCAAAATATCACATAATATTATCATTTATCAACTGCTTCATTTGCAACAACGCTATTTTTGAAATGCAACAAATTGGAAAATGGTGATCTTGAAGCATTTCTACACTAGTACATTTTTTATCGGTATTTAGTCAGTACTATATGCTAATGAATATTTTTTTTATCTTAGCTTACAGTTTCCATAAATTATTCATCCTATGGGGAATTTCCCTTACATTTCTTACAACAAATCATAAATCAAATTCTGTATAACTATTCCATTTTTTCAGGCTGCTAACTAACAGAAAACTTTTAGCGGATAATAAATAACACAATTTAGATACTACTTATATACAAATTATTCATTGTAGTTGTCATATAATCAGTTGCGTAATAGTTCTATTAATATAACAGTTCCAAGGGTCTATTGAGTGGCTCCTATTTACTATATAAATCAAATCACACTGCCAAACCGTTTTTCTTCAATCCTATATCTTACCGATTCTAATTGGAAAGTTATTCCGTCTACTCCATTGGAATTATTCCATTATAGAAATCCGTCGCGAGATATGTCTGACTTGGATGCAATCATCTAGTGAAGGAAATAACCTGGTTTATAACATCGTATGGGTAAATATTCCTTGATAAAGTTATTCTCGAGGCATTATAATGAATGTCTATTGGGTATTTTGTAAGTATTTCTTTCAGGTTTTATGGATGACCCGGACAACATGGTTCACATTCTTTTATTGTATATTTTGTATAAATATTTGTAGTGCTTTTTTTTATCTGTCAATGCAGTTTTTGCCTTTCACCCTTTTGATATTTCTAACTATTTTCAGTTTTTTTACTGCAATTAATGCGCAATTCAGGTCTTTAAGAATTTTTTCGTTTTATTGATGATTTTTTAAATTTAATTTTGAGACTTCTGAATGTGAGAAACTTTAAGATTTTGTATTGCGAATGTTATGATTGTTTTGTTTTATATATATATATATATATATATATATATATGCATTCAATTCTAATCAGCGTAGTTAACCTTCAAATTTAAATGCTTAAAACAGATGATGTTTATTTAGGTTAACAATTCTTTTTATTTAAGTATTTTAACAACTATTGTTTTAAAAAAAATATTTAAGTTATCTTTCCAGAAAATTGTTTAGTAATAAATTATATTATTGTACCGCTCTTATCGTGTAAGTATTCTAAAAATATGATGAACATTTAATTATTTTAATCTTTTTATTTGAGCTATTTACATAGATATTTCCTTTTATATTTTAGAAAATAACTCCTTTTCCTAATAATAAGAAAACATAATTGAAAGCAGAACTTGAGTTGCGAATGCTTTAATAAATCCACTACAATGAGTTTACAAATACTTCTATAATTTACCTATTGTAATATAATAATCTTAATGCTCTATTTTGCAAAATATTTCGTAGTATTAATTTTACTTAGAATTATTTTGCATAACTTTTCTGTAATAAAAATACCTAGCAATTATATTAAATATTCCTTTCGTAAGCAAGAATATTGAATTTCGTTGATGGGGTTTATTCATGAAATGAAATATATATACCTTCTCTCCATTATTTCTTTAACTTTAAATAAGTTTTATTTTTTTTTTATACTACAGACTTTTTAATCTAAGTATATAACCTGAATTGATCATAAATACAAGCTCATTAAATGCATTTATTTTTGAAATGTTTAAATTATAATACTCAATTACAATTGAAACATTTTGATTTTACTGTCTATGGATTGCACAATATTGTCTGATTTATAAAGTACTTCTATAATTGATTTTTTTCCGAATCTACTTATTGGTAGATAAAAATTTTATAAAGTTTTAAATTGCTTTCTTTTGTTTAGTCTATGATTTTTTTAAAAAAATTTTGAATATTGAAGGGCCATATAATTTTAAATAGCACCATTCAAATTTACGAGATATATTCATAGAAAATACCATAAATATTTTATCAAAGAATATATTTTGAATATATTTTTATCCTCTCATATGTTTCAATTTGTTACTTAAAAACTAAAATACATTACTTAAATTGTCATAACATTTATTTATTTATGATAGGTAAAATGTTTAAAATTGTTTAATATATTCATCATTAAAAATATTTATTTTTACGACTGAAATGAATTACGGAATTTTTAAATATCAAATAAAGTTTTAAAAATCACATAATATATGGTTTATTTTTAAAAGATTACTAGAATTATTTAAAAAATAATAATGTCTCAAAATTTTAAATTTATTTTACAAAAACATTTGATTAGAAATAGGACTGAACAAAAATTTAAATGTATTGTAACCAAATTTTCATATTAGTTTCTTTTTCACCGTAAGAAAATGTGTAATTTTTTTTTCAATTAAACTTGTTTTAAAATTTAAAGAAATAGCAATTTGTAATCTTAAAATTTTAAGAAACTAAATAAAATACTGAAAATAAAGTATTTTATCATGAAAAAGAATTAAGTACATTCATATTTTTAAATTATTTCTTACATACAAATATGTAATACATTATAATAACAAGGTTTCTTATTACTTTTGAATACTGATAATTTGTATCATTGTTTGAAATCTATGCAAAATAAATACAATATAAAAATAATTAAATCAACAACATAAAAACTTTATTTCAAAATTTCCTTTGTAATCTTTAATCCCAAGAAACTAAATAATACTCTAAAATCAAAGTTTTTTATAATAAAAAAGAAATAAGCATATTCATATTTTAAAATAGTTTCTTTCATACAAATATGTAATACATTATAATAACAAGGTTTCGTATTACTTCCGAACACTGATAATTTATATCATTGCTTGAAATCGATACAAAATAAACGCAATGGGAAAAGAATTAATTCAACAAGACAAAAACTTTGTTTCGAAACTTCTACAAAATTAAATTTCTCAAGACAATCGCAGTAGAAAGGGAGGAGGTTCATTCAGAAAAAGAGAAAAACGCATCGCTCTTAACTTTGTAATTGGTTTGAAGGAATATTTTTTTTGTTTGAAGGAATATTTCTTCTTTTTTTTCCCTTCCTTTCTCTTAGCAAATGGAAACCGCAAGATTGTGCCATCTGTGTATGTAAAGGAGTCTGTATGCAAAGAACCAATTTCAAAAGTGGTTGAAAAAATACTTATCTCGAGTGGATTTTGCAAAAGACCCCACTTCTACTAATGTACAGAGTTTGACTTTTAAGATCTGATCCTTAGAGGTGAAGTTATTTGAAACAAGAAGCATTACGAAATTTACATATTTTGTATTATATTATATGACTTGGAAGACATGACCTGGCCTTGTCTGATTAAAGAAAATAAAACATTTTTAATTTTGGTAAATTTTTTATAAAAAATCTGAAGAGAATTTAATTCTGAGAATTCTGTTTCTGAGAAGAATTTAATTCTTAAGTATATCGCCTTAAACAATATAAAATAAAGCAATTATTCTTAATCAAGATCTCTCAACAATACATTTTGCACTTTGCCTGTTAGAATTTACTTTCCAGAATATAATACTTTGGAAAATGAATTCGAAATAAAATAATCTCACTTTTTTTTCTCTTCAACGACTTAATTAATGGTACTAGTCCCGTTTCTTTAGTCTATCTAGTATTTATTAGAGTGAAAATCGATGCCGAAAAATTAAGATTTTTGTTTAGTTAAAAAAAAAATAAGACTTTTAAGATCTGATCCATAGAAGTGGAGTTATTTGAAACAGAAGCATTACGAAATTTACATATTTTGTATTATATTATATAACTTGGAAAACATGACATATTTTGTATTGTATTATATGACTTGGAACACATAACCCTGACTTGTCTGATTAAAGAAAATAAAGAATTTTTAAATTTGATAATTTTTTTAGAAGAAAAAGTTTATCAACAGAATTTAATTATTGTTAAATTTATCTGTCAGCATTTACTTTCCACAACATAATATTTTGTTAAATGAATTTTAAATAAAATATTCTGACTTTTTAACTTAATTAATGATACTAGTCCTGTTTTTAAGTCTATATATTGTCTAGTGGCCTAAAAATCTGTTGCCATTAAGTATTAAGAATTTAATTTAATTACAAAAATTAAGACTTTTAAGATCTGTTCCTTAGAGGTGGGGTTATTTGAAACAGAAGCATTACGAAATGTACATATTTTCTATTATATTATATGACTTGGAAGACATGACCCTCCCTGCCTTGCCTGATTAAAGAAAATAAAACATTTTTAATTTTCAAAAACATTTTTAGAAAAAAAAAGGTTTTTGAGCAGAATTTAGCTCTTAAGTAATTCGCCTTAAACAATATAAAATAACTAAATAAAGCAATCATTTTAATTCAAGATTTCTCAACAATATATTTTTTACTGTATCTTTTGAATATATTTTCCAGAATATTATATTTTGGAAAATGAATTTAAAATAAATATTCTGACTGTCTTCTTCTTTAATAAATTAATTAATAGTGATTGACAGTTTTTTATTTTGGTAATTTTTTTAGTAACGCTTAAGTAACTCGCCTTGAACAATATAAATTAAATAAATAAAGCAATCGGTCTCATTCAAGATTTCTCAACAATTTGTTTTCTGCTTTATCTGTCAGCATTTACTTTCTTGAATATTATATGTTGGAAAGTGAATTTAAAATAAAATATTCTGATTTTTTTTCTCTTCAATAACTTAATTAATGGCTTTAGTCCATTTTTTATGTCTATTTGGCAATTGTTGGCTTACAATTCTGATGCCCATAAAAATTAAAAATTTTACTTAATTAAAAAAGTTAAGACTTTTAAGATCTGATCTTTAGAAGTGGAGTTATTTGAAACAGAAGCTTTACGAAATTTATATATTTTGTATTATATTATATGACTTAGAAGACATAACCCTGTCTTGTCTGACTAAAGAAAATAAAACAGTTTTAATTTTATTAAATATTTTATAAAAAAAACATTTCTGAGTAGAATTTAACGCTTAAGTAACTCGCCTTAACCAATATAAATTAACTAAATAAAGCAATCATTCTCAGTCAAGATTTCTCAACAAATGTTTTTACTTCATCTGTTAACATTTACTTAACAGTATATTATATTTTGAAAATGAATTTAAAATAAATATTCTGTATTTCTTCTTCTTTAATAAATTAATTAATAGCCAATAAAAAATTAAGATTATTACTTCATTAAAAAAAAATATTTACTAATAAATTTTCGCTTTGAATTTTTGGTCCAAAATAATAAATTCAGAGGGAAAAAGTAACTACTGAATGTTTTTCAGTTAACCTTGGACGTACAAAAATACAGACTTTTCTTTTTACATATAAGTCATACGAACCTTTTATATATTTACATATCAGCCAGGAAGAATTTTCTTATTGGAAAAAAGGAATTCTGATAATAAGCTTTTATTAATTCAAGTTAGTTAGAAAATAAATATTTAAAATTAATATTAAAATTATAAATTAAATAAATTATTTCAGTTAATTTAATTTTTTATCAGTAAATATTTTTTTTTTATTAAAGAATAAATAAAATTTTCATCATTTTATTCTCTTAAAAGTATAGTTGTATAAAAATGTTGAAAGATTGACATAAAATTAGATGAATGCAATAACTGAACATTTTGGTAGCCAACTTTTTTGGTAGCCATTTTTAGCCAACGGCCATACCATGCTGAATATACCGGTTCTCGTTAGATCACCGAAGTCAAGCATCCTTGGGCGCGGTCAGTACTTGGATGGGTGACCACCTGGGAACACCGCATGCCGTTGGCATTCACAAATTTGGGACCTGAATGGCCGAGTGTCTAGCGCTCTGGCGCTCGGTGCCACAGGTTTCGGGTTCGAATCCCAGCGGTGCCATGGATGTTTGTAGTGGTTCGGAATCCACTTTAAGCCGTAGATCCCTGTCTCCCATGACTGTAAGAGCGTCACGGAGCTACAGTCAAATTTCTACCTACGGGTGCTCCATTACAACAGAAGCTGCTTCCTTCCCCTTCAATCATGAGTACGTATGGGCTCGTGGGCTTGGCCAACCAAGTGGGATAAGAAACAACAACAACAACACATTTTTTTAGTCCGTATTATTTTGATTCTGATACCTGTACATACAATCGTGTATTATACACTGAGTAGATTACACATACATGTTTCATAGCAGATTTTAATTCTATTAATATGCCGCAACTAAAATATAATATATGATTTAAAAATTTCTTTAAAGTTCTTTTGAACTAATTTTCAAGTTTTTTGTAGTGTACTTATAATAGTATCAATAAAATGATAATATTATTTTTTTTATATAATTTAACCAACCATCGTTATTTATAGTTTGATAAAATAAACTTCTAGGTCATTATAAGATGTTTTTTTGTCCTGTTTTGCTTTGTTTTATTTCAAAATAATTAGATATGCATTTTCAAAAAAAATTCAAATTTGTAAAAGCATACATAAAAATCCTTTAAAAAGTTGAGCAATAATTAAATTACTTAAAATCTTTCATAACTGCTCATAACCAAAAACAATCTTTACAAATTTCATTTTTAATTTGTTGAATATTTTATTTGTATTAACCTTTTTTGAGCATCTCCTATATTTAATAATGTCCATATTTTCTCTTCAAGAATAACTTTTACATTTTAATTAGAATACAATATTTTAGATTAACTTAACTTGTAAAAACTTGTTAACTTTTTTTTTTAACTTAACTTGTAAATTTTAAAAAATGAAAACTACTTAGTACAGCTAACATAAATTTGAATATGTTAAAAAAAAAAAGGAATCTATTTTTTAATGAAATAATTTATTCGTAAAAAAATATTATTTTACACATACTATACTACAAATCCAGATTACATACTTTGAAAGGAAAATAAAATTCATCTTTCCCTTAATTAGCAAACTGCAATTATATGGTTTCATTCAAAAAGAGTTAACAATATTTGTTTCAATACAATTTAAAAATTATATATATGTATTGATGATTGTATAATTCTTTTTAACATATCTTATACTAGCATTTTCTATTAAGATAAATTCTGCTTTTTATGTATCATTATTTGTTTTTCCTTAATTGAAAAAAAAAACATAGTTAAATAAAAAATAACAGCAATGTTTAAAATTAATGTAGCTAAATATTAAACATTTATTATGTAGATATTATCTTTAAAAAACACATTTTACTTCAAAGTTAAGTATTTTTAAAACAATAAAAAAACAATCCTGTTTTTACTAATTAGAAAGAAAAATATTTTTGAAATCTTCTTAAAGTCTTCTCTTTTTGCATAATGATCAATTATTTATGAATTTATAAAAAAATTTATAAAGTAGAAAATTACACAAATGAAAAAAATTTCCTACATTTATTTACTTAATAGTATGCATTTGCTCTGCTATTATAGTTTCCTTAAAAAGAATTACCCTACAAATTATTCAAAAACGTAACTGTCCTCGAAATTCTTAATGTGGCAAAAATAATTTATGTGTTTTATGTTAAGAAAATGCGTTTTAAAATTGTGAAACAAAAATAATAAATTCATTGATCATTCGATATGACTTTTAAAAAATAACACATTTATTTTCTGTATATTTCATTTTCCTTGAGCATATAATAAATATTTTATTTCAATGAATTAATTTTTCTTTTTTTTTTTTTTGTGCAGTTTAGATCTGCATGAATCGTCATAAATTTGTAATAAACTAACAATATAAACAATATTTTTATAATGCATGTTTTATTTTTATAATGCATGTTTTATTTTTATAATGCATGTATTTCTGCCTTATAAGGCAGATCTGCCTCATAAATCATGCTCAACATTTCCAGTCCTCCTTTTTTAAGACAGCAAAATCAAATTCTGTCTTTTAAACTCGTTAAACAAAAATAATAAATTCATTAAAAAAATAATAAACTCATTATTTAACAACAATAACAAATTAACAAGCATAATAAATTCATTATTTCGTTCAGCAAATATATCAAATAATTATTTTCTGTACATTTCATTTTATTGAGCACAAAATAAATATTTTATTACAATGAATTAATCGTTCTTTTTCTTTTGTTCTTTATATATGTATGAATCATCATAAATTTGTAATAAACTAACAATATAAACAATATTTTTATAATGCATGTATTTATGTGCTCATAAGGCAGATCTGCCTCATAAATCATACTCAACAATTCCAATCGTCCTTTTTAAGACAGCAAAATCCAATTCTGTCTTTTAAACTAATTAGCGAAATACATTACAAACGCTGTCAAATAAAATGTCGAACACACATTGATTATTCATCCTAGCAATACCTCATTCTCAGCGCCATTTTCAGGTATTTGATTGTGTTTAAAAGAAGTTTATAACTCATTTAATATATTTTCCGGGCGCAGTGCCTTTTTTTTCATCCCATAAATTGTTAAACGCGACGATACATCAAGCCGAGCGAGCAAAATTTTACACTTTGCAAGTCAAAGTGCTGCAATTTATAGCCCGCCATCGCAACTTCGCCGGAAATAATTCCACGACGGTTCAAGGAAATGGAGTTTTACTTATATATGTATATATAGGGAAGTGGTATGGCCTCTCTCCAAGCAGCCTCGGGGCTAAATCATATTATTTCCGAGTTTTATGAACGATGACCCACCTCCCATGAAAAATCGGGGCTGGGAGAATATATAACGAATATTCTCTCTTTCTAGGAAGATTCAGTTTGGTCTTATAAATATTCTAAATGATGACGAAAACCCAGATTTCATTAGTTTACCAAGCGTGAGGGGGAGGGTTCATCTGACTTGAAAAGAAACTTCGATTTTATTAAACGCACGTCAAATATTCCATTGAATAATATTTGGCATGTAATGAAATTATTTCTGTTTTTTTTATGAGAGTGTGATTCAACATGGAAGGTTACTTGGAATGAAAAATGAAATCTGCGAATTAGGATGTGGTTGCTGTGGCACTCCAAATGAAATTTGATGTAACAGTTTAAAAGTGGCATGTGTAGAAAATTTGTCTTTATTAAAGAATGGCAGATATTTCATTGAAGAATATTTGGTTTGTGATGGGATTACTTTTCTTTTTATGAGGTTGGGGAATCAACAAGGAAGTCTATTCGAATGCAATTTAACATGCTTCTTCGTGAAGTCGTTGGTTTGCAATTCGAAATGAAATTTGATTCAATATAAAAAATTGTATATAAATGAATGTGATTTATTAAAATAAATAAAATGGTGATAAATAAAATAAATAGTAAATATTTCATCAAAAAATGTTAGGAATGTGATAAAATGATTTATTTTTTTAAGGATAAAAATTTTACATGCAGAAACAGTTTTGATAAAACAATATTCCGATTAAGATGTATGGTTTTTACTTTTGTTTTATATTTTAAGTTCAATATAAATAATAAATTGTGTTTTTACTAAACTATGTTATGTAAAAGAATCTGTGTATCAGTTAATTTTTGCTTTAGATAAATCATTGCTTTGATAATAATAAGAAATTTTAATAAATATTTGATGTTAGGATTATAAGAATGAACAATGATGCAAGAATGAAAAAAAGGAATTTCCTATTCGATGTATAATTAAATAACAAAGCAATAAATTTATTTTAAAAAGAAAAAACCTATTTTATTTCTTACTTTATTTACCATTTAGATCGTATTATATTGCTGTATAAAAAAATGCTTAAGGCACTTTGGACTTTTTAACTGGAAATATTATATTTAACTATGTAATCTGGCTTATATGAGTCATAAACGAAATATTGACAGTTGAAATGCTTTGTACAAATTTGTAGTATATCTTTTGGAAATTTTAAATAATAAGTATTCTCTTATTTTAAAGTTTAAACTTCTTATTATTCCCATTACTGAGACAAAATTGAGACATTTAAACATTTTTTAAGAATAAGACATATTAATGTGACATTTCAATATACTTTTAAATGTATTATATTGATATGTAATTGATATATATCAGTAATATATTACAGATATATATATATATATATATATATATATATATGTAGTATACTACTTATACATCAGTAATATATTATTGATATATCAATAACTTTATTATACATTACTGATTATTTTTAAATAATTACGCTGGAATAAATTGTAAATGTTAAAACTTAAGTAAAAATTATGTTATGACATAATTTTAAACCCTGAAACAACGTAAAGAATCAGTATAATGTATAAATTAGTGGCTAGAAACTTAACCATTGGCGCTGAATGATAACATATGTGGAATATTATTTTATTTATTCATTACTTTCTCATTTTTTTATTCGTAGTTTTATTACTAATTATATAAAATGGATAAAATTGAAATAAAAAAATTAAAAATATGATTTTTTTTCTTTACTTAAAAATTTGTTTCATAAATGGTTAATTGTAACTAACTTATTGCAACTTTTTTATAAATTATATTGTAATTCAATATTATAACCGAACCTAAATTCCTCTTTCGTATGGATATACAAACTATCAACATTTTCATTTTCATATTTTGCTATACAAACATATATTGTATTTTACTATGTAAATCGAAATTTCCTTATTAAAAATAAATCTACAATAGTGTGTGTGGAAGACTGTGTTTATATAGAATGCACGCCTACACAATATAAGCCAAACGGTGCCACAGCTGGTTAAAGGGAGAGAATTCCACCGAGGGAATCAATGTAGGAATAGTAGAGACAAGTCCTGGATATAAATGAAAAGTAAACACAATTTAGGGAGCCCTGACGTTTAGGGACGTCTACGTTTTGCAAATGACCCATGTGGAATCGATAACAATCAAGAATGCACGATTCCAGGGATCGAAAGAAAAATCGACAGTCTGAATGGCTCTCGATAATTTATAGATCATGTACGCTGATGTGTGTCTTGAATTATTGGTTATTAATTTATCCCAAGTGGAAAGAATTAATAGTTAATGAACGTCTGCACAAACAATTATTTACAATACATATTATTATCTATATGAAAGCTCTTGGGATTATTCTTTCGATAATTATATAAGCAATATAATGTGTATTAATGCTAGTAAGTGCAATTCTTGAAATAGAAGTTTGGGTTGTTTCGCCAATCTTGGAAAACTATTTATCACGCATATTTAGTTTTTCAATAAAACATTTAATTCAAATAGTTTTTAAATTTAAAGGCATTAAGTATAGATTTCATAAATGAAAATAAATTCTTAATGTTAGAGAAAAAAGGCCTCGATTAATACATAAATTCGATTATTATAATTAATACTTCAGTTTTTTCCTTGAAAAAATCATATAATAAAAGTTAAAAAAATTAACTTCATGTAGATAACTCTTGAAGAATATCTTTATATAAATCATGTCTCTTGAATCATAATAGCATATGCTAATAATTGTTTAAATCCTTTCAGTGATTCGATTATTAAAATACTATATAATAAAACTGAAAAACCAAATACAATGATATTTTAACTTTTTAATGCAATTTATTTATGTTTAAGTTTTACAAAAAAAAAATGTGTTGTAGTTGTAAGTTATAGTGCATAAATAACCACATACAATAATGAATTGCCACAAATACAATACAATAATGAATTGCCAAATATATATATATATATAATACATTATGTGTACTATTTCTTTCGACAATTATATAAGCAATCGAAAAAACGATACACAAAGGGTACCAGAACAATACAAATACATTATTAAAAATCATCACCAAACTTTAGGAATGCAGAATTCCACCATTTTAACCTCCGCACTTTTGAGCATGTCTCTACAGTGAAAAAGAACAAATAATTTTAAAAGAAATTATGTACATGATAAACTTTAAAACATTATATAATATGGTTTTAGGGATTTTTTTTTAATATTAGATATATAACGCCTCTGGAATCTTTCAATATTTACAAAACATTCAAGGGAAACTAATAGAAGTTCTAGAGAATCCGTAAAAGTAAAACTAAATTTCACAAAGGATTAACAATTTTAACGATTTACTGGTACTAAAAAACTCTTTCAGTACCTCTTAATCTTGCAAACCTATTGAAAATTATAAATTCCTCTTACTTTTCTTAAACTGACGATAAAAAAAAAAAAAAAACTTCAAAATCTCAATTTATGATTTATCAAATAAAGATGTTAAATTTACCACCACAGAACCCTCCACATTAACTATTTTTTTTTATTTTCAACATCCTACTTACTGATAAAATTTCTTTAAAAACATTGCCACTTTTCCCATAGCCAATACCGACATAAATAAGCACTAACAAATATAGCATCCAGTGTGATAGGAAAACATTTAGCTGTAATTTAAATACTAAAGACACATTCTGTTTGAGAGAAAATATTACATGCAGCTCCAATAATAAAAAGATATTCCTTCATTTCTAGAAGCAGATTCTGGTCATATTGTCATTGGCGAAATTAATATTTATGATGGTTTGAATTTTAGAGATATACTTGCTAAAGCAAAAACAAAAAAAAAAATCTCATTAATTTTCAAATCAAGTATCATATTTACTATATATACATACATACATACAAAAAGCATTAATTAATTAATTCTACATGAAAGCATTAGCTTCATATATATTTATAAACAAATAGAACAATATGAACATTCATAGACAAATATAAAATTCCATTTCACAAATATGAAATAGCTATACCTGCAATAATTACACTTCATTAATATAGGCAATAAAAAAAAACTCCAGGACACTTTTTTTTACAACCATTGATAAAGTTTCTTATACCTATGGCTTCATTTGTAAGGTACGTTGCCCCAAACTGCAGGGCAAAAACTCGTTAATTCTTCTACACACAAATCAGTAAAAATAAGCATTAAAGAGGCCTTTAAAAAAATTAATACTTTCAACAATCTCTTCAAAACAAATAACCAGTCCATTGACTTTATGTAACAATTTATTCTAAATCTCACAAGATTCCAATAATTTTTTGTTTCATTATTTGTAGGGCTTCTGCATATATGGATAAGCCATCACAGATATTTTTTAATCTTCTTAAAATAATTTCTAAAACCAGAATTATATACCTGGATCATCAATAGCATTAAATATGTGGTAAATATTTTAATGAATCTTCAAATAATATATCTTCTCCAGATACATTTGATTTTAATGATATCGTTACAAGCATTCCTCTTAAAGTCTCAAAGTTACTTAATCTAATTTCATCACGACTATCAAAATGTTCTAAAGGTTACCTTCGGTTACTGGATAAATATCTACAATTTTAATAATTATATTTATAGTAAAAAGATTCTTCACATCCAAACTCAAAGAATTCTACAATTTTACTACTAAATATTCAATAATACTCGATAATCTTTATCTACATAATTTAAAAAAAAAATACTAACTAATTCGCAAAGATAATCTTAGATATGTGAATGACCGAATAGTATTCAATCATCCGAATTTTTATAACATTTATCCAATAAAGCTGATTTTAAAAATTAATACAAAAAAATGACTTTCTTTATATCAATATTAACATTCATAATTCCCAACAAAATCAACATGTTTTATAAAAAGACAGGATTTTACTGAACAATCCATAGACTTATATCTTTAAATCCCAATATTAATATTAAACATTTATCATCAATAATCAGTTGTTCAAAATTAATTTCATTTATAACAACACTATTTTTAAACAATACCAAAAAGAACGTGAAAATAACCTTCTAAAAATGGTGCTCTCTAAAATTTCTACGTCATTAGTTTTTTTATCCGTAATTTCCCATCTCGTTATTATTAAGAATTTTTCGTACAGTTGACAATATTTTACGTACTCTCCACATAGTGGGCATTTTTTCCACATTTTTCCTAAAATATTTTTAATTCTTCCATCTATTTCTACACCACCAATCTCGCTTTCCCGCGTTGCTAATTACTTGATATTATGTATCCCTGTCAGGGATAATAAATCACCCCATTCTAAAACTAAACATTTACAAATTATTGGCCATAGTTTGTCAGCCAATACTCCCATAATGGCCGTATTATGAACAGTTACAAAGTCTTATTAAGTGACTCGCTTTCCTCTATAAAACAAGCTACACTTGCTATTCAGCCTATATTTGCCAATATAAGGTTATTTTGGTTGTAATATTCTGTTGTTGTAATATATCACTACAGTTTAACTTGAATTTAATTATTTAGCAAGCAGAAATAACAAGTAATAATAAAACGGCATGACGAAAAGATTCGGAGATACTTTAGAGTTTACTTATAGCGAATATTATGATTTTTATTAAGTGATATGATTGTGTTTCTATGAAGCACATGAAAATCATGTGAGGCAAATACTATTGTGAATTTGCTAGGCAATTGATAAGTGCAGCTAACTCCTTTTTTATCCTTTATATTTAAATGTTGCGTTTTTCACACACACACACACACACACACACGTACACACACACACACACATACACACACACATACACACACACACATATATATATGTATACACTGACTACCAATAAGTATTTCGACACCTATGCAAATGACGATATCTGCGGTCCTGAGGTACGTCACGGACTCCGACGGTATATATCGTGTAGGAAACAGCATCGGCATTAGTCGCATGCAAGATGCCGCGCAGTTCGGAGCTCTCTGATTTCGAGAAAGGTGTAATTATCGGGTATCACAAATGTGGCCGATCCTTAAGGTACATATCCAGCTATCTGAAGTACCCAAAATCGACAGTGGCCTATGTGATAAAGAAGTGGAAGGTGAGCGGTGATTGTCGGAATGTGCCCCGAGTCGGCAGACCAACGAAACTGGGAGATAGAGACCGACGAGTGCTCACCAGAGAAATTCGGAAGAACCGCACCCAACCGATGGTCCTCATCCGGGAGGAGTTTCAACAGGCATCCGGGAGTATTGTTTCAATGAATGCCATCCGTAAGGACGCACATCTGCATGGTTTTCATGGTCGTGCTGCTGCCCATAAGCCTTTAATCACAAAGTCCAACCGCGCTGCTCGGTTAATGTGGTGCAAAGGACATCGAAATTGGACTGTAGATCAGTGGAAACGGATTCTTTGAAGTGACGAATCAAGGTTCACCCTTTACCGTTCGGATGGCAGGGTTTGGGTCTGGCGTCTGCCTGGTGAACGTCTCCTGCCAGAATGCATTGTACCAACAGTCAAGTTCGGCGGAGGTGGAATTATGGTCTGGGGGTGTTTCTCCTGGTATGGACGGGGACCCTTGGTCCCCATTCATGGCAAGCTCAACGCCGATGCCTACTGCACTATTTTGGAAGACAATGTGCTACCTACGTTGTGGCAGTTTTACGGGTTGGACCCCTGTTACTTTCAGGACGACAATGCCAGTTGTCATGTTTCGACATTAACCAAGGCTTGGTATGGTGCCAATGGAGTTCATCGAATGGACTGGCCTGCCCAGAGCCCAGATCTCAACCCTATCGAGAACCTCTGGGACGCGTTGCATCGCCGAATTCAGGGGTGCACTATCCGTCCAAAATCGGTGAAGGAACTTCTGTGTCTTCTCCAAATCGAGTGGAAGAAAATACCACTAGCTGTCATACAAAGACTTGTGGAAAGTATGCCCCGGAGGGTTCACGCTGTAATTGCCTCTCGTGGAGGCTCTACCAACTATTGATTTTGAATAATGTTCGTTTTTCTTTTCTATCACAGGTGTCCAAATACTTATTGGTAGTCAGTGTATATATTACATGTGGTTCATCATGGTTCCCCATTGATAAAATTGATGATGGGTGTCCAAACACGAAGGTTTAACTTTTGCAATATTATACAGGAAACCTTGGGCGACATTCCATTGTAGATTTGTGATATACTATGGGCATATATAGTCAATAACCATAAAATATATAGTAGCTGGACTCTAGAAAAATCTCACATCTGACACACAGCACGAAATGAAGTAACTGGTCAAAGAAGGGTTGTTGTGTCCATTTTCTACAACGGGACATTAACGACCGACGATTACCTATATATATATATATATATTAAAGGACATGGTACCTCTCTGAGATGCATTTCTTTTGTGGTTCCAAAGTGGTGAGAAGCTTGAGAAGAACATTGAGTCAACCTCTCTGTATGATCTGAAACAGAATATTATAGTTGATGTAGCAGAGTAATGTCAGTTATGATCCAATACGTCCAAGGCTTAGTAAGTTCCATTATGCCTTGTTGTCAATGGGAAAAATTTTGAGCTGTATCTTCCGAAGATTACATTAATTTACATATTGTTTCCGCTAGATACTTCTCTGCAACTTGTACGTACGTTTTATGATATTTATAAAATGTATGTGTAACAGTTGGTTTGCGAATATGTGCCTTAACATCGTGAGCATTTTTTATTTTCAGGATATCGATTCTACATAATTCATCGTTAGTGTATAACTTGTTTCATTTCAGAGTCTTCCTTCCTGTCTATCGCCACATGGGTTCCGTGTTTCGCTAGGAAAGTGTTTTGTGTATCAGTTTTGTCCGCTTTACTGCAGATCCACCCCTGATTTATGGATCTCTATAATCTTTCAAGGGGCGTTTTACCATGAATTTTATATTCCCTAATTGTTTTAGTTAAATTTAAAACAGATACCTCAAAATTTCAAAAATTTGACAACAAATATCTTAGTTAATTTATTTCACTCAACAGTTACATTTGTTAGGATAAGTGTATAGTTATACTAAATATAATTAAATGGACTGTATAAAAAGTTAGATGCTTTAATTCCCCAATATTGATTTTATTTATATTTATAAAAATTACAAATTATTAATTTTAAATTCATCTAAAACATTTCAGTTAGTGGAACTATTGTCTAAGTCCAACAGTTTCAAAAATAAAGAAGGGTATGGTTATTACTTTTCACAATAGAAAATTTAATTAATTGACTAAATTTATCAGAAAGGTTTACATGAACTTAAGGAAATTTTCTGGAAAATTTGCTTATTACGTTACATTTAAAAATTAATTATTATGAAACAAAAATCTAATGAAATTCTTCAGTAACTGGCAGTTTGACGTGATATTTTAATGCCATCAATGAAAGTTTATCAAGTGAAAAAATTTTAAATATGAAATGCCTTAAAGCAAATTAGTAAAAGAAAATATCTAAGCCAATGGCAAATTGTTGAAGAACAAATTCTTTCGTTTCTTTTTGAAAGGACTTTAAATTTATACAATTATTTGTGAAATAAAAATTTAAATATAAAACATGTCATTTGATTCCCTATGTAAATATATTCATGCAGAAACTCAATATTATTTAAAAATTTTCTAAATCAGCTGCTTTTTATACTTCCAACATATACAATACAAGATAATATTTAATTTATTTCGCAAAATAAAAGGTTTGTTTGTAAATTGAAAGAATGAACAAAATAGTATATCTTATATAATAGCACCGCAATTGAAAAGAACCAAAAATATACATAAAAAAGAAAGAAAATAAAAAAATCAGAAGTTTAATATTCAAACATAAAAAAATAATAAGAAATAAAAGCAATTCATATATAATTCACTCAAACATTTATAACTTTATATGAATTTAAATAATTTAAAATAAATCATTATTTAACATTTGGAATTTAAAAGTTTAATCTTAGTTTACCGCTATTTTTATATAAACATTCTAAGCTTATTTAGCTAATAAAAATAATAATTACACATTTTTAGGGATTTTCGACTATTACTCAAATAAATAAATTTTATATAAAGTAAAAAAAGCTATTTTTTAAAATTAAAAAATAAATATATTTTTTGTCATAAACACTTTCTCTATTATTTCTGCATTTTGATGTTAAGTTATTACCACACAATGTAATTGCGGCTCTGTGAACATTAAGCTAATGTTGATTAATGAAGACATTTCTGAAAGATTAATAAAAGTACAAGTTTAACATAAAAAAATAATGTGTTTATTAATAAAAACTTATGATTAGTTTTGCTACGCATCTTATGAAATATAAAATGTTAATAATAGAATTAAAAAAAGACTTGCTCCTCTAACTATCATAAACTATATATATATATATATATATATATATATACATACAAAGAAAGAGAGGGATAGTAAAAATATCAAAAGGCTGGACGGCTCGAACAGCATTTGCAGAACATAAAAAACACAAACATGTATACAAAACTTAGAGTAACAGTGTGGGAAACATATTGTCCACAAAATCCGTAAAACACGAAAAAAAATTAGAAAAAGAAAAAAAAAACATATTATTATCAACAAAAAAGGAATTATACCTTCCTGACGATAGCTTTATAAAGGAATATACACTTACATGGCGTTATAACAAATATTATTTCTGCTCGCTAGATGACTGAATTCAAGTCACAAATATATCTAATGACGCATTCCAATAGCATGGAGTAGACAGATTAATCTTCCATTTGGATTCCGTAAGATATAGGGGTGAAAAACTATTTGGCAATGTAAACTTTTACATAAAGCAAAAGTCAAGTCTCTTGAATCATTTTCTCTCTGTATGTGCATATATATTTATATATATAAATAAAACAAATTTCATTTAAATTAATTTTCTTAATATTGCTATTTGAAGTAATAAAATATATACAAAATAATTTTTGAATAATAATGTTCTAAAACTTTTTTAGACATCACATTATAATTTTATTCAAATTTGTTTTATTGTATTCAAACTCATTGGTACCCTTCAAATGCATTTTATATTTAATATAGATAAAAATGTAACAGACGTATCTCGTTGATTTAAATTCGATATGAATAAATTCTACAATTTCTTAATGTTTTCAATTTAATCCAATATTTGCGCTTAGAAGAAAACATTTTTATTTAAGATAACATCCTATTTTATGCTTTGATATCCAAAATACTGTTTAAAAATTTTACTGTATTAATTTTTAATGTAGTATAATGGTCATTAACATTGTTTGTTAGTGGGATTCAGAATTTTATTATTCGTGAGTAATTTAATTTTATTATATTACAGTTATTGAAATATTTCTTTTTAATTATTTGTATTAGTTTTAAAAAATGTTACTTTAAGTTATGATCCATTATATATCGTTACAACATCAATGTGAATAAACTATTTATTTACTTTAAATTTAAAATATTTATTGAAATACTTTCTTCGAATGTTGAAAAATGCAAGTCATCTATATCATAATGTCCTATTTCACACTGCGATCGTGTAAGCAGTGCTTGGCAGTCCCACCCTAATCCCTGAAGAGCCAAACAGTTATAACCGGAACCGTAGCTGGAAGAATGAACTTATATGATGACGCGGAAATGACTCGATTAAATCGTTCCGCTGCTTTTTATTTTGCAGAACGTTATCAAAAATATATGAAAGGGGAATCTTCTCCGGGAGAAAATCCGGAATGGAAGATCTTTCTCTCAAAATCTCTTTCATCAACATGGTGGCACGCAACTTGGTCATAAGCCATTTCTTTACTTTGCCTTTTTACCTCCTCCTCGTCCTCTTTATACTTTCTTTCATCGCTTTAGATTAAGTTTTCTTTTTACTAGTACGAATGAATCCACGACTGCAGCTGATGCCTTTACCCGTCCTAACTGCTTATTTCTTAGATCATTTCCTTTTTCGATTCTTCGCTCATGAGAACAGAAGGGAAAACTATTATCCAGAGCATTTGTTTGGTTCTTCTTTTTTTTTTTTTAAACTTCTTATTGGTGTAATGGTTGCGGTGGACATTGTTGGTGCAACTGGAGATTTGAGATTCTTACAAATGAAAAATCTTGCTCCAGGCTGTCTGCTGCATGTATATTATAAAGAATTTTGTTTGCTTTTGATTGATTTTTTTTTGTTTTTTTTTTACTTCTTTACTTTTACTGTTTGAAAGTGATTTCAGAAGTGAAGTTGAATCAAGTCGAGGAATGGTTTTGGGCTTAATGCCCAATTTTGACAGTTTCACTAGAGAGAAAATGTAATTTTAAATATCGAAGAAATGATTTCGCTACTTTTTTTATAAGAGGGTTGTTCTCTGCTAAATGTTTTCGATTAGGATACCGGTTTATAGAAAGTGCTATGGAAGACAGTTATGGTGATCATTTTCTTCTTTTTTTTAGCATCTGTAAACTCATTACCAGAAACAAGTGCCATTTACTACAATATAATATTTTTGCTTAATCCGTCTTTTCTCTTTTAAACATAAACAGGAATTTAATTGCATCTTTTAAAAGATTTTCAACATTTTTTTTTATTGGATATTATTCAGAAAAGTTGATTCAAATTGATTTATGATAAAAATTGGTATTTTCTCTGTTTTATCTTAAATTTTGTGAAATTACGAATTTAAAATTAATTTTCCTAATTAGCATTTAAAAGTTAATTGGATATAATTGTGGGATCTTCCATTTTCCAAGAATTCCTGGAAATGTATATGAATATATAAAATTCATATACATTTCCAGGGCCTACTATTTTACTAATTTAAACATATAAATATGACTGCATAAATTGATTGCTTTCATATTTGATTTATTTTTGAGTCATATTTTTATTTTTATTTACTTTTAAATTTAAAGAAGAGCAAAGTTAATCAATGAATTTATTTGTAAAGAGATGATAGAATTTATTAAATGCTAGGGATTTTTTTTTTAATTTTGTGTTTTAAAATATTCATTGATAGGGAGAGCGTTTATTAATATATTAATATTCCTTTTAAATTTATCATCAGAATTATGAAAAAAATATACATTAAGAAATGAAGAAACATTAGACATTTTTTACAAAGAGAAAAATTAATTAATTATAAAATTATATTTTTTATAATGTAGAAAATTAAATATAGGTAAATGCGATCCAACAGATTTTTAAAGTCAAGATGTAATAATTTACATTGTACATAATTCTATAATGGTTCAACGTCAATGAATGTGTAAGTAAAATAAGTCAGCAACATATTTTTATTGTGTACAATCTTTAATATGTAATCGTAAATTTATTTTAAATCAATCAAATTGACTATATATATATAGTCAATTTTTATTTAATTTAATTTTCATAATATTGCTAATTGGAGTAATACAAATTTGCACAAAATATTTTTTTAAATAATGTAATAATGTTCTGAAGACTTTTTAAGCATTACAATCTATAATATGCAACAAATATATGTAAAACAGATTTAAAAGAATAAATGCATTCTACGCATTTTCCCTCATTTTGCTACATTACCAAAGCATTATCATTTAATAACACAACACAACCATACTATCATTAAATGTCTATAATTTATAATCTCAACTTTCAATCAGAAAAGCCATTCTCAACCTAAACATCTTTTTTTCCTCGAGACTCTCAACATCCCCAAAAAAGAGAATCTTTCCATTCGGCAGTCTTCAGATTCAAGTTTACGCTCAATTTGCTTCCTTTTTTTTCTTCTCAATGTTAGCTTAAATCTTTACTAAACTGAAACAGAGAAAAACAAAAAACAGAACTGAAGAAAACAAACATAAAATAAAGAAACTAAATTTATTTTCGAACACCGAACTTATCCATTTCTGCCAAAGCGTTTGGATTAAACGGTTCGATCTGTATTGGCAGATCATAAAAGAGACAAACATGCATACAAAAATTAATTAGTGTTGAAAACATATTTTCCAGAAAAACCTTAAAACCCGAAAAAAAATTAGAAAAGAAAAAAAAAAAAAAAAAAAAAAAAAAAAAACATATTAAAATCAACAAAAAATGAATTATACCTTCTTGAAGATAGCTTTATCAAGGAATATACACCCATAGGACATTAAAATTCACATTTCTTCTCGCTAGTTGACTGGATTTAAGACAAAAACATATCCAGCGACGTATTCCGATAGCATGGAGTAGACATATTAACCTTTCATTTGGAGTTCGTAAAATATAGGGGTGAAAATCCATTTGGCAATGCAAACTTTTTCATAAAGCAAAAGTCATGTCACTTGAATCTTCATTACTATACGTATATAAGACAATATCCATTTAATTTAATTTTCAAAATATTGCTATTTGGAGTAATAAAAATATGCACAAAATATTTTTTGAATAATGCAATAATGTTCTGAAATTTTTTATAAACATTACAATCTATAACATGCAACATATACACTTCAAATCAGATTTAAAGGAATAAATGGACTGTTCGCAATTTCCCTCATTTTATTATATTACCAGAGCATTATAATTTAATACCCCAACCATAGTATTATAATAATAGTACACAACCATACTATTATAATAATGTCTATAATTTAGACTCTCAACTTTCAATCGGAAAAGCTATTCACAGCCTAAACATCTTTTTTCTCCTCGAAACTCTCAACATCCTCAAAAAAGAGACTCTTTCCATTCGACAGTCTTCAGATTCAAGTTTACGCTCAATTTGCTTCCTTTTTTTTTGTTACTTCTCATCTTCTCAATGTTAGCTTCAGCTTTTACCAAAACCAAAACAAAAACAGAACCGAAGAAAACAAACATAAAAAGAAAGAAACTAAATTTATTTTCGAACACCGAACTTATCCTTTTCTGCCAAAGCGCCCGGAATCCCGCATTTTGGTATTGTTTACCCAAACCTATCTCTTTAAAGATAAAGAGGAAATGGTGAGTGTGGGGGGATGGCGCTCTTCAGGGAACGGTGGTGTCCCCGTCCTACGCCTACATTGATTGCACAGCACAGAGAGAAAACTGCAAGACAATGGAATAGTAATAAGAAGCGCGATCAATCAAACAACGGGCTTGGAAACAAAAGATTTCAGTGGGGGGATAGGGGGGCAGGGATGGGAGGAAACTGCAAGCCTTGCATTCCGGTCAATTGCAATCGTCCATGTCCCACCTATTCCACCATACCCCATCCCCCCCTTTTTTTTCCGTGTCTTGTATTATCCCGACCCAAAATGGAATTTTCCGACAGTAAGAAAGACTGTCAATATCCCAGACTTTCATCCCACCTTAGAACAGATACGAGGACTCTGCAAGTGTGGGAACGCAACATATGGTGAGCTAATGTCCAGTGTAGTATTTTTTTTCTTCCTTCCTCCCTTCCCCCTTTTCTCGTGGAGTTAGGGGGTGGGGATGTTTCGTTCCTCTGGCAGTTTGATGGCTCCCTAGGTGTAGCAGGGACGAAAGCCATTACATAAAGATGTGGAGGATTTGCTTCGAGTCACTATAAATTGGTTTCATTTATGGAACTTTCTGGTATATTTCTTCTTTCGTAGTTGTTTTTCGTTATTTATTTTTTCCCCTCCGTCTCTGCTAATGGGAAGAATGCTGGCGGGCATTGGAAGTCACATTGTTTCTTTCCTTCAAGTACTACAAATGATTATCTTTGGAATGCTTCAATGTTTTTTTTTTTATGTGTATTTACATAAAATATCACGTACATTCAACATATTTTAAATATAAACATTAATTTAAGGTCAATATATATTTTTTCTTAAAAAAAAGAATAATTTTAGTTTTAGCTTTATAAAACAAACGTAAAATTCTTTAAAATATTTTTTTTTAAACGTAAAGCTTAATTACTGTACTTACTATAGTTTAAATATACTTAATAGTTTTATATACTTACTACTTACTTTTTTTACTATACTTACTACTTACTTGTTTTATTATACTTACTACTTACTTCTTTTACTATGCTTACTACTTACTTGTTTTATTATACTTACTACTTACTTGTTTTATTATACTTACTACTTACTTGTTTTATATATTTACTACTTACTTGTTTTACTACTCTTACTACTTGCTTGTTTTACTATACTTTACTGCATATTTACTACTTACTTATTTTACTACACTTACTTCACTTGCTTGTTTTACTATACTTTACTATACTTACTACTTACTTGCTTTATTTTTCTTAGTACTTAGTTGTTTTACTATATTTACTGTATTGTTACTATAATTTAATATTTTATGAATCTAAGCATTCTGACAAATCTATTTAAAAATTTAAAGCGACAAATTAATTTATAAAAGTTTCATTATCTTAAATACAAAAATTAGCTTAAAATACGATATTTTTAAAATATTGTACCAAGAAGTAAGATGCAAAAAATCTATAAGTTTTAAAATAATTGTAAGTACTTTTTTTCTTTGTAGATAGTTAATTAAAGTTTTCCAATTTCCACTATGCATTTAGAAGTATCAATAGCGAAAAATCTTAAGAAACCTTAAAAAAAATTAACGACATAATTAATTCATCACATTTTAATATTTTACGTAAGCTTTTTTACTAATATTTTGTCTGTTATTGTATAAATATTTGATACTTTTAATTGAAATTATTTAAACTTTTTTTCAATAACCTATAAAGCCTTTTATGTACTTTAATAATGAGCCAATAACCAATTTATTTGTTCACATTTTCCAAATTTTTCGTTATATCATTCCACTTATATCACATAGTACATAGTATATTATTCAAAGATATTTTCATTATTTTTTGCATTCAATATATATTTATAAAATTAAAATTTAAAATGTATTCTATATCAAGAACTGGACTAATTATAAAGTGCAGTATATAAAATCTATATTGAAAACAATTCACATTATATTTAAGGCAAACAAGCATTACAAATATAAAGACTGCAATTTATTTATCTGTCCACATTTTCCAAATTTTTCGTTATATCATTCTTTTTATATCACTAGTAGCTTGATGTTGAAAGATATTTTCATTATTTTTTACACGTAACATATACTTATAAATATAAAATTTAAAATGTATTATGTACCATGTATCAAGCAAATTATAATGCGTCAGTATATACAATATATATTCTTAACAATTCACATTATATTAAAGGCAAATAAGCATTGCAAATAAAAAATCTGCTAATCAATTGACTTCTAAATAATTAAGCTATAAGTACAAATATTTTTAAATATCAATGTCAACGAGCTATTATCGAGCCATTTTTGCTAGCTTGCGATTTTCACTTACCGTCCTATATTCCTAAATCACCCTGCAGAACCTTAAGCAGCTTCTTACGCTCACTTTTCAGATTAATGAAATGTTAAGTGATTCTTGTGAAGCGATTCGAGGCGTTTACTTATTCATTGGCATGGAAGAATTAATTGGAGAAGCCACTTCACCGTAATTAGCACTAAGTGTTGATTTTAATGATGGTTATTAAACAAATGTAACGAATGCAATTAGCGCCGACATATTGGACGTGGAGGCGTTAATGCTCATTACGCCAAATACAAGAGAGATGGAAAATTGCTAAGAATAGTTACCAATTGAGAACGGAAACTAATTAGTTGTGTCTTTGGTCTCGAACAGGAAAAACATTGTAACGCACTTGATTAACATGGATAAGGATTGCCATCTTTATCCTCTTAATATTTATGTTTTTTGACAAAATTATCACTTAAAATTGTCATGTCCAATAATTTATAAATTAAAAATTTTGTTTAAAAAGCTCGATTTTTATTTAAAATTTATAAGAAATAATTTTTATATAAATATTTTTAATAAATAAATATCAGTATCAATTATTTTAAAATAATTATATACTTTTAATGTTATTGTCATTTTATTAACAATAATTATTGAATAAATAGTAAAATTAGGAAAAGGACAATACAAAATTTCTATTCTAATAAATTTTGTGTTTATTGTTTAATATACTGAAGTAATTAATACGTGTGTAATCAGATGAATATTCACAACAGAAACGTTAAATATTTAATATTTAGATTAAATTGTAACTTTTCGAATATGAATACATTATTTGATGAAAAGGTCTAATATATATATTCATTGCAAAAACGAAAACAGTACATAAAACAAAAATTTATTGTCCCTGATAGAATTAAAGAACTGTAAATCCATTTTTTGTTTTAATCTATCTATCTTTAAAATAATTAAAGAAATAATTGAAAAATAATTCTAAATCATCTTCATCATTCAGAAAAATTCGATTTGTTGCTGTTTTAAATAATGTTCTTTGCTATTAAAAATTGAAAATTAATACTAACTTAGCTGTTTCTTATTATATATAAAATAACAAGTTAAATGAATTCATTCACCACGATAGCAAGGGTTATTTTTCTAATTTTTTTCTTAAAATTTGCTGATGAATAAAAAAGGACATATAAGGTTCATAATTTACCCACTCGTGAAATAATGATAACGTACAAGATTTTTGCTTATAGAAAGATGGTTGGATTGTGTAATAGTCATTCTTTTTAATAAAAAGAAAATTAAAGTTTGATTATTACATTTAATATTTGATTAGTATTTTACAGAAAATCTCAAGTCTAAAACTGGATGGCTTAAAAAATGATTTTGACCATGTACCGTGTATCTTGTAAATTAGGGCCAGTGTCTATTGAAAGTCTACCTTTAAAAGAATGATAACTTTCTACTCATCGTAGGGATTGTAGTACACTATTAGATGCACTACATGATATACGAATACAATTTACAATTCAACCTTTTCTTTTATTCATTTTACTTGAAAGATGATGGATTTTATTTCCTTCCTTTAATAAGCAATTGAATTATATAAAACATGCCATTACATATATATTTAATATTAAAATATTTCATTGCAAACATATATTTTAATTATGAGTTTTAGTCAAAATATTCAAATTAATTTTTCCCAATCTATAAATAAATCTTTCTCTTCATACAATTTAAAATTAATTTCTCTAATAAAATCATGTCCTTGCGGTGATTTACTTTTCATATGTAAATAAATAAAAAATCAAAATTAATTTTTGAAATGGACAAAAATGGATATTTATAAAAATATAGCTTGCAACTAACCACGTAATTTATGAATAAATGTAAATATTATTATATATTTTGAAAGTAAGTTGATAATACATTAAAACAAAATATTTATAATAATTGGTAACTTATTTGCATAGAAAGTAGAAATATTATAACACCTGCATTATATTATTGAAACAAAGACAAATCCTATTAATTAAAATTTAAATAATTTAAAAATCATTTCCTTTTTAAATGGGTATCAATTTTAACGAAAATCTTCTATATACGTATATGTTTTCAAATAAATCAAATAAAATTGCAAAATAATTCGATAGCTATGCATATATATAAATTCTAAGATTATATTATTTTGAATGTAATGGTTTTTGACAAAAATAATCAAAGGTTCTTAAGAATATGGCTCTAAATTTAATAATCTCAAAAATCCAATTTCTTGACGATCAAAACCCCGATTACATAAAAGATTCTTTACTTAAAAAATCAATAAAATTCGAACGGGAACATAACAAGTAAAAAGTAAGAAATGTAGCAACTTTAAACAGATTAGAGGAACTGCATTCAAAAATGCAGATCCAGTCCCCAAATAAAAAGTAACAAGAAACGGTTTAACAAATCCCAGTAACAAATGTGCTTCAACTCACTTCACTTCCAGTATTTGTAGCACTATATCGATTCGAACCAATCGAAAACTCGCTTTAAAGTGTCTTTTAAATGGTAATTTTACTTTTCCTTCATTCAGAATCGCGTACCTTCTTGTAGTTTAATTCAGGCAAAAATGCTTTCAAAGTTTTCCACGGCTTAAGAACGAATCCAGTCGTATTCGTAAGTACTCTTTTCCACCTAAAAGGAAAAAGAGTACTGCGAAATTGCAATCAAATTTCATCGCAGTCCTTTTCAAAGAGAATAAATTAATTCCATCTCTTTTATGCTTGCCGTTGCATGTGCCCAACTTAAAGGAAGTAGAAGAGAGAGAGAGAGAGAGAGAATTATGAAAAGAAGAACAAAGAACATAATGGTTGGTACATGTGCCTTCCCACAGAAACTGATATGTTTGACTTCTCTGCTTAAAGTGCTTCAATACCCCATTCACTTTCCGCACGCCAAAACCGCAAAGTGCCTCTTGGAAAAGGGGGACCATTTAGAAGGCGCAAATGCTTTTATCTGGAATCTAAATAACAGGCGGTCAAATGGGGAGTATAATTAAAAATGATTGGGCCGATTTGTGAAGAAGCACTTTTAAGCCCTTATTATAAAGTCTCTGGGCGAAAAAATTGAAGTGCCATTTGTTGCAGGAGGTTCTAATGAGAAGAGATGTGGTGAAGTGTCACTGTGAACAAAAAAATTCAGTGAAAAAGAATTGGGGATTTTTTTTTTTTTTTTTTTAAAAGAGGAAAATTTAGTGGTAACACAAAAAGATTTCAGGATAATGTTTTTCATTTTTAAGCTTTAATTCTTTGCTGAGGTGTAAATTAAGGAAATGAATATGACCCGAGGTTCAGAGTATTATTTTGTCACAGTCTTTTGTTCTAAACTAAATAAATGAATGCTGTGACTATTTTTTTTTCTACATTTTTTTTCAGGGTGTTTTTTTAACATTAGCTTTACTTTTCCGTCTGATAATGGATACGAAAATATTTTCGATAAATGTTGTATTTTTTCGTTATAGTAATGCCATCAAGTTATATTTTAATTACATTAGTTAAATATTAATTTCCAGTTATTAATGAATAATAACTTAATTGTGTTAAAAGATATATTAAATTAACTTTCTACTACAAAAATTCGTTTAAAAAGATATAATCAATTAAAAAAGCAGGTTATATATATTATTAACCTGTATTCATTACATTATTATGTCAATATTATTGTCATGTTATTATGTCAATATTAATTACTTCAATTCCTTCTATTAGCTCACACTCTCCCTATATATATCTTGTTCAAATTTTCAATCGTTAATAAAATACTTTTTATTCATCCACTCAAGTTCAAATACATTTTTTTTAACTTGTAGTGGATGACACTTGATGATAATACAGTTTTTTCAAATATTAAATTTAATGAATTAATTTTAGTTTCTTTTAGATTTAAGTTGCATATATCTACAATAGATGGTGCCAGATAATGAATGAAAATTATTTATAAAGGTTTTCTGCAATATTGTGAAAAAAAAGTAGGAATTGACTTTAAAAATAATTTTTTATATTACTTTTTTTAAAACTAATATTGACATTTTTTAAATCAAATCATGTACAAAAAAGTTATTTTTTATATACCTGCCCTTTATGAACTTTGAGCAAGGAAATAAATAGTTAAAACAGTTTTTAATTTTCTGTTTTTATATTCTGTGAGCTGGTAAAAAATTTTAAAACACATAAATCCATTGCAGAATAGTTTTTATCAAACAAATTCAGAAAATTTTCTATTAAAAAATGTATACTTTTGAAAGCATCATCTTTCAGTTAAATATTCGAATATTCATTGCAGAGTAAAATAAAATTACTTTCAAACATTGAAATTTTTTCTTTCTAAATAATCAACTGCTATCCTTTTATAAAAAGTTGAAATAAATGAAACGTGAAAATAAATGTATAACAGATATCAATAAACGAGTAAACAAGTCTGTTAATCTGTTTTAAGTTAAATCTGATTTTTAGCATCTTTAATTACATGCAATTAAAAATATTGTGATTTTCCTTTCAATATTTATCAGTAATTTAAATAAAAATTCCAAGTTTATAGAAAATTCATTTCGGACAAATTTTTGTAAAATGAGAGTATTGAGCATTTAAAAAAGAAAACCTTTCAATCCATGAAATTAATTTTATTTTATTTTTGCTAAGAATATATAAATGTTTAAATAAAGCAGCATTTCTATCTATATTATGTGAAATAAATATTTGTACTTTTACTTTTACAAGACAATATTAATGAAATCTTCAGACAATATTTTTTTCATGCAATTTTAATCTCATTCAATTATATAATAATTCTTACAGTAATCTTTGTTTTCATGTAATAATGTAATCAATATTCACGTAATCTTTTTCTTCATGCAATCATGTAATCATTCTTCACGTAATTTCTTTTCTTCGAGCAATCTTCATGGACAGCATGTAATGTTCATTTTACTCAGGAAACAAATTTGAAACATAAAAATAAATTAAATTTAACATGAATTGTGAAGTCTATTTCTATGACATACGATATTTCTCAATAAAATAAGAATATATCGATAGCCAAGTTGCCTGGTGGAAGTTTTTCTCCCATATAACACACAAATGTAGGTCAGTTTCCGCTAAAACTTCACAAGGAAGGCGAAAGTTGCCCTTATTTCATGACCTATCAGTAGTACTTCATATGGCCCTTACTTAATCATATATGATTGAAGTATGCATAATATGCTCAAAAGGATCACAATGCCCAACGATGTACCGTATATATATATATACTGTACATCTGTGGGCATATATAGATCATTATCATCGCCTGCTTTCTGGCAGATTTCGAAATATACGATGATTTTTTTTCTTTTTAAGGGGTAGAATTATCGGTCCTACTCCGAACGCTCCACAGTCATATTATACCGGGACCTACAGTTTAAAGTGAATTCCAAACCACTACAAGCCCATGACACAGTCAGGACTCGAACCCGAAACCTGTGGCCTTGAGTAATTTAGAGAGAGAGGACGCTAGTCACTCGGCCATCAGGGGCCCATATATATATATATATATAACTACGCAATATTCTGAAAATACTTTAATATTTGTTACAATTCATAGAACTAATATTTAAAATTGGCAATATGTTAACATCCGCACTTAGTACCGACTATTATTTCCCTTTACAATTTTAACCATCTGATTCCAGGTAAACGCAGACATTTTATATAAATTACAATCCAAATGGTCTATCGTATACTATAAAAGTTTCCATCTATTCATAGAAGCTTTCAAGAAAATTACTCAACCCAACCTGACTCAAAACCGCAAACACAGTTTCAATTATTGGACCATTTCAGATGTAAAGATTACAGTGTCTGTTAGAAGACGATAAAACACCGATATCTGAAATTCGTTCAGACGTTCAATCGATATGAATGGGAAGAGTAACGGGAAAAGGGCCAGATAAAGCAAGTAAACCTCTCAATACTGAACTTGATCCTACCCCTGCCTTATATCAGAAACCCGACTTGTGTCGTTCCAAGATTACTGATCGCACACGCAAGGTACCCGTACCTGCTTTAGGGAAAGGACGGTAAAAATAAAACAGTATAAAGGCAAACAAAAGATTCTATGATTCTCTTATTGTTCTCCAAGTCTGGCACCTATCCGATAAAATTTCCTACCTTTTTTTTTTCCATCTTTCCTTTTTCTTTTTGGAAGCCAATGTTTTATCAAACGTTCCCTTTTTTCCATTATTCGATTAAGTTTTTTTTTCCTCCTTCCTGTGAGAATTGAAGTTGGCTATGAAGAAGTAATTCAACCTAAAGACAATGGAGTATTAGGTGGGAAGATTATTTTGGATTATTTCTTTTATTTTATTTTTCAACCTTTTTGTGTTTGGATATTGATTTGAGCGACATTGGTTCTGTCCAGGTAGCCAATTGCTGTCATTTACTATCAGTCAGAGAATCTAGAGAATGGGAAATTGAAATAGTATTGTCTTTTAACCTCTTGATTAAACAAACTTCCAAGATTACATACAATTTCAATGAACTTACATTTAAAAATTTAATAAGGACGGAGGATTTGCAATTTCCAATTTATAAATGGAATGTTATGATTCAGTCTATGGGAATAAAATAATGTACTGAATTAATAACATTTTTGCAAAGCATGTTAATCTTGTTGTGCATGAACTCTTTTTACACAATTGTTTTTAAAACATTTTTTTTTCTATTAAATGATATTTTATTTTCCAAAATGTCTCACTAACATATGCATATTTGAAAAAAATTATAAAGTATAAAACTCAGTAGAAATGCAATAATTCACAATATAGCCAATAAGTAACAAGTTCTTAATAACTAACCTTAATAATCAATAAGTTCATAATTGGTGTAATAATTGGTCACAATCATTAAATGTTCAAACTTAAAAACTTATTAAAAAAGAAAATTTGCATTATTTATTTTCATTGAATACATTTAGTAAAGACTATGCTGTTTCTACTGGTGGACATCAATAAAATCTTTAACATTGCACACACAATTGCCACATTTAAGTAAATACATAGTTTTTTTTTTTTTAAATCCAGTACAAAAACTTTTTTTTACTGTATTGTTTCCATTTTGTAATACTTCTGCATTGCTGATGTTTGCTCACATGAAAAAAAAATTTTTAAGTGATAAACTACAAACATTGTTTAAAATCAGAATTAAAAAATTATTTTTATGGAAATTGAAATTAATTTATATGTTGTTGGTCACTTTTTTAAAATTGTTTTTTAAATCTTTTTTCGGTATTTACCAATTAAACTTGATATTTTCGAAAATTTTCTTTTGGTTAGTAATTGATAAATCACATTAAGCGAATGGTAACTCATAAAACGAAAAAATGCCTAAATTAAAGCTACTCAATATTGTTCATAAATAGCAAATAAATCAAAATCGTGGAGGAAGACTAATTCAAAAATATAAAAATTTAAAATAGTTCGATATTTTTAAAAGATTTGTAAAAATTTCGATTACTTGATTGCAAAGGTTTTGCAACAACAGTATATTGTCCAACTTCAACATCATTCGATGATAATAATGCAGTGGAACGATATACATTTGTACTCCTCTTTAATTCGCTTTAAGAACCTTCTCTACTGTTAATATTTGTAATAAGCAAAATAGTTACTTTGACATCTTACTAACTGATTGGATGCTGTATGTTTATTAATGAAAGTTGAAACATAAGGTAAAAAGGGCTTAAATATCATAAATTTATCAAGTAAGACAAATAATTCATATTTTTGGATGTTAAAAATTTAAGAAAATAAATGAATATAATATTTGTAAATATAAATTTCTCGTACGCTCGATGCCATAAATTTAAGGTTCGAGTCCCGGTGGGGCCATGAATGCTTGTTATGGCTCTGAATCCACTTCGATCCTACCTATCTATTCTACCCTGTAAAAATTAACCATCTCCTGTTTCGAAATCTGCCAGCAGACGGACGCCATGGGCAGAGAATGGGTTATTTAAAAACAGAAACTTCCGTAAAGAAAAATAACAATATCACTTGCTTTACAATTCCAAACTCTTTTACTCCAAATCTTAAATTTTAAATTCTGATTAATAAAAATTTTATTAAACAAAAATTTTAAGACATATTGCTGGTAAATTATTAAAAACTTCTGTGTATATGAGACAGAAACCTGTACAATCAGAGCACTGCTATTTGAAAGCAGCTATTGAAACAGGTTTTTTTTAGTCTTATATATTTAAATTCAGGAAAAAAGTAGATTTCAATTCTATTTTTTCTGCAGCTTTTTATTGAAATGAATTGTATCTGTAAACAACTTCTGAAATTGATTATTTAGAAATTTGATAACTGCAAAGGAATATAATATTAAACAAGAGTTTTTTTTTTTTAATTATCTAATAAACACTAGTGTAATATATTGACATTATATATTATATTTACGTATAAATACAAACACAAGTACATATCGCAAATTTAATCTTAATTCAAATAATATTATAAATTCAAATTTAAATATTAAATTATAAATATAAGTTTTTTATTTATGAAAATAATAATTTAATAATAATAATAGTAATAAATTATTATTTAATTAACTAAAACTATTAATTAAATTAATTTTTAAATTTTTATTTGATTATTATTATTATTTAATTATTATAAATTAAAATTAAATAATAATAAAGAATAATAAAAATAAAATAAATAATTTTTATTAAATATAACATTTATTAGCAATATTTTTCTGTTTATTTAATAATTAGACAACAGCTCAAAATTTCAAGATAGTAGAAATGAAATATAACTTAACACAGTTAAGTGTATTCATGGTAGTTTTATATATCTTTCATTTTAAAAATAAATTCAAATAAGCTAATAGAAATTTCTTTTTTGTATACAACTAATACAGCATATTTTTTAAACAATATTAATGAATAAATGTTGTAACACATGCATGTATAACATGCATATTATTAGTTAGTGCCGCAATAATTAATGGATACAACGGTAATTTTACTATTTTCAATATAGAGTTTAATTTTATTTCGTTTCTTTAACCTAATATTATTTTTACTGTTTGAATTTCGAATGATTTACTGCGATAATTATTTCAAAATGCAAAAAGCAAAGATGAGATATCAAGGAAAAACAATAAAACATAAATGGCGATAACGCTTTACTCTAAGAATCAATCAATAATCAGCCCAAAGAGAAACGTGGTTTACTCTGCAAATGTTAAAAGATATCTTTTTTTTTTTCTCATTTCAACTACTTTTCATTTATTTTTGCTTTCCTCTCAAAAGCAATTATCGATAATACGTCTCGAAATACACGAGATTTTATTGGTATTCGATAAATTTCGAAATAAATCGGGATGGAAAGATTTTTCAAAGAAAAAAAAATTGCAGTGTTGTAAAATAAAAGTTTTTGAAATAAATATGGTACAGTTCCGGCTACTTTTAACATGTAGCCAGTAAAATGTTGTCTTCATTGATTAGCTTGTCTAGGTAGTTTTTTTTTTACATTCAAAATACGAACTAGAATGTATGCTGTACTGTTACTTTTGTATACTAGCAATAGTTAATGTTTATAAAATCTATTTTAATCTATTTTTGTCATTTTCAGTATATACTGCACTGAAGATAATTTTAGTTATTTTCATTTTAGTAATTACCCCATTTAAAAAAAATGAGTACTTGTTTTATTTATTTTACTTATTTAATCATTAAATCGAATTTTGTTGTTATAATTTATTTAAATTTTATTTACCTACCTTGTCTATTAATGAACACACTATTCAAAAATGGATGTACTATAATCATACTAAAAGTTAGGAAGGCTATTTTTTTTAATTGTAGTCGGATTTTAAAAAATTACACGGAGATTTATATTTTAATAATATTCTATTTGAAATAACTTAATAATTTGAAATAATTTAATAATTTGGATTATTAATATTTGTTGTTTTCGAATGCTGAGTGTTATGACCTATTGAACACAATATTCATAAATTAATGTAATCATAGCAGAAGATAGGAAGACTATTTTTTAAACCTCCTAAGGAGCATTAAATAAAGGCAGGTATAATTATGTTATTTTCCACAACACATTGAGACATTTGTCGTACCAGTGGATATCGTTTCCAATACCCACTTCATAAAAGATTTACAACAGAGTATTGAGATAGGTCTCCAATCTCTTTCTTCAAGTATTTCGTTGCAAAACGATGTTTCCTAGACCTGTCTTCAGCTCTCGAAAGAGGTCGCTTGGTACTAGGTTGAGCCTGTCCGCCGATTGATTTAACTCATCCTATTGAAATTGTGCAAGAAGTGCCAATAATCATCGAACCCATCACTAAAGCAGCAGAAATGTAGTAAATTTGCCTCAACCAGGGTACTTAATGGAAGGTGTGCTACCTACCCCTACGTTACGCCACATCAAATTTTGAACAAACATTAACGATGATAGCATTTTGGGAATTTAAAATTTTCTCTCCTCATCCTTCTCATCTAACCTAGAAGATGCACATCTAAGCATACATATTTATCGTTTCTATACCAAACCTAGACATGGAAGTTTATGATTCAGTATCACTTGTCAAGTTAGTAACAGAGCACCTTTTGTTATAAAATTTATTATACTATCAGCAAGGCTGGCTGGTCCAGGTTTTTAATATTTAAAACTTAAAGTGTAATGATATAAGAAAATAAATGCTGTAGTTATTAACATTAATTTATGTAAAGATTAATTAAATACATTTTGTCGTTTGAGCATAGTATTATTTTTCAAAATTTAAAACTAATACATGTATTCAAGTCACTATTATTTTACAATCATACTTCAGCAATCCAATTAAATTTAAGGCGGAATGCAACACTAAGTCTAAATCTGAATGAAGATGAATGTTTATCATCGTGTAATTTATCTTCATAAATTAGTATATAGTTGAGAAAGTCTTACATCTTCAAATTTAATATTTAGCTTTATTTAATTTGTAGCAAATAAATTATTGATATGCGCTTCTCTCTTTGTGTAGATAGTGCCCTAAAATGTGGCAAACAATTTATGTGATACTTTGAATATTCTTTTTAAATTATAAACATCTTATTTATCAAACAACAATTAGAATCAAGCTTTTAACCTAAGTTGATTTTCAAGAAACTGAAAATATTAACAGACATAAATTCCTCGCTATACAAATCATTTATATTTGTTGTTATTGGTTATTTTCAAAAAATGAGATACCATTTCGTTTTAAGAAATTTATTAACATTTATTTATAAATGCCTGTGGCATAAAACTTTTAAATCAGTTAATTCCACCTACTGTAGGATTTAATATTTAATAATATAAACTTAAAACTGTGTAGCAATTCTGTTTATTCTGTTCACTTTGACGATTCAACCCATTTAAATCTATCCATTAAGAACTTTAACTTAAGCGTGTATGATAAATTGTAAATGTAACATTTAACTGACGAGACGTGTAATTCATACTATATATGCGTTATGTAATATAATTTTGAAAACAAAAACAAATCACGAAGAAAAATTATAAATTAATTTTCACTCATAATATTAAACACTTTAAGCATAATATTCAATGAATTGTTTACATTTAAAAATGTGAATTAAGCTATGCTTAAATAAATTAAATTAAATTAAACACAGTAATATTATAAAAGAAATATTAAGATATATTGTTAGCATTATTATCAGTTTTTGAAATAAAAAATATATGACTGATACATTTTTATGATACATTTTTGTCTTAACAGCTACACGCAATTAACTATCAATTTAGAAATGCTTTTTAAAATAATGACTCATTGCTACTCATTGCGAATTCGACTCATTGCTATTCATTGCGCAGTGGTAATATGTGCTTTTAGATACAGATGGAGCTGTTTTTGGATCCGGATCCGCGAAGTGCCTCAAAGAATGCCTTCAGTAACGTTAAGACCCATGGTGTTTCTGATAGAACGTGTAATACATTAAATTTGTGTTTTCCAAATTTTTCCCATATGACACTGGATGATAATTAGACCTAAATGTCCTCCTTTCATTTTCAGTAGGAATTCTATTTATGGTATACGTCGGACATGAAGCCCACCAATACCAAACAATTTTCATCATTCTCTACAAGAGTTACAAGATTGCCAAGCTAACTAGAAAATCCAAAGATATATACAAACTTCAAAACAAAATAACATAAACGGGAAATACCCCCCAAAAAAAACTATTACGTAAGAAAAATCAACACTTCAATCACATACTCAAACATGCATGTTACAGGACACACGAGTTCTAAACAGGCAGAATGTGATGCTGAAGGTTAAACTACAACAGAGCCATCTATGCATAGAATTAATTCTTTACGAAGCAAAATAAAGATACATATTATAAAATACTTACTATTTTTGTCAAATACTTTGATTAAATAAATGCCAAACATAATAAAAAAATTAATTACATCATTAAAGATATATTTATTATTATTAAGACCGTAGCTCTACAAACTGCACAAGTCCTTGTGTACTGCAACTGTTGTATAAAGACAAAAGCATTAAAAAAAGTATACACCTCATTAAACAGATTATCCAGGCAGCGCGCAAGAAAGGCAAACTATTACCCGTTTTAAATAAGTAAGTCATTGACTAAAATAATCGGAAACTTAACTTACGCGGCTTATTGCGCTCATTGCATCCTTAATGTGAAGCACCTTCAAGTTTAATTTCCTGTCCTTTATTATAATTAGATAAGAGCTGCCGATAAGTTGACCCCAAACGAGTCCGGACCTTTAAACGTAATTGTGAAAAATTAATTTAATTCCGGAAAACGCCCATGGACCGCTTTAATGAGATTATTTTTGTTTTCCACATAGTTTCAATTGCTTGAGGAGATTGCTTCTGTCGAAACACCTCTAAGTTACCGCTGGCTCATTATCAAAAGTCCCTTTTAGCCGACGAACTATAATTGCAATAGTTTTCCAAGACGGAGGATTTAAGGCATTAGTGGTTCAATACTTCACCCTTCGCCCGGGCTTTTGAATTTTTAGGGCTTATTTAGCTCTGGACGTAATTAGGAGTGAATTTAAAAGCTGCTGCTGTTTTAGGAAGAAAAAGTGGATTGGGGTTGAATGGCGAATTTGAAAAAAGAAAATCCGTTTAATTAAATGACTGATTAGTCATTTAATTAACTTTTCTTTATTATTGATTGGGAAGAAATCTGTATTGAATTTGCTGTCATCTGTGCTATATGAAATAAACTTAATGCATTAGTCACATACATATACATTTCTCTTTCTTTTATAGGAGTTTTTGTTTAAAACCTCAGTAATTGTGAAATATTTTATTTATAAAGTATTTTCATAATTAATGCATGGACATATTTCTTTCAGATTCGTAATGAAATTTTATCCGACAATTAATATTTATTAAAAATACTAGTATCAGTAGTTTCAATACATAATATGTATTGAATTTGCTGCCATCTATGTTATATGAAATAAATTTAATGCATTAGTCCCATACATATACATTTCTAAAAATATATATTTATTTCGCATATCCAAATATATTTAACATTAAAAATTATGATCAAAATATGAGAATATTTTTGTTTTTGATAATTTATTAAATATTTATTGAAATATGGTGTAAAAAAGAGTGACATATTACGAAATCTTTAAAACTCACTCTTGCTTAAGCTTTTCATATTATTCCATTATCATCCATTCATGTCATATTATCTCTCCATTTCGTACATACTAAAAAGGATTGAGAATTATGATGCATTCAAATGATGGAATGCACTCTAATGTTATGTATTATATGTACTGTTTAAATACGCATTCCTTATACTTCAACTTCCGTATTTTAGAATAATATATGTCTTATGTGTACTGTTTAAATATGCATCCCTTATTCTTCAACTTCCATATTTCAAAATAAGATTTTTATAACAAAAAAAAAACCTCTATATTTATGTTTGTCACATCATATTAGTTTTAAAAAAATAATATCTTTAAAATTGGATTAAAATGTATCTGGAACTGTTTTTAAGAAATTAAAAAATGCATTTAAGGCATTACAATATACATTTAAATAAAAAAAATGAATAGCATACACAATCTTGCAAGGAAGAATACCTGCAATGAATAAAATCATTAACAGACAAAATTTCTAAGTTTTAAAATGTTTGCATAATACATTTTTTCAAAGAATGATTACAAAAATAATCTTGATCAAAGTCTTCAAATAAAAATCCATTTTTGTAACATGAAAACCATTGTTGTCGTTAACTTTTTTGTAGATCAGGAAATAAATTTCCTCAAAAAGCTTCTATTTAAAAAAAATATATCTAAAATTTTCTATTTCATTTAAAATAAAATAGAAATTTTCCAAATACAGGCATATATGGGAGTAAGCTGGAGACAGTCTAAGAATCAATAATGACAATCAAACTTTTAACTTTTTTATTACATTTCACAACTATATAGTTTATGTTTTATCATTCCGCACTTTTTTGTAAGCAGAGCTCCAATTAAATCTTTTACCTGAAGTTACTGAAATAAGAGTGACAGATATCAAATAATGTAACCTGTGCTACTACTTGTATAATATATTGTTCGGGTATTAATATATGTAATAAATGTATAAATAATTGTTAATATTTATTTTATTGGTAGTTTTATAATTAATTGATGTTTAAATTGCTTAGATAAACTCCTTTATTATCTCAAATGTTTTTGTAAATTAAAAATATACTAAATTCACATTGTAAAACAGACAAAGGTTATCACCAAGTTAACAGCAAATGTGGCAAAAAATGTTCAAACTTGCCAAAGTGTTTAGTTATGTTAACTATTGATATGCCTCGATATTAATAAGAAAGCAATTAAAAAACTTGACATAATCTTAGTTGAACACAATAAATATGTTAATATTTTCGAAAGTTTACACTCATTTAGTAAAGTTGCAAAATTCTTTCGTAGCAGAATTCGAACTAGTTAGTTGCATTTTACTGAAAAGGAACGTCGCAATAATAGAAATCGATTTTATTCATTTTTTTGTGGTTTGAATTATTTGGTAATGTCATTTATTTGTTAGAGCTTTATTGATAATTAAACCTTTGAAATTAAACGATATTTTGGTTGTTTAACACTCCATGCATAAAGAAATAATACAAATCCGGATTTCATTACAACATAAAAGGCAAAACTAATTGGACATTATTTTTTGGCGTTATCATGATTTAAGAATCTTTCACAACGATAACATCCAATAAACATCCATAACTAGACATTTATAATTTTAAATCATATTATAGCCGTTTATATCATAGTTCATATGCAGGAATACTAAATTCTTGTTATATAAAACCCTTATTATACCTAATTGGTCTATGGATTTGAAACATGGGCTTTGGCAAGATCTGATAAAGCCAATTTGGGTGTATTTGAGAGGAAGAATTTAAGGGCTATTCTTGGAGGTGTTAGGGAAAGTGATTGTTGGAGGAGACGGTACAATGCAGTAATTTATAAATACTATAGAGACCCAGAGATTATTAAGATCAACAGATTACACTGGGCAGTTCATGTATTTAAAATGAATGATTTAAACCCTGTAAAAAGTGTTTTGGCAAAGCCACAGGGATAAAGAAGAAGAGGACGACCCAAATTGTGATAGATAGACGCAGTTGGTACTGTACTAAGTACTTTGTACTTTGCTGTACTAAAGGTTAAGAGTTTGAGGGTTATTGTCACCCAGAGGAATGCATGGAAATCTCTTCAAAGGGAAGACTTGGCCCACCCTGGGTTGTCGTGCTATTGATGAGGATGAGTAAACTATAGTATACCCGAAGTCAAACAATTTAAGGTATAATAAATTGCATGATATTTTTTATAATTAAATTGTTTCCAAAACAATACAATGATTACATAATCTATACATTGATTTATTTAAATGAATTGTCTTAAGTAGATTAAATTATAATTTATTGTACTCAAATAGATAAATTACAATAAAGCAAATATATAATGATGATAGTTAATAATACAAAATAAACACTAAAGTTTAAATTTAATGTCACTTCCTTTATAAAAACATTCATATGTATCTATTAGAATATTATTTAAAATTTTACTTACCTTAGCATGAAAAAGTTTTTAATAAACTTCAATGAAAATATACTGCTTTTTTTACTATTGAAGTAAAAAATACTATGAAATTATATTATTGAGATATTACATATAATATTAAAATTAAACCATACTTTGAAATTACTTTTGTAAATATTTTATCTTCATTAAGTTGAGTATAAAGATGTTGCCTTGTGTTATTTTACAAGTTTTCCTGAAGCTTTGTTTATTTTTAAATCTTTATATATAAACTATACTATGTTAATTTTTAAAGTTAATTTTTAAAATATTTTTTTTATTCTGATATAATTTTATTATTCATATCCATAAAAGTATATTTTGCATTTTATTTGTTCAATAAAACGAGACTATGAAACATCTATAGAGTAAAACATCTACAATTGAGGGTAATATTAAAAAATTGTCCATTCCATAACAATAATGCTGATGACAAGTAATGCTTGTCCAGATAAATGGGACAAATCAATTATGATCACCATCCGTACTGCAGAAATTATAAAGTGTTGTATCTGGAAATTATCCAAGTTTTGCTTTAAAAATCTTGAAGTATTAATTAATAATTATATTCTATTAAGGGAAATAAATTATGGCAAGGTGAATTAAATTATAGTTGATGCAGTTTAGCAGATCTCCATGGAGCATCCTGCATAATACTGTATTTCCTGCATATCGGCTTTGAAATTACGTATGACTTCAGGTTTAATTACTAGGTATTCAAAAATTACAACCTAAAATATACTAAATATCTAACTAGTACATAATTATGCACATAAAAAAAATATATAAATATATCCAAATGGATTAAAAATTTAGTCATTTTGCATTTCTAAATATGCAATAATACGAATTAATAAGTGATTGCCAATTACCTGTTTAGTTGAATATAATTCTTTATGAGTAAGTACAGATTTACTAATTAACCAATTCATATAATATTATCACGAGGGTATAACCAATTTAATTAGCAATTTATATGCCCAACAAACATCCCGTACATTTTAAAGCTACAATCTCCATCTGTTACTCCACTAATCAATTATAATTAACCTGTACTTTCCCAATAAACTTCGCTGGTTCTCCTCTTCCAGTTAACACACAGAAATCCCATGCAATAATCTCTTTGAACTCCGCATTTATCACCATTGAAAAGGGTTATTAAATTAACCGGTTCGGTTCCAAAGGCTACGCAGTCTTATCTCCTTCTAAAGTAGCAGAGGTGTTTAAATTGTGATTAACAAAATTCTTGATTACGGTCTTGGCATGCGAAGTCACTAGTTTCAGATCAGCGTCCTTTGTAATTAGCGTCCCCTCTCTAGCATTTCATTATTCACTACGCAAAATTAATTGATCGGCCCTCATCGTAACGTGGGTTTGTTCGGGTAATGACACGAATGCTGCAAGGGCCAGCCAGCAAACAAGCGGTCAATGAAGGCACGTTTACCAGGGGGGAAGTAATTTGGTTTGCATGGGAGATGGTTGGTGTTAACTAGGAACGCTGGAAGAAAATGACCTTTTAATTAATTCGCTTTCCCACCAAATCAACATGCCGATAGAATTTTATTAGTTTAAAAAGCCCGTAATCTATTTACCAATAATTTGAATTTAATACCCAAGATAAATTATTTTTTTAGTTTCAATTTAAAGATAATGTTTTGCAATTTTATTTCTTTGGATTGCGATTGGAAATGGATAATTGTTCAGTGTTTATAAGTTTAAATTATCGCTTTACGAAAGCATTTTATAAATTATACACAGTATCATGTGTTCAGGCGTCTAGATGGATTTGGTTCGCTGTTTGTCAAACCCATGATGCTATGCTATGATTTGTCAAAAGAAATGCTACAAATAGTAATTGGTTTGAAAATTCCCAAGTCTACCTAAATCCTCTTGCCCTGACGTCACGATGGGTTTGGCTCTCTAAGTGTCAAACCCATCTAGACCTTGAAATGAGAAAATTCTTTTTTTCTTGGCCCCTATCCAAGAAATCATGGAAAAATTCTCCTAAATAGCTTAGGTAATCAATAGAAGCGATTGATTGATTGATTTATATAAATTATATATATAATAAATAATTAATATAAATGTAAACTGACACATGAAAAGGTGATGTGAACAAAATATGCTACAAATAATAATTCTTTTGAAAAGTCTCGAGGCTTCCTAAAGGATCTTGTTCGGACATCACGACTGGTTTGGCTCTGTATGCGCTAGGCACGTAGGTTAGTTTGGACTCTAGACCTTGCCTGAGAAGACACTTCTATCTTGGCCGCTATAGCGGAAGTAAGAAGGGGGGAAAATTCCCTTAAATATTTGTAACCTTGCAATCAAAATAGAGAAATATTTTGAAAAATTGAATTATATAATTAAGATTTAAAATAACAAATGTAAACTGGCACGTGGAGAACTGATTCTTACGTGTATGATGGAGCGTGAACTTGTTTGAACGAGCTAGAAATGTTTTTAAAAATTAATAGAATTCTATTCCATTTAAAATTAAAAAAAAAACATGTAATTCAACCAAGGTAATTTCAAGCATTAAAATTTTGTTCCTTCCAGAATGAAATATGAGTTTTTAATGTGAGTTTTGCTATAGACATACAACAACAACTTTGAATTATTTTGGAAATAACCATGAACTATCATCACAATGCTTACATGTTATATTCAGAAAAATACAGAATTATTCATGATTTTCCCAATTTTTCTTTCTTATCACACGTTTTCATAATGACTATGATAATTCTGCATGAAATATGATATTAATGATATGTTATTTGGGTTACATTTTTTAAATTTAATATTGTTTTTAATTACAAAAAACAATTGATGGAACATTAAATTTTATTTCGTTAAACATTTTTAATCTATCATTATTAATTAGTTGTAAAATATGTATTTATTGCATTAATTCAGTAAGAAATGATTTAATCAAAATGCCCGAAATAATATATTTTTGAGTAAATTCAACTAATGTATACAAATTCATATAAAGAATTTTAAAGGTAATTTTATTGCACAGCATTATTTTTAAAAAAATATATCACAACCTTTATGCTGCATAATATATGACATTACATCATGCATAAATGAATTTAAGTGCTGTATGAGACAGCTAAACGTTAAGTAAAGACATGTTTAAGAAGGAAGTAATTTGACTGTAATGGGAGAATGCTGCTGTAACTAAAGACGCCGTAGAGAATGACCGTTTAATTAAATCGCTTTCATTAAATCAGAATGCTTGCGAAATTTATCAATTTAAATATGCCATCTATTACTTGAATTGCTTATGTGAATTTTATATATTCAGTTTTACAGTATATCACATTTTATTTCTTAAAGTTATGAAAAATCCAGTATTGCAAAACCAACTATATGATTATGTTATTTTCAAGGTATAGAAAATAACAATATATATATGTATATATACATAGACGTAAAAATATATGGTGTTGAAAAATATCAATATACGGCTTATATAAAAAATATTTTATATAAAATTCTCATAATAATTAAAAGCAATTCTCAAAATAATTTTTAGAATACAAAAGGCTATAAGATAAAACATTATTTCTGCATTTTCTGATGTTTTTATTCAAAGAAATGGCTTTTTTTTTAAAAAAGATTATCATCAATTTATATATTTACATTTTAATGTATATTAAATAATAACACACAAACACATCAACGTATTTCCTTAAAATAGTATATATTGAATTATATTTATATAATGGACAAAAACAACTATCTACTTGAGTAAACGATGTAATTGTATTTTCAAAATGTCATTTTAACTAGTAATTATTACTTAAATAACATAAACATATTACTAGTTGAAAAAGGAATATTGAAAACGTTGCTATGGCGTGGCAATGCTCAGTGGCAACGTGTGCCACAGGTGAGTATTAGGGCTGATGGTTAGTCCACTGGCAACTTTCTTGTACACACAATTGTTTCAAAAAACGAGGATACATGATGGCATTTGTGATGTTCAGCAACTTTCCCCGTGAGTCGGACTACCTGGCGGGAATTTTCAGGGTTTTTCTTCCATACGATACGCACATGCGGGATAGTTCTCCTAAAAGTACTTCAGGAAGACAATGTCCTCCTTATTCAGCGTCACGGAGCCAAGTCGGACTTCTACCTATTGGTGCTCCATCACAGCAGAAACTTCCATCCTTCCATGAATCAACCCAGGTTCATGGACTAGGTCACGATGTTGTTGTCGACCTAGTAGAAAAAGAAACAACAGTTTCACTTACAACAAAAATCAATAACTTTTGAATAGTTTAGTTTTTATTTGTTAATAAAATTAATTATATAAATATTAAATATACTTAATAAATTGGATAAAATAATTTAATACAATTAATTAAAATAATTTTCATACAATATTAGCATATAAATCATAAACACTTCATAAAACCCAGTTGATGATTAATATAACATAATATAAAATTTAAAGGACCTGATGACCGAGTGGCTAGCGCTCTGTGCCACAGGTGGTTTGAGTCCCGGTGGTTCCATGCATGTTTGTAATGGTTCGGAATCCACTCTACACCGTAGGTCCCGGTCTAACATGATCGTAGAGATTTGGGGGGGGGCATTGTTACTCCGCGTCCGTAGCTTATCTTCAGGCTACACGCACCCCGTAGGTAGGTCTAAGTGAGTAACGCCAGTGCAGCCATTTCTTATGGCATAAAAGATAATTGTCTAAGTATTTGACTGCTGCATTAGAAAAAAAAATATAAAATATAATAGAAAAACAACTATTTGAGTATTCGAAATTTATTAACAATTTGCGATTTTTATCATCCCATAATTTATTAAATGTGTAAATTTAATACATAAGTAAACTTTATTTATACTTTAAAATTTTTACGGAAGTAATAGTTAAGGTAATTATTATAACTTCAAATATTAACAAACTTTTAAAAAAAAATAATGAGTGATTGTGTTGCAAATCAATTTGTGCATCTTACAAAGCGCTCTGTGTGACACAGCAAATATTAAGTTCATCGGCAGACTCACCTTTAACGAGGTGTTTGACGGGGACTCACACGATACTTTAATGATGGATACCCTTTGAGAAGAAACTGTGTGTTCTCGAATGACAAAGAGTTAGTTAATGATGTGTGTAATGTGATTTCTTGCCGCAACCCCTCAAAGACACTTGAAATAATAAATTGGAGGTGATTTCCAGGAAGCATGTTCTCTCGATCGAGGAAGAGTTCAGATAATTATGACTAATGGCGGGAGAGATGACAAGTTAGAAAGTAATAGTTCTCACAGGTCGAATGCAATGGGAGAAGAATTCTCTGAGCCGTTTTTGAATATTGTATTACTGACAGACGGGTTACAAATGGTTCCTCTACCAACACTTTTCTTGCCTCGGAATGGATTGTAGTTAAAACTTTACTTTGCGTGATGAATGTACGATTTTTAAAGTGAATAGTTTGCATTTTTTTCAAACGTATTTTAAGTATTTGTCGTGTTATGGAGTACAAATATTTGAATACATTTCCTGTAATATGTGTGCTATATTTAAGCCCAATTCAGTGACGGAACGGTTTAATAATTATTTTTTTACAATTTTGTCATAATTATTATTATTATTAAGAATAAAATTACTTCATAATCATTTCATTTATAAAATTCAGTTAGGTTTGATGATTGTGTTCCATAAAGGACACTATTAATTAAGAAAATATCTAGAAGGTTTAATTGTACTGCTTACGGGAAAAGGTAGTACTTTCTAATTTAATTTGGTATATGAAAGCTGCATACATATTCCATAAGCGAAAACACTAACCACGTAATCCCAGTTTATGCTAAATACTCAACCACGATCATTACTATGAAAATTTCTTAAGAATACCAGTTGGTATTAATAAGATTAGAAAAGAAACGATGTTAATTTAAAAATTATTTCAATTTTCAAGAGTGCAACTTCTTCTATACGATTAAGCACTCATGGTTTATAATTAAATTCAAGATTTATAATTAAATTAAGATTCGAGCTGATTGAATAATTGCAAATAATGCAACTAGATGCTGGAAATGAATATATCACAATTGCCATGGATATAGATTTACAAAATCGATAACTACTTTTTATTCATATGGATTGATATATCAGAGTATTGAATTGACATTGTACTGGTAGACGTTCGATAAAATTAATATAAATTATTGGGTTAACTAATTACTATATAAGAGCCTGGTAGCCGAGTGACTAGAGCTCTGGTACTCGGTGCCACAGATTTCGTGTTCGAACACTGACAGTGTCATTGATGTTTGTAATGGTTCGGAATCCACTTTAACCCGTAGGATCTAACACGTGGGATCTATCTAACCCGTAGGATCCGTTTTAATATAACTGTTTAGCGTTGGGTGTAGGCTTGACAACCGTACCCTGTAAAAATAAAACACCCCCTGTTTCGAAATCTGCCAGTAGACAGACTGCCTTCCCCCACCCCTCCTCACCTCGAGGGGCTGTTGCTCCAATGATGAAGAATTACCATATTTGTCAGCATATCTGTTTCTTTGTGTACAATATTTGAAATACGTAAATATATATATTTAAATCATAACATTTTTTAACATAAGATAAAATAACTAGAAATATTTTTTTTTTTCTAATGCAGCTGGCAAACACTTAGACAGCTTGGTCTTGGATGCCTTAAGGCAAGCGCTGCACAGACGTACTCACTTTGCATCACCCAGGGGGCGCGTGTAACTTGAAGATAAGCCACGGACGTGGAGTAACAATGCCCCCGCAACGCTCTACGATCCTATTAGACCGGGACCTACAGTTTAAAGTGGATTCCGAAACACTACAAACAACCATGACACCGCCGGGAGTCGAACCCGAAACCTGTGGTACAGAGCGCCAGAGCGCTAGCCACTCGGCCATTCAGGCCCTATAACTAGAAATACTTACCCTTAAAAATGTCATCTAATTACAATAACTATATAACTTCAACTTGTTCCTAGAATATTTTCCAATAGCCAAATTAAGAAATTAAGAAGCAGTTTTTTAAACAGATATATTCTACAATTATTGCATTCCTATTAAACCAGAACATTACTAGAGCCTCTTAAATAATTATATATCCCTGTTCTTTAATAGAAGAATACGAAAGAATCTCTGAGAATGCAAATTTCAGGAGATAAAATTAATCAAACTGCTCAAAAATATATAGAAAACTCCTATTTTTTAAGTCTTCTTTTAAAATAAACTGATCCGCCTATACACCAAAAAATACAAAAACTTACATTTTCATTTTAGGTTTAGTTTCTCTTTAATTAATTTAAATTTACTTCATCACGTATAATATGATGTTGTTATACAAAAGTACAACACACATTAGAAATGCAAAAACTATAATATATATATGGATATATTTCTGAATTGATTATACAATAACACTTAATACTGTGAAAATAGTTTAATTCTCAATTTACTAATGTTATCTTTATATCAACAATTCTTTTTAAATCAACACACCGAAATGGAAATATTACATAAAAATATTCATATCAAGTGGTTTCTAAATTGAATAATGATTATATTCTTAAATTTGCAAATCGGATTACTTTAACTAAATCACTTTTATCGCACGCAGCATCAACTGGTTCATGTTATCACGTTCTGTAAGACCCGACTTCTTAGCAAAGTCTTGGAGCAGTTTTGTGCGGAGCCAGTAATGAGTTGGCCATATAATGTAAATATCCCTCCCGAAGGTAAGACCAAAAATCAAATTTCTTCCATAAAAAGAAAGTGGGTTCAGCTTCTTTTCAGAATTATCAAGTGCTCTGAATATTTTATTGCCCCTGCTTCCGTTTCCGTCTCTCAACATCAAGGCCATCAAACCTGAATAAAGTCGCTGAACTTGTAGTTTTACGACCCAAATAGCAAAGTTCGAACTCACCCTTTTTTATGGCTGCATATTTATTTGCATTTTTACTCGAGATGACCAGCAGTGTACTGCAGCAAGGACACCATTCGCACGTAAATGTTAAAAGAATGTTATACAATGCTCTTATCCGGCAGTTTCACGTTACCATGATTCAGTAAACCGCCAAGTGAATATTCTCGGCTGAGATATAACTTTATATTTAAATACAATGGAATGGACAGCGACCATACTTAATGTGATGTCGTTACTATCGTTGGAATATAAATGTTGTATTCACTTAAAATGCAAATGAAGCGGAAATCTCGTATTTGCTTCATTCCAACTCAGCGACTATTCAGTTAAGTTTATTGCCTTTGCATTTCTAATGCGTTATGTACTTTTGTATTACAACATCTTATTATATTCGGCAACAAATTTTCATATTAATTTCCATTTTCATTTTGCGCAAATGTTTGGTTTATTTTTAATATAATTCACGAAAATAGTTGAACGAATTTTTATTTATTAATGTATATTTTGAGAAATAATTATTTATGTAGAGAAATTTTTATTTCGTTATGGTAGAATTATTTTTAGTTAGTGTTTCCTTATATTTAAGAGTGAGTTTACACTTGATGAATCGCATCGTTCTATTGAAATATTTTCATGCTACAGATATTTCTCGATTTTTCGACCAATATGTGATTATACTAAAATAAAAAATATTTGTGCCTCTACAATACGTGAGCAATTCTGTCAATAAAATTATTCATAAATGAATGGCATATGTCTGTCTCTGTAGTTTATCTTCCTTCTGTAAAATTAGAAGTAATTTAGGACATGATTTTCTTAAACAATTTAAATGGAATTTATTTATTTTATTTAAATGTTTTCTCCAATATTTTTCATTCATTGAAAAAATCTTTAACTACTTTTAAATTTAAGAAGATTGATACCATTTCTTTCATATTTATTGATAATAAAAAAAGTATGAAAGAAGTAACATTTAAATAGACGTGCAAACTTTTAAACGATAAATCGTTAAATCAAACTTTTTAAAGGAATTAAAAATATTTCAGAACAAATAAAATATTCTTAGCAAAATTTCGTTTTTACCATGAAAGTTCTTCAATAAAATCTTAAAACAAAACTACACATTTCTTTCAGTATGTTCAACCAGATTTTTTCTCGAATGGCAAAATGATGAACATTACCTTTTCTTTATTTTTTTTCCCCAACGGTTCTATCTTTTTTCCATTCCCGCCAAAAGTTCATGTATTGGTCTCGGGATTGGTGGATGGCCAATCCATCAAAGTCTGGGAGCGCAGTGCGTCTGCACTTCGACCGCATGTCTCCATGTTCCATCTTAACTTCACGACGCTTTGATGGAAAAGCTCTCTGGATCGACAGACGGTGAAAGGGAATTAAAAAGAAAACACATCATGAATAGTACCTGGCAAAAAAACATCTATCTCCTTCAATTTCAAGGTGTTTAGTACGGCTTCGAGAAGTAAGTCAACCGTAACATTACGCAGGAGCGAATATTTATAAAAAAGAAAAAAAACTAAAAGTTTCAGAAGATGTGGTTTTTAGCTGTCGAGGAATATCTCTTCGGTGTTGGAGTGACACGTATTTGCATTCAACCAAGAAATTCGACATTGATTACTTTTTGACTGAAATGATAGGTTTTTTGCACTGAACCAAAAAATGTAGTATCACATGCTACGTATTTTTGTTTTTAGTTTCTGGTGGCGGTTTTCAACTTTTAGTAAATTTAAAATGGACATGTTTTAAGTAAATAAATAAATTTTTTCGTTATTCACTGCATAATAATAAATCTTTGAATATCTATGATTTTTTATTTAATGGTATTTTCTGTTAAGTCCAATTTTTTTCATGGCTAGTATTTATGGGTGTCCATTAGAAAATGTTTGCTTAGCTTAGTTTAAAATTAGTTTCTGTTATAAAATGTAGGATATTTACATTTTTCTTCTTAATATTACTCTTTTAATTAAATCGATTAAGCAGATTTATTTAATGTTTGAGATGATGAGGGATAACGTTGGAAAGAGTTAATACAAGAAAATTTTATTTAAATCCTAAAATAGTTTGTTAAAATTACAAATAATTTAAATATTATTAAAATTTATTATTGTTATAACACATAATTATTTAATATTATTAGAAATTATTTTTAAAATTTTATATCAAATGGTTAATAAAATTTATTATTTTAAAGACATTGTAAATAAAAAGAAGAAAATCACGATACTAAATAAAATAAAAATTGTATTTAAAAATGTTTATGTAATAAAATAAATGACTTATTTTTTTTTCACTAAACAAATAATTAAAAAACTGAATACGAATCAATTTGTGGAAAAAGTGTCTTAACTTAATAAATTATAACTAATCAAAGAGAAATCATACAATTGCTATAAAAATTATGAGAACGTTTATTAATTGAATCATTTGAAAAAAAATTAAATTTTAGAAAATGTTTTTATAAAACCTATGCATTATATACAAAAAAAAATCAAAGAGCAACAAATATTTAATTTGTGAAAGTTAACAAAGATAATAGTCGAAAAAAATCTATTGATAATATATACATTCTTAGCTTTGAAGGATTAAAATTTTTTTTGCAAAATGTACAAACTAAACATGTTTTTAAAATTTAAACTTTTCAAAAGTTTTCATAAATATTTTCTAATATTTGTTTTAAATATTAAGTATATATACAATATTGATATGATATATGATGTATTCCTATAATATTGGCATAAAATTCATCACTTTCAAAACATTTTAAAGTATGAACACGAATAGTATCACATTTTACTTATTTTTGTTTTAGTTTCTGGTGGATATTTTCAACTTTTGTAAATTTAAAATGGACATGTGTTAAGTAATTAATTTTTTATGAATCTTTTTATTATTTTTCTTTATTTTATTTCTTTTCTTTATTGCCTGCATAAAAAAATATTTTTATTAAGATCGCATATTCTCATATATACATATATATATATATATATATATTATTTGAAAATCGTAAAATTTATTTGCTTTTGTCAAGATATAGCTTCTTTATTCAATGGTATTGTCTGTGAAATCCAATTTTTTTTCATGGCAAATATTTATGGGTGTCCATTAAAATACGTTTATTTAGATTAGTATAAAACAATATGTTATAAAATATAGGATATTTACACTTTTTTTCTTAATATTAATCTTTTAATTAAACAGATTTAGGAGATTTGTCATAAGCAGATTTATTTGATGTTTGACATGATGAGGGAAAACGTTGAAAACAATAAAACAATAAAATTTTATTTTATTTAAAATTTAAAATAATTTGATAAAATTACAAATAATTTAAATATTTTTAAACTTTATTATTTTTTTAGCAACTAATTATTTAATATTATTAAAAATTGTTATCAAAATTTTATATCAAATAGTTAATAAAACTTATTATTTTAAAGACATAAATTAAAAGATGTCAGTTAAAATTAGAAAATCACCATAATAAATAAAATAAAAATTGACTTTACAAATTTCTATGTAATAAAATAAGTAACTGATTTTTTTCATTAAATAAGTAATTAAAAAAAATTACTTGGATTAAATCAACGTGTGGAAAAAAATATTTTGATTTAATGAATTATAATTAATCATATATACATAATACAATCGTAGCAAATATAATTAAAATGTTTTTAGTTTAATCATTTCAAAAATTTTGAAAATTTATAAAACGTTTCTATAAAACCTACACATTATATACAAAAAAAAAAAAAAAAAAAACTGTCAAAAGACAACAAACATTTAATTTGTTCAGAATAACTAGAATAAAGTCTAAAAAAGCCTATTAATAATATATGAATTCTTACTTTTGAAAATTTTAATTTTCTGTAAACTAAACATTTTTTAAAAATTTAAATTCTCCAAAAATTTTATAAATATTTTAATTTTACTTTTTAAAATTTGCTTTAAATATTAACTAGTACAAAAATTCATCATTAACACAAAATACATCATTTTCAAAAAAAGTTTAATGTATAAACACGAATTCCCTTAAGTTTCAAGTCAATTTCCTAACTATCAACTGTCCATGGCACTCCAGGGGAAAAAATGTTTAGATAAATGAAAGACCAAGAACAGGACGTTAAATATTTACTATGAAATACAACCCTGTTTCCGAAATCCTTAAGTTCTCCAGACACACCTGCACAGAAGGAAAGCGAAGGGGATAAAAACCCTTTCCTCTAAATCCAGTTTACTTTAGACTATAAAGTATTAAAAGTATTAATATAGCCTATGTTTTCGTTACGATTCTATTTCCTGTTTTGTCTTTTTTTGTGTGTTGCGTTACAAACAAAAAGAAATATTATACGAGATGCATATATTTCTGAACTGGTTATATAACAGCACCTAATATCGTAAAATAGCTTCGGTATCAATTTGTTAATATTATAAGTCAAAAATGCATTTTAAATCAGTACAGCGAAATGGAAATATTTTTTTTTAAATGTTCATATAAAATGGTTTCAAAATTGAATGATTATATTCATAAATCTGCTAATCGGATTCCTTCAACTAAATCACTTTTATCGCACACGTATAGACTTCTAATTTTGCAAATATGCTGTAGTAAATGTCTCCATATTTTACAAACAGTGAAGATCTCATCAACTAGTTTATGCTATAACGTTTTATAAGATCCGACTTCTTGGCAAAGCCTTGGAGCAGTATTCGATTGGCCATATAATGCAAATATCCCACCCGAAGGCAAGACCAAAAATCAAATCTCTTCCATAAAAAGAAAGTGGGTTCAGCTTCTTTTCAGAATTATCAAGTGCTCTAAATATTTTATTGCCCCAGCTTCCGTTTCCGTATCTCAACATCAAGGCCATCAAAGCTGAATAAAGTCGCTGAACTTGTATTTTTACGACCCAAATAGCAAAGTTCGAACTCACCCTTTTTTATGGCTGTATATTTATTTGCATTTTTACTGGTGATGATCACAGTGTAGTACTACAGCAAGGACACCATTCGCACGTAAATGTTAAGAAGGTAGTGCAATGCTCTTATCCGGAGTTTGACGTTGCCATGATTTAGTAAACAGCCAAGTGGATATTGTCAGCTGGGGTATAACTTTATATTTAAATATTTAAATACAATGGAATGTTATGCGACCATACTTAATGTGACGTCGTTACTCTCGTTGGAATATAAATGTTGTATTCACTTAAAATGCAAATGAAGCAGAAATCTCGTATTTGCTTCAGAGTTACGAAGCAGCGAATATTCAGTTAAGTATATAGTTTTAGCATTTCTAATGTGTCTTGTACTTTTGTATTACAAACACCGAATTTGCTACATCGAAATGGAAATATTATATAAAAAGTATTCATATCAAATGATTTCTATATTGAATAATGATTATATTCGTAAATTTTCAAATCGGATTCCTTTAACGAAATCAATTTTATCGTGTGCACATAGACTTCTAAAGATAGATATATTATTAAGTAAATTTTATTTCTAAAGTATTAATATAGCCTATGCTTTTTTTACTGATTATATTGTTTTTTTGTGTCTTTTCTAATGCCTTGTTTTACAAATATAAAGAAATATTATACGTTACGTAATGAACATACACTCAAGAGCCAAAACATAATGACCACCACTACATTTTGCAATGAACTAGCCTGGATGACGTGGAAGGCACGTGATCAGGTGGAAGTGGTATTTAACTGGTATTAAGTGGTGGTATTAATCCATGCCCAGGCGGGTTGAAGCTGTGTTGCTCGCCAAAGGTGGGCCAACTCGTTATTGACAGGTGGTCATAATGTTTTGGCTCTTGAAAGTATATTGTTGAACTGATTAAACAATAGCACTTAATAACGTAAAATAGTTTCACTTTGTTAATATTTTCCTTAAATTAAAAGTTCATTTTAAATCTTTAAACTGAAATGATAACCATAATAATATTCATATCATACGATTCCCAAATTGAATAATAATTGAATTCGTAAATTTGCAAATCAGATTCATTTAACTAAATCAATTTTATCGCACGCAGCACATAGACTTCTAATTTTGCAAATACCCTGTTATAAATGTCTCCATATTTCACAAACAATGACGATCTCATCAACTGGTTTATGTTATCACGTTTTATAAGACCCGACTTCTTAGCAAAGTCTTGGAACAGTTTTGTGTGCGAGCCAGTATTCGGTTGGCCATATAAAGCAAATATCCCTCCCGGAGGTAAGACCAAAAATCAAATCTCTTCCATAAAAAGAAAATGGGTTCAGCTTCTTTTCAGAATTATCAAGTGCTCTAAATATTTTATTGCCCCTGCTTCCGATTCCGTCTCTCAACATCAAGGCCATCAAAGCTGAATAAAATAGCTGAACTTGTATTTTTACGACCCAAATAGCAAAGTTCGAACTCACCCCTTTTCATGGCTGCATATTTATTTGCATTTTTACTTGAGATGATGAGCAGTTTACTACATACAGCAAGGAGGACATCATTCGCACGTAAATGTTAAGAAGGTTATGCAACGCTCTTATCCGGCAGTTTCACGTTGCCGTGATTTAGTAAACTGCCAAGTGAAAATTCCCAGCTGAGGTATAACTTTATATTTAAATACAATGGAATGTAATGCGACCATACTTAATGTGACGTCGTTACTCTCGTTGGAATATAAATGTTGTATTCATTTAAAATGCAAATGAAACAGAAATCTCGTAGTTGCTTCAGAATTACGACGTAGCAACTATTCAGTTAATTATATAGACTTTGCATTTCTAATGTGTGATGTACTTTTGTATTACAACATCATATTAAGTGATGTATAGTAAATTTAAATTAATTTACAAAAATAAGTCATAAATGAATATATAAGTGTTGTATTTTTTGGTTTATAATCAGATTAATTTATTTTTAAAAATGTCTAAAAAAGTTATTTATCGTTTTCTATATATTTTGCGCAATTTTATTACTTTTATTTCCTGAATCCTCTCAGAGATTCTATATCATTCTCCTGCTAGACAACAGGTATTTAGAACCATTTATGAGGCTGTAGTAATGTTCTGGATGAAGAGGAATACAATTATAGTTGAGTGAATCTGTTTGAAAAATGCTTGTTTATTTCTAAATTTGGCTATTGGAAAAATGTATTACAAGTTGAAGTCAGACAGTTATTGGTATTTACATAATATTTTTAAGGGTAAATATGTGTATTTATTATACCTTATTTAAAAAAAAAAAAATATTGTTATTTAAATACATATATAACAACACCCTTACAATATTGTATACAAAATTACATATATGCTGGTAAATATGGTAATTCTTCCTCTTTATTGAAACAACAGCCTCTTAGTGGGACAAGGCCGTGTGCCTGTTGCAGACTGCGAAACAAGGAGATGTTTTCTTTTTACGCGGTAAGGTAATCAGTCCAACGCCCTTCTGCTGAACGTTTTCACCTTTTGTAAATTTAAAATGAATGTGTTTTAAGTAAATAACTAATTTGTTTCTTTATTTCCTGCACAAAATAAATCTTTGCATTCAAACAAGAAATTCAACATTCACTATTTTTTGACTGGAATGATAGGTTTTTTGCGCTGAACCAAAAAATGTAGTATCACATTTTCCATTTTTTTTTTTTTTAGTTTCTGATGGACGTTTTCGATTGTTGTAAATTCACAATGGATATGTTTTAAGTAAATAAATATTTTTTTCTTTAGTGATTGCATAAAATAAATCGTTGAATATTATTTTATTAAGATCGTATGTTCTCATATACGTATATATATTATTTGAAATTCGTAAAATTTATTTGCTTTTTTCAGTATATACTTCCTTATTTAATACAATTGTCTATTAAATTCGATTTTTTTTCATGGCAAATAATTATTGGTGTCCAATACAAAACGCTTATTTAGCGAATTTTAACGCTATTTTATGTTATAAAATGTAGGATATTTACACTTTTCTTCTTAATAATAATTTTTTAAATAAACAGATTCAGCAGATTTATTTAATGCTTGAGATGATGAGGGATAACATTGGAAACAAGTAAAACGAGAAAATTTTATTTAAAACCTAAAGTAATTTGATAACATTAAACATAAGTTTATTATTTTAATAACACATACTTATTTAATATTATTAGAAATTATTATTAAAATTTTATATCAAATAGTTTATAAAATTTATAATATTAAAGACATTGTAAAATCTCGATACGAAATAAAATGAAAATAAATGATATGTGATAAAATAAATGACTGATTTATTTTCATTAAACAAGTAATTAAAACAAAATTTAATACGATTAAAACAACTTGCGGAAAAAGTATTTTAATTTTATAAATTATAATTAATCATAGGTAAATAATTCAATCGTTACCAAAACCATTAAATGATTTTTTTAATTGAGTCATTACAAATATAGTACTCTGAAATTTTATGAAAGGTTTTTATTATGCCTATAAATTATATACACAAAAAATTATCAAATAACAACAAATATTTATTTTACATATTTGTTAAGGATATTGAAGATAAAAGTCGAAAAAAGTCTATTGAAAATATATGAATTCTTAGTTTTGAAAGTTTTCAATTTTTGCAAAATATACAAAATAAACATGTTTTTAAAATTTATACTTTCCCAATTTTTTTCTAAATAGCTGGATATTTTTTTTAATATTTGCTTTAAATATTAATTAATATAAATATTCCTAAAATATTGGTATAAAATACCTTCAGAAAGATTTTTAATGTATAAACATGAATTCCCTCAAGTTTCAAGTCCATTTCCTACCTATCAACTGTCCATGGCACTCCAAAAGGAAAAAAAAAAAAGTTTAGATAAATGAAAGATCAAGAACTGGACGTTAAATATTTACTATGAAATTCAACCCTGTTTCCGTAATCCTTAAGTTCTTGAGACACACCTGCACAGAAGGAAAGCGAGGGAGATAAAACGGGAAAGAAAAAAAAAAAAAAAAAAAACCCTTTTCCTCTAAATCCAGTTTACCTCTGACTTCCTTATTCTCGAGATCTATACCTTATTTATTTAAACACTGTATTAAGGAGTAGGATATTCTATCGCGGAGTCATGTCAGCCTGGGTCTGACGTTCCATTATGCGGGCTGGTAGGTGACGCCCTACTTCATTTCAGAGGTTCGGAGGGAAAGAAAAAAATACAGGCTGTTAAAAAAACGGAGGGCGATTTTTGAAGCCCCTGTATTAGCATACTTTGCGGGGGAATTTATATTTTTCCATGCGCCTTTCACTATTCCAAGCATTTTGATTTTTTTTCTAAGGCTATGTTTTGGAAGGATATTTTCTCTCTGGATTATGTTTCTTTTTTTTTTTTATTCTTTCTTGTAAAGCTGGGTAAAATAAATTTTTTGTGTGTTGTTGTTTGTCAATTTTTTATTGTTGTTGTTGTGGATGTAGTACGTCATTGCAAATTTTTTGAAGGGGTTATGAATAAACTTACAACAAAAAATCATTTTAATGAGCAGAAAATATTGTATAGTATTGTTTTTTTTTAGTTATAAATCTGTATTGTCAAAAAGAAAATTATTTTCTCAATTTCTAGTTACAGAATAAAGACAAGAATTTATAAAATTTGTTTTGATGCTGCTAAAAGCCCTAGAATGGTTAAATTAAATATGAAATTTAATAAATAGTTTCTCGTCGCTTTTATAGGTATTAACTGTAAGTAATATATTTTATAATAGTAATATGCAATTGGAAAACCATTGCTTTATAAAATGATTTAAATGCACATATTAATAAGTATGATTTATTAATAATGGATATTTTTTTAAATTGTATTTTGTTTAAATTTGAATTGTTGACTTTAAATGATTTATTTTCATTAAATAAAAAAAAATATGTTATACGAGGGAATAAATTCAAAAAAAAACATATATTTATTAACTAAAATGTTTCCTTTTCATAATTTTAAAACAAATTACCATTGTTACAAAAACTAATTTAAAATGTAAGTCGCTTTGGTATATTAATAATTATAGAAAATTCCTAAAATATTGGCATAAAAATAAATATTCCTAAAATATTGGCATGAAAATAAACATTCCTAAAATATTGGCATAAAATACATCACTTTCAAGAACATTTTTAACGTATAAACACGAATTGCCTTAAGTTTCAAGTCCATTTCCTCCCTAACAACTGTCCATGCCACTTCAAAAGTGGAAAAAAAGATTAGATGAATGAAAGATCAAGAACAGGACGTTAAATATTTACTATGAAATAAAACCCTGTTTCCGTAATCCTTAAGTTCTTGAGACACACCTGCACAGAAGGAGAGCGAGGGGGATGAAAGGGGGAAAAAAGCCCCTTTCCTCTAAATCCAGATTACCTTAGACTTCCTTATTCTCGGGATCCATACCTTATTTATTTAAACACTGTATTACGGAGTAGGATATCCTATCGCGGAGTCATGTCAGTCTGGGTCTGACGTTCTATTAAGCGGGCCGGTAGGTGACGCCCTACTTCATGTCAGAGGTTCGGAGGGAAAGAAAAAAATACAGGCTGATTCAAAACGGAGGGAGATTTTGAAGCCCCTGGATTAGCATACTTTGAGTGGGAATTTATATTTTTCCACGCGTCTTTCACTATTCCATACATTTTGATTTTTTTTTTTTTTTGTAAGGGTATGTTTTGGCAGGATATTTTCCACTCAGGGTTATACTTTCTTTTTTTATTCTTTCTTGTAAAGCTGGGTAAAATAAATTTTTTGTGTGTTGTTGTTTTTGATGTAAGACGTCATTGCAAATTTTTTTTGAAGGGATTTATGAATAAACTTACAAAAAAAAATTATTTTAATGTGTAGAAAATTTGTATAGTGTTTTTGGTTGTCGTTGTAAAAATGAATTGTGAAAAATAAAATTACTTTTTGAAGTCCAGTTTACAGATTGTAGATACGAATTTGTAAAATTTGTTTTGATAAAAGTTTGAGGATTATTAAATTAAATATAAAATTTAATAAATGGTTTTTCGGTGCTTTTATAGGTATTAAGTGTAAGTACTATATTTTATAGTTGAAATATGTTATTGGGAAACTATTGCTTTAAAAAATGATTTAAATAAACATTATAGTAAACATGTTTTATTAATAAAGGATATTTTTTAAATTATATTTTGTGTAAATTTGATTTGATGACTTTAAATGATTTATTTTCAGAAATTAAATAAAAAAATATTATAGGTTGAAACAAATAGGAAAACTGCCATATTTATTAACTACACTTCTTTTTCATAGTTAAAAAAATATTATTAGAAAAAATACAAAGAAAATATAATTTGAAATGTAAGTCACTGTAAAATATTAATATATATAGAAAAAGCAACTGGATATTTGAAATTACTCTCATTTCGTTTATATGCGACCAATTATAAAAATTTATTTCTAAAGTAATAATATAGCCTATGTTTTCGTTACTGATTATGCTTTCTTTATTTAAGCGTTGCATTACAAATACAAAGACATATTATACGTTGCGCAATGGTCATATATTTCTGAACCGTTCTGGCTCTCGTTAAGACAGGTTTCGGGTTCGGGTTTCGACGAGGCTATGGATGTTTGTAGGTCTTCAAAATCCACTTTAAATTGTAGGTACAGATGTAATATGATATTAGAGCGTTGTGGGGGGGTAGTGTTAATTGCGTCCATAGCATATCTTCAAGCTAGGGTAGTGTTAATGAGCCCTGGGTAAAGTTAAATAAATAACAACGGTGCAGCCCTTTATTTGACATAAAGATAAATGTCTCCGTATTGCCAGCTTCATTAGAAAATACACACACACAAAATTTATATATGTATATATATATATTTCTGTACCGATCATACAGCATCACTTAACATTGTAAAATAGTTTCATTTTCTTAAATCGAAAATTATTTTTAAGTCTGTAGACCGAAATGGAAATATTACATAAAAATATTCTTATCAAATGATTTCTAAATTGAATAAGGATTATATTCTTAAATTTGAAAATCGCATTCCTTTAACTAAATTACTTTTATCATGCTCACATAGACTTCTAATTTTGCAAATACCCTGTCATAAACGTCTCCATATTTCACAAACAGTGAAGATCTCATCAACTGGTTTATGTCATCACATTTTATAAGACCCGACTTCTCAGCAAAGTCTTGGAGCAGTATTCGGTTGCCCATATGATGCAAATGTCCCTCCCGGAGGTAAGACCAAAAATCAAATATTTTCCATAAAAAGAACGTGGGTTCAGCTTCTTTTCAGATTTATCAAGTGCTCTGAATATTTTATTGCAACTGCTTCCGTTTCCGTCTCACAACATCAAGGCCATCACAGCTGAATAAAGTCGCTGAACTTGTATTTTTACGACCCGAATAGCAAAGTTCGAACTCACCCTTTTTTATGGCTGCCCTATCTATTTGCATTTTTACTCGAGATGATCAGCAGTGTACTGGAGCAAGGAGGACACCATTTGCACATAAATGTTAAGAAGGTAGTGCAATGCTCTTATCCGGCATTTTCACGTTGCCATGATTAAATACAAGACGAAACATAAAAAGAAGTGAAAAAAACAGGAGTTTCCTATATATTTTTGAGCAATTTGATTAAATTTATCTCTTGAAATTTGCATTCTCAGATATTATTTCGTATTCTTCTATTACAGAACAGAGATATAGTATTATTTAAGAGACTGTAGTAATGTTCCGGTGGAACAGGAATATAACAATTGTTGAATGAATCTGTAAAAAAAAATGTTTCTTTATTTCTTAATTTGGCTATTGGAGAAATATTCTAGATTTTGTAGAATCTAGTTAAAGTTAGATAGCTATTGCTAGTTAAATGACATTTTTAAGGGTATATATATTTATTTTATCTTATGTTAAAAATATGTTATGATTTAAATATATATATTTATATATTTCAAATATTGTATACAAGAAATGGATTTGCTGACCAATATGGCAATTCTTCTTCTTCATTGGAGCAACAGCCCAAATTCAGTAGCAGAATTCAAAACAGGAGATGGCGCCTATCTATTGGCAGATTTTGAATCAGGAGATGCTTTCTTTTTAAGGGGTAAGGTTGCTAGCCCTATGGCCAACCCTCAACAGTCATATTACAATGGCACCTTCAATTTAAAGGAAATTCCGAACCACTATAAACATGCATGAACATCCTCGTCAACTGCGGCACCGAGAGACAGAGTGCTAATCACTATGCCATCAGGCCCGATATGGGAATTAGTTAACCTAAATATTTTATCAAACATTTGCTAGCACAACAACGTCAATCGATATGAATAATAAGGAATTATTGATATTGCAAATCTATATAAATAACAATTATGATAAATTTATTCCCAGCATCTAGTTTGCATAAGTTAAGCATAATTTTAAAACTTTTTAAACTAAAAATTTTTTTAAAAATTTAAAACTTTCCAAAATTTTTAAAAAATATCTGGATATTTTTTTTAATATTTGCTTTAAATATTAACTAGTATAAATATTCCTAAAATATTTTCATAAAATACATCACTTTCAAAAAAATTTTCAATGTATGAACAGGAATTCCCTTACGTTTCAAGTCCATTTCCTACCTAACAACTGTCCATGGCACTCAAAAAAGGAGAAAAAGTTTTGATAAATGAAAGATCAAGAACAGGACGTTAAATATTTACTCTGAAATACAACCCTGTTTCCGTAATCCTTAAGTTCTCGAGACACACCTGCACAGAAGGAAGGCGAGGGGGATAAAACGGGGTAAAAAGACCCTTTCCCCTAAATCCAGTTCACCTTAGAATTCCTTATTCTCGGGATCTATACCTTATTTATTTAAACACTGTATTACGGAGTAGGATATCCTATCGCGGAGTCATGTCAGTCTGGGTCTGACGTTCTATTATGCGGGCCGGTAGGTGACGCCCTACTTCATGTCAGAGGTTCGGAGGGAAAGAAAAAAATACAGGCTGATTCAAAACGGAGGGAGATTTTGAAGCCCCTGTATTAGCATACTTTGAGTGGGAATTTATATTTTTCCACGCGTCTTTCACTATTCCATGCATTTTGATTTTTTTTTTTTCAAAGGCTATGTTTTGGAAGGATATTTTCTCTCTGGATTATGTTTCTTTTTTTTATTCTTTCTTGTATTGTAAAAAAGAAAATTATTTTTGGAATTTCAAGTTACAGATTATAAAGACGAATTTATAAAATTTCTTTTGATGTTGATAAAAGTTTTAGCATGGTTAAATTGAATATAGAATTTAATAAATATTTTCTTGACGTTTTTATAGGTATTAAATGTAAGTAATATATTTGATATTAGGAATATGCTATTTTAACCACTATTTTTTAAAATGATTTAAATGCACTTTATAATAAATGTGTTTTATTAATAAAAGGGATTTTTTTAATTTGTATTTTGTTCAAATTTAAATTGTTGACTTTAAATGATTTATTTTCAGAAAATAAAACATATATATATTATAAGAAGGAAAAAATATGAAAAAGCATATATTTATTAACTGAAATGTTTCCTTTCACAATCTTAAAACAAATTATTATTTTTACAAAAAATACAAATAAAATATAAATTAATTGTACGTCGCTGTTAAAAGTTAATAAATAAAGCAGTTAGATATTTGAAGACAATCTCATTTTGTTTATATGCAATAAATTATTAAAATTTATTTTTAAAGTAATAATATAGACTATGGTTTCGCTACTGATTATGTTTATGTCTTTTTATGGATTACATTACAAATCTAAATAAATATAATACGTTACGCAACGATTAAATATTTCTATACTGATTATACAGCAGCACTTCATATTGTAAAATAATTTCATTTTCAATTTATTAATAATAGCCTTAAGGCAAAAACTCATTTTAAATCTTTAAGCCGAAATGGAAATATTATATATGAAATATATGAAATGATTTTTAAATTGAATAATGATCAGATTCGTAAATTTGCAAACCGGATTCCTTTACCTAAATCACTTTTATCGTATATACTTAGACGTATGTAATATATTATTAAAATTTATTTCTAAAGTATTAATATAGTCTATGCTTTCGTTACTGATTCTACTTGCTTTTTCATCTTTTTTTATGTGCTCCGTTACAAATAAAAAGAAATATTATATAATATGCATATATTTCTGAACTGATTATAAATTAGCACCTAATATAGTAAAATAGTTTCAGTTTCAATTTGTTAATATTATCCATCAGACAAAAATTGATTTTAAATAGCTACACGGAAAAGGAAACATTACATAAAAGCGTTCATATAAAATGGTCTCTAAATTGCGTAACGGTTATATTCATAAATTTGTAAATCTTTAACTAAATCACTTCTATCGCACGCACATACGCTTCTAATTTTGTAAATACGCTATAATAAATGTCTCCATATTTTACAAACAGTAAAAATCTCATCAGCTGGTTTATGCTATCACGTTTTATAAGACCCGACTTCTCAACAAAGTCTTGGAACAGTTTTGTGTGCGAGCCAGTATTCGGTTAGCCATATAATGCAAATATCCCTCCCGGAGGTAAGACCAAAAATCAAATTTCTTCCATAAAAAGAAAGTGGGTTCAGCTTCTTTTCAGAAATATCATTTGCTCTAAATATTTTATTGCCCCTGATTCCTTTTTCGTCTCTCAACATCAAGGCCATCAAAGCCGAATAAAGTCGCTGAACTCTGAACTTGTATTTTTACGACCCAAATAGCAAAGTTCGAACTCACCCTTTTTTATGGCTGACATATTTATTTGCATTTTTACTCGAGATGATCAGCAGTGTACTGCAGCAAGGAGGACACCATTCACACGTAAATGTTAAGAAGGCTATGCAATCCTCTTATCCGGCAGTTTCAAGTTGCCATGATTTAGTATACAGCCAAGTGAATATTCTCTGCTGAGGTATAACTTTATATTTAAATACAATGGGATGTAATGCGACCGTACTTAGTGTGACATCGTTACTCTCGTTGGAATATAAATATGTTGTATTCACTTAAAATGCAAATGAAGCAGAAATCTCGTAATTGCTTCAGAATAACGACACAACAACTATTCAGTTAAGTATATAGTCTTTGCATTTCTAATGTTTTTGTACTTTTGTATTACAACATTATATATTACATATTATTGTTTTACAACATCATTTTTTCGTTTGTAATCGGATGGATTTATTTTTTTAAAAAAGGAGGCATTTCCTCTATATACTTTACTATATATTTTGTTCTGTTGCATTACTTGTATATTATAGATTTTAGTAATGTTCTGTATGAAGAGGTGTGCAGTAATTGCCAATTTTAACTTTTTGTAAACTAAACAATTTTAAAAATAATTTAAACTTTCTAAAATTTTTGATAAATATCTGAATATTTTCTAATATTTATTTTAAATGTTAACTTATATAAATATTCCCAGAATATTGGGATAAAATACATCACTTTCAAAATTGTTAATGTATAAACACGAATTCCCATAAGTTTCAAATCCCTTTCCTATCTAACAACTGTCCATGACACTCCAGAAGGGAAAAAAAAAAGTTCAGATAAATGAAAGATCAAGAACAGGACGTTAAATATTTACTATGAAATAAAACCCTGTTTCCGTAATCCTTAAGTTCTGGAGACACACCTGCACAGAAGGAAAGCAAGGGGGATGAAAGGGGGAAAAAAGCCCCTTTCCTCTAAATCCAGTTTATATTAGACTTCCTTATTCTCGGGATCCATACCTTATTTATTTAAACACTGTATTACGGAGTAGGATATCCTATCGCGGAGTCATGTCAGCCTGGGTCTGACGTCCTATTATGCGGGCCGGTAGGTGACGCCCTACTTCATGTCAGAGGTTCGGAGGGAAAGAAAAAAATACAGGCTGATAAAAGACGGGGCGAGATTTTTCCCCTGTATTAGCATACTTTGGTGGGAATTTAAATTTTTCCACGCGTCTTTCGCTATTCCATACATTTAGATTTTTTTTTTTTGGAAGGATATTTTCTCTCAGGGTTGTGTTTCTATCTTTTTTTTTATACTGCCTTGTAAAGGTGGGTAAAATAAATTTTTTGTGTGTTGATGTCGGCCAATTTTTTGTGGTTGTCGTTGTTGATGTAAGACGTCATTGCAAATTTTTTTTGAAGGGGTTATAAATAAACTTACAAAAAAATAATTTTAATGAGTAGAAAATATTGTATGTTGTTTTTTTTTCGGAAAAAAAATGTATTGGGAAAAAGAAAATTATTTTCTCAATTTCAAGTTACAGAATAAAGAAATGAGCTTATAAAATTGGTTTTGATGTTGATAAAAGTTCTAGTAAAAGTTACATTACATTTAAAATTTAATAAATAGTTTCTCGGTGTTTCTATAAGTATTAAGTGTAAGTAATATATTCTCTATTAGAAATATGCTATTGGTACCACTGTTTAAATGCACATATTAATAAAAATGTTTTATTAATAAAGGAGATTTATTTTAAATTTGTATTTTGTTCTAATTTGAATGGATTAATTTAAATAATTTATTTTAAGAAAATAATTTTAAAAGTATTATAGGTGGAAAAAAATAAGAAAAGGCACATATTTATTGATTAAAATGTTTCCTTTTCATAATTTTAAAACAAATTATTATTACTACAAAAAATACAAAGAAAATATAATTTTAAATTTAAGTCGTTGCAGAATATTAATATAAAATGTTTATTAGTTGCAATACAAATATAAATAAATATTATACTTTACGCATTGATCACGTGCCCCCGGGTAGTGCTAAATGAGTAACAGTATGCAGCCCTTGCTTATGGTATAACGATAAATTTCTATGTATTGCCAGCGGCATTAGTAATATACTTCGGTGTAGCAAATTCGGTGTTTGTAATACAAAAGTACAAGACACATTAGAAATGCTAAAACTATATACTTAACTGAATAGTCGCTGTGTCGTAATTCTGAAGCAAATACGAGATTTCTGTTTCATTTGCAATTTAAGTGAATACAACATTTATATTCCATCGAAAATAAATTGATCCGCATATACCCTGAAAAAAACAAAAACTTATATTTTCATTTTAGGTTTAATTTCATTTTAATTAATTTAAATTTACTATACCTCATATAATATGATGCTATAATGCAAAAGTACAATAAAGATTAGAAATGCAAAGGCTATATACATAAATGAATAGCTGCCACGTCGTAATTCTGAAGCAAATACAAGATTTCTACTTCATTTTAAGTGAATACAACATTTATATTCCAACGAGAGTAACGACGTCCCATTAAGTATGGTCCCATAACATTCCATTGTATTTAAATATAAATTTATACCTCAGCCGAGAATATTCACTTGGCTGTTTACTAAATCATGGCAACGTGAAACTGCCGGATAAGAGCATTGCATAACCTTCTTACATTTACGTGCGAATGCTGTCCTCCTTGTTGTATGTAGTACACTGCTGATCATCTCGAGTAAAATGCAAATAAATATGCAGCCATAAAAAGGGTGAGTTCGAACTTTGCTGTTTGGGTCGTAAAAATACAAGTTCAGCGACTTTATTCAGCTTTGATGGCCTTGATGTGGAGAGACGGAAACGCAAGCAGGGGCAATAAAATATTTAGAGCACATGATAATTCTGAAAAGAAGCTGAACCCACTTTCTTTTTATGGAAGAGATGGATTTTTGGTCTTACCTTCGGGAATGACATTTGCATTATATGGCCAACCGAATACTGTTCCTAGACATTGCTAAGAAGTCGGGTCTTATAATACGTGATACCATAAACAATTGATCAGATTTTCACTGTTTGTGAAATATGGAGACATTTATTACAGGGTATTTGCAAAATTAGAAGCCTATGTGGAGCGTCCGATAAAAGTGATTTAGTTAAAGGAATCCGATTTGTAAATTCACGAATCAGCTGTATTAGAATATATATATATATATATATATATATATATATATATATACACTAAAGTGACAAAAGTCATGAGATACCTCTTAATATCGTGTCGGTCCTCCTTTCGCCCGGCGAAGTGCAGCAACTCGACGTGGCATGGACTCAACAAGTCGTTGGAAGTCTTCTGCAGGAATATTGAGCCATGCTGTCTCGATAGACGTCCATAATTGTGAAAGCGTTGATGCTGCAGGATTTTGGGCACGGACAGACCTCTCGATGATGTCCCATAAATGCTCGATGGGATTCAGGTAGGGCGATCTAGGTGGCCAGATCATTCATTGGAATTGTCCAGAATGTTCTTCAAACCAATCGCGAACAGTTGTGGCCCGGTGACATGGCGCATTGTCATCCATAAAAATCCCATCGTTGTTTGGGTACATGAAGTCCATGAATGGCTGCAAGTGATCTCCAATTAGCTGAACATAAGCATTTCCAGTCAATGTTCGGTCCAGTCGCACCAGAGGACCAAGTCCATGCCTTGAAAAAACAGCCCACACCATTACGGAGCCACCACCAGCTTGAACAGTGCCTTGCTGACAGTTTGGGTCCATGGTTTCATGGGGTCTGCGCCACACTCGACCCTACCATCAGCTCTTACCAACTGAAATCATGACTCATCGAACCAGGCCACGGTTTTCCATTCATCTAGGGACCAACCGATATGCTCACGTGCCCACGAGAGTCGCTGCAAGCGATGTCGTTCTGTCAGTAAAGGCACTCGAATCGGCCTTCTGCTGGAATAGCCCAAGAAAGCCAAATTTCTCCTCGTCTGTTAGAAAACAGACAAGTCCCTTGTTCGTCCCACATTGATTTCTGCGGTTGTTTGACGCAGTGTTGCTTGTCTGTTAGGATTTACGACTCTTTGCAGACGTCGCCGGTCTCGGTCGTTAAGTGCAGGCGGTCGACCACTGCGGTGTCCATGGTGGATGTTATGCTTGAAATTTCATACTCTCGGCACACTCTTGACACAGTGGATCTGGGAATGTTGAATTCCCTAACGATTTCCGAAATGGCATGACCCATGCGTCTAGCTCCAACTAACATTCCGCGTTCAAAGTCTGTTAATTCCCATCGTGCGGTCATCATCACGTCAAAACCTCTTCACATGAATAACTTGAACAGAAATGAAAGCTCTGTGAAAGCACTGCGCATTTATACCTGTTCTACGCGATGCTACTGCCATCTGAAAATTTGCATATTGCTATCCCATGACTTTTGTCACTTCAGTGTATATATATATGTTCTAATACAGTTAACAATACAGAGACAGTTATGCTTATGACATAAGCAAGGGTTGTACGGCTGTTATTCATCGAGCACTACCCAAGGGGCGCGTGCAGCTTGAAGATATACCACGGACGCATGTAACACTACACCCAAAATGCTCTAATATTCGATTAGACTGGGACCTACGGTTTAAAGTGGATCCCGAACCACTACAAGCATACATATCACCGCCGGGACTCAAACAGGAAACATGTGACACTGAGTGCCAGAGGTGTTAAAAATATATGATCATTGCGTAACAAATAATATTTCTTTGTATTTGTAATGCAAGACATAAAAAAGGGACAAAAAAGCAAATATAATATGTAACGAAATTATAGGCTATATTACTACTATAGAAATAAATTTTAATATTTTGTGGTAGATAAACGAAATGAGAGTGACTACAAATATCCTGTTGCTTTATCTTTATTTATTAATATTGCGACTTACAATTGAAATTACATTTTCTTTGTATTTTTTGTAATAATAGTAATTTTTTATTCATGAAATGAAAAAGGTTTAGTTAATAAATATAAGCATTTTTATATTTTCCCCCTCCTATAATATATATATTATTTATTTCATGAAAATAAATCATTTAAAGTCATCAATTTTAAATTGAACAAAATACAAATTTAAAAAAAAATATCCTTTATTATTATAATATGTTTATTATAATGTTTATTTAAATAGTGGTTCCAATAGTAAATTTCTAATATAAAATATATAGCTTACACTTAATACCTATAAAAGCCCCGAAAAACTATTTATTAAATTTTATATTTAATGTTACCATGCTAGATATTTAATCAGCATCAAAAGAACTTTTATAAGTGCATCTCTTTATTCCGTAACTTGAAATTCCAAAAAGAATTTTCTTTTTCACAATACATATTTACAACTAAAAACAACAACATACTATATTTTCTACTCATTGAAATAACTTTCTGTTTTAAGTTTATTCATAACCCCTTCACAAAGAAAATTTGCAATGACGTCGTACATCACCAACAACAAAAAATAAATTGACAAACAACAACACACAAAAAATTTAGTTTACCCAGCTTTACAAGAAAGAATAATAATAAAAAAAAAGAAACATACCCCAGAGAGAAAATATCCTTCCAAAACATAGCCTTACAAAAAAAAAAAATCAAAATGCTTAGAATAGTGAAACACGCGTGGAAAAATATAAATTCCCACGCAAAGTATGCTAATACATTGGCTTCAAAATCTCCCTCCGTTTTTTTTATCAGCCTGTACTTTTTTCTTTCTCTCCGAACCTCTGACATGAAGTAGGGCGTCACCTACCGGCCCGCATAATAGAACGTCAGACCCAGACTGACATGACTCCGCGATAGGATATCCCACTCCGTAATACAGTGTTTAAATAAATAAGGCATGGATCACGAGAATAAGGAAGTCTAGGATAAACTGGATTTAGAGGAAAGGGGTTTTTCCCCCTCGCTTTCCTTCTGTGCAGGTGTGTCGCGAGAACTTAAGGATTACGGAAACAGGGTTATATTTCATAGTAAATATTTAACGTCCTGTTCTTGATCTTTCATTTATCTGAACTTTTTTCCCCTTTTGGAGTGCCGTAGGCTGTTGTTAGGTAGGAAATAGACTTGCAACTTAAGGGAATTCTTGTTTATACATTACAAATTTTTTTAAAGTGGTGTATTTTATGCCAACATTTTAGGAATATTTATATTGGCTAATATTTAAAGCAAATATTAAAAAAATATCCAGATATTATAAAAAATTTTGGAATGTTTAAATTTTTAAAAAATGTTTAGTTTACAAAAAATTTTTAAATTAAGAATTCATGTATTATTAATAGACTCTTTCAGACTTTCTTCTTGTTAACAGTAACAAATTAAATATTTGTTGTCTTTTTATAGTTTTTTGTATATAATGTATAGGTTTTATAAAAAGATTTTAGAAAATTTCTAATTGTTTTAAAATATTCAATTAAAAGGCATTATAATAATTTTTGTTGCGATTTTATAGTTTATCTATGATTAATTATAATTTATTAAATTAAAATACTTTTACCACAAGTTGATTTCTGAAAATAAATCATTTAAAGTCCACAATTCAAATTTGAACAAAATACAAATTTAAAAAATCCCCTTTATTAATAAAACATATCTATTAATCTTAGTATTTAAATCATTTTATAAAACAATGGCTTTCCAATAGAATATTTCTAATATAAAATAAATTACTTACACTTAATACCTATAGAAGCACCGAGAAACTATTTATTAAATTTTAAATTTAATTTAACTTTTACTAGATCTTTTATCAGCATCAAAACAAATTTTATATTCTCATCTCTTTATTCTGTAACTTGAAGTTGAGAAAATAATTTTCTTTTCACAATACATTTTTATACCGAAAAAAAAAAAACCAACATACAATATTTTCTACTCATTAAAATGATTTTTTTGTAAGTTTATTCGTAACCCCTTCAAAAAAAATTTGCAATGACGTCTTACATCAACAACAACAACAGCAAAAAATTGACGAAAAACAACACACAAAAAATTTATTTTACTCACCTTTACAAGGCAGTATAAAAAAAAAAAAAAAAAACCCAAACAATAAAAAAAAAAATCCGCAAAAAAAAAAAAAAATCAAAATGTATGGAATAGCGAAAGACGCTTGGAAAAATATAAATTCCCACGCAAAGTATGCTAATACAGGGGCTTCAAATATCTCCCTCCGTTTTTTATAAGCCTGTATTTTTTTCTTCCCCTCCGAACCTCTGACATGAAGTAGGGCGTCACCTACCGACCCGCATAATAGAACGTCAGACCCAGACTGACATGACTCCGCGATAGGATATCCTACTCCATAATACAGTGTTTAAATAAATAAGGTATAGATCCCGAGAATAAGGAAGTCTTAGGTAAACTGGATTTAGAGGAAAGGGTTTTTTTTCCCGTTTTATCCCCCTCGCTCTCCTTCTGTGCAGGTGTGTCTCGAGAACTTAAGGATTACGGAAACAGGGTTGTATTTCAGAGTAAATATTTAACGTCCTGTTCTGGATCTTTCATTTATCAAAACTGTTTTTTCCTTTTTTGAGTGCCATGGACAGTTGTTAGGTAGGAAATGGACTTGAAACTTTAGGGAATTCGTGCTTGTATATTAAAAATTTTTTAAAGTGATGTATTTTATGCAAATATTTTAGGACTATTTATACTAGGTTAATATTTAAAGCAAATATTAAAAATATATCCAGATATTTATGAAAAATTTTTGTTTTAAATTTTTAAAAAAAAATATTTAGTTTCAAAAGTATTAGCTTAAATTATGCAAACTAGATGCTGGGATTAAATTTGTCATAATTGCTATTTATATAGATTTGCAAGATCAATAATTCCTTACTTTTCGTATGGATTGATATTGTTGTGCTAGGCGATGTTTTATATAATTAATGTAAATATTTGATTTAACTAATTTCCATATCGGGCCTGATGGCATAGATGATGGCTGATGGCTCTCGGGGCCTGATGGCTCTCGGTGCCATAGGTGACGAGGATGTTCATGAATGTTTATACTCGTTTGGAATTCACTTTAAATTGAAGGTCCCGTTGTAATATGACTGTTGAGTGTTGGGCGTAGAGCTGGCAACCCTACCTCTTAAAAAGAAAACATATCCTGTTTCAAAAACCTGCCAGTAGATAGGTGGTAGATTCCTGTTTCGAAATGTGCTACTCAATTTGTGCTGTTGCTCCAATGGAGAAGAAGAATTGCCATATATGTCAACAAATCTGTTTCTTGTATGCAATATTTGAAATCTATAAATATAGATATTTAAATCATAACATATTTTTAACATGAGATAAATTAAATATAAATATCTACCCTTAAAAAAGTCATCTAACTATCAATAGCTATCTAACTTTAACTTGAGTCTAAAAAATCTAGAATATTCTTGATTCTAGAATATTTTTTCAACAGCCAAATTAAGAAATAAAGAAGCATTTTTTTAACAGATTCTGATATTTCATTCAACAATTATTGCATTCCTCTTCATACAGAGCATTTAGAATAATAAGAAATAATTTATGAGAGAGCAAATTTCAAGGAATAAAAAAATAAAACTGCGCAAAATATATAGAAAATGCCGATTTTTTAAGACTTATTTTAAAATAAATTGATAACTACCCTTAAATACTAAAATCTTATTTTCATTTCTGATTTGTATTCTTTTTTTATTAATTTCAATTTGCTATACATAATCTAATATGATGTTGTACTAAAAAAGTACATCACACATTAGAAATGCAAAGGTTATATACTTAACTGAATAGTCGCTGCGTCGTAATTCTGAAGCAAATACGAGATTTCTGCTTCATTTGCATTTTAAGTGAATACAACATTTATATTCCAACGAGAGTAACGACGTCACATTAAGTACATTGTATTTAAATATAAAGTTTACCTCAGCTGAGAATATTCACTTGGCTGTTTACTAAATCATGGCAACGTGAAACTGCCGGATAAGAGCATTGCACAACCTTCTTCTTACATTTACGTGCGAATGGTGTCCTCCTTGCTGCAGTACACTGCTGATCATCTCGAGTAAAAATGCAAATAAATATGGCAGCGATAAAAAAGGGTGAGTTCGAACTTTGCTATTCGGGTCGTAAAAATACAAGTTCATCGACTTTATTCAACTTTGATGGCCTTGATGTTGAGAGACGGAAACGGAAGCAGGGGCAATAAAATATTTAGAGCACTTGATAATTCTGAAAAGAAGCTGAACCCACTTTCTTTTTATGGAAGAGATTTGATTTTTGGTCTTACCTTCGGGAGGGATATTAGTATTATATGACCAACCGAATACTGGCTCCAAGAATTTGCTGAGAAGTTGGGTCTTATAAAACGTAATAACATAAACCAGTTGATGAGATCTTCACTGTTTGAAATTATGTAGACATTTATTATAGGGTATTTGCAAAATTAGAAGTCTATGTGAGCGTACGATAAAAGTGATTTAATTAATGGAATCCGATTCTTAAAAAATTAAAATTAACAAAAAATAAAAAAAATATAGAAAAAAATTAATAAAAATATAAATAAAAAACAAAAAAATTACGAATAAGTAAAAAACGAAATTAAATTAAAAAATTACGAATTTAATCAATATTCAATTTAGAAATCATTTGATATGAAAATTTGTATGTAATATTTCCATTTCTGTTTAGAGATTTAAACTGAATTTTTGACTTATGGATAATATTAACGCAGTGAAACTTTTTTACGCTATTAAGTGTTACTGTATAGTCAGTTTAACAACATATGTTCATTGTGTAACGTATAATATTTCTTTATATTTGTAATACAACGCATTAAAGAAGACAAAAAAAGCAATCGATAATTAGCAATGAAAACATAGGCTAAATTAGTACTATAGAAATAAAATGTACTTAAGAATATATCTATTTTTAGAAGTCTATGTGCACACGATAAAAGTGATTTAGTTAAAGGAATCCGATTTGCAAATTTGTGACTATAATCATTATTCAACTTAGAATTCATTTGATATGAATAATTTTATATAATATATCCATTTCCGTTAAGCAAATTGGGTGTTTGTAATAGAAAAGTACAAGGCACATTAGAAATGCAAAGATTATATACTTAACTGAATAATTGCTGTGTCGTAATTCTATAATACGAGATTTCTGCTTCATTTTAAGTGAATACAACATTTATATTCCAACGAGAGTAACGACATAACATTAAGTATGGTCGCATTCTATTCCATTGTATTTAAATATAAAGTTATAACCTCAGCTGAGAATATTCAATTGGCTGTTTACTAAATCATGTCAACGTTAAACTGCCGGATAAGAGCATTGCATAACCTTCTTCTTACATTTACGTGCGAATGGGGTCTTCCTTGCAGGATGTAGTACACTACTGATCATCTCGAGTAAAAATGCAAATAAATATGCTGCCATAAAAAAGGGTGAGTTCGAACTTTGCTATTTGGGTTGTAAAAATACAAGTTCAGCGACTTTATTCAGCTTTGATGGCCTTGATGTTGAGAGACGGAAACGGAAGCAGGGGCAATAAAATATTCAGAGCACTTGATAATTCTAAAAGGAAGTTGAACCAACTTTCTTTTTATGGAAAATATTTGATTTTTGGTCTTCGGGAGGGATATTTGCATTATATGGCCAACCGAATACTGCTCCAAGACTTTACTGAGAAGTCGGGTCTTATAAAACGTGATAACATAAGCCAGTTGATGAGATCTTCATTGTTTGTGAAATATGGAGATATTTATTACAGGGTATTTGAAAAATTAGAAGTCTGTGTGCGTACGATAGAAACTATTTAGTTAAAAGAAATCTGATTTGCAAATTTTCGAATATAATCATTATTCAGTTTAGAAACCATTTTATATGGACATTTTTATGTAACATTTTTATTTCTATGAATATATTTATATGAATTTTCGAATTAAGGTTATTATTAGCAAATTGAAAATTAAACTATTTTACACTATAAAAACTACACTTAATAAAGTGCTATTGTGTAATCAATTAAGTAATATATATATATTTTTAATGCAGCTGGCAATACATAGAAAGTTATCTGTATCGCATAAGCAAGACCTGCACGGCTGTTACTCATTTAGCACTACTCAGGGGGCACGTGTAGCTTGAAGATATGCTATAGATGCGAGTAACAATACCCCCACAACGCTCTACAATCATATTAGACCTACTGTTTATAATGGATTCTGAAGTATAACAAACATCCATAGCTTCGCCGGGCCTCGAACGCGAAGCCTGTGGTACCGAGAACCAGAGCGGTTCAGAAATATATAACCTTTGCGTAACGTATAATATTTCTTTGTATTTGTAATGCAAACCATATAATAAGGACAAAAAAAAACAAGTATATTTAGTGATGAAGCATACGCTATAATATTACTTTAGAAATAAACTTTAATAATTTATCGCATATAAACAAAATGAGAGTAACTTCAAATAACCAGCTGCATTTTCTATATTTTCGATCTATATTTACAATTATATTTTCTTTTAATTTGTTTGTAATAATAGTAATTTCTTTTAAAATAGTGAAAAGGAATTATTTTAGTTAATAAATATATACTTTTTCATACTTTTTCCCTCCTATAATATTTTTTTTTTATTTTCTGAAAACAAATCATTTAAAGTCAACAATTCAAATTTAAACTAAATAAAAATTTTAAAATCCCTTTATTAATAAAACATATTTATTATGATATGCATTTAAATCTCTTTATAAAACAGTGAATTTCAAAAATAATATTTCTAATATTATAAATGTTACTTACGCTTAATACCTATAAAAGCACCGAGACACCCTTTGTTAAATTTTATATTTAATTTAAACATCCTACAACTTTTATCGGCGTCAAAACAAATTTTATAAATTCATCTATTTATTCTGTAACTTGAAATTAGAAAAATAATGTTCTTTTTCACAATACATTTCTATACCGAAAAAAAACCAACACTATACAATATTTTGTACTCCTTAAACTATATTTTTTAAAGTTTATTCATAACCCCTTCACAAAAAAATTTGCAATGACGTCCTACATCAACAACAACAACAAGAAATAAAGTGCCAAACAACAACACACAAAAAATTTATTTTACCCAGCTTTACAAGAAAGAATAAAAACAAAAACAAAAAAAACTAACCCTGAGAGAAAATATCCTTAATTATTTGATATAAAATTTTAATAATAATTTCTAATAATATTAAATAATTATTTGTTGTTAAAATAATAAAGTTTAGTAAAATTTTAATTATTTGTAATTTTAACACATTATTTTAGGTTTTAAATAAAATTTTCTTGTTTTAATTGTTACCAAAGTTATTCCTCATCATCTAAAATACTAATTGAATCTGCTTAAGATAAATATGCTTAATATATATCATTAAAAAATTAATTTTAAGAAGAAAAGTGTAAATATCCTACATTTTATAATATAAAATAGTTTTAAACTGAGCTAAGTTACAGTTATTTAACGGACACCTATTACTATTTAATATAAAAAAATGAATTTAATAGATAATTGCCTTAATTAAAGAAGTATAGGCTGAAAAAAGCAAATAAATTTTACGGATTTCAAATAATATATATATATATATATATATATATGAGAATACGATCTTAATAAAATTACGTTCATTTATTTTATGCAGGCAATAAAGAAAAAAAAATGTATTTATTTAAAACACATCCATTTTAAATTTACAAAAATTAAAGACGTCCACCAGAAACTAAGCACAAAAATTTAAAATGTGATACTACACTTTTCGGTTCAGTGCAAAAAAACTATCATTTCAGTGAAAAAGTAATCAATGTTGAATTTCTTGGTTGAATGCAAATGTTCAAAGATTCATTTTATGCAGGAAATAAAGAAAGGCAATTTATTTATTTACTTAAAAAACGTCCATTTTAAATTTACAAAAGTTGAAAACGTTCAGCAGAAGGGCGTTGGGCTGACAACATTACTCCGTAAAAATAACACATCTCATTGTTTCCCAATCTGCAGTAGGCACACGGCCTTGTCCCACTAAGAGGTTGTTGTGTAATGAAGAGGAAGCATTGCTATATTTGTCAGCATATACACTGAAGTGACAAAAGTCATGGGATAGCAATATGCAAATTTTCAGATGGCAGTAGCATCGAGTAGAACAGGTATAAATGCGCAGAGCTTTCATTTCTGTTCAAGTTATTCATGTGAAGAGGTTTTGACGTGATGATGACCGCACGACGGGAATTAACAGACTTTGAACGCGGAATGTTAGTTGGAACTAGACGCAGTCATGCCATTTTGGAAATCGTTAGGGAATTCAACATTCCCAGATCCACTGTGTCAAGAGTGTGCCAAGAGTATGAAATTTCAGGCATAACATCCCACCATGGACAGCGCAGTGGTCGACCGCCTGCACTTAACGACCGAGACCGGCGACGTCTGCAAAGAGTCGTAAATTCTAACAGACAAGCAACACTGCGTCAAATAACCGCAGAAATCAATGTGGGATGTACAAGGGACTTGTCTGTTAGAACTGTGCGGAGAAATTTGCCTTTCTTGGGCTATTCCAGCAGAAGACCGACTCGAGTGCCTTTACTGACAGAACGACATCGCTTGCAGCGCCACTCGTGGGCACATGAGCATATCGGTTGGTCCCTAGATGAATGGAAAACCGTGGCCTGGTCCGATGAGTCACGATTTCAGTTGGTAACAGCTGATGGTAGGGTTCGAGTGTGGCGCAGACAACACGAAGCCATGGACCCAAACTGTCAGGAAGGCACTGTTAAAGCTGGTGAGGGCTCCGTAATGGTGTGGGCTGTTTTTTCATGGCATGGACTTGGTCCTCTGGTGCGACTGGACCGACCATTGACAGGAAATGCTTATGTTCACCTACTTGGAGATCACTTGCAGCCATTCATGGACTTCATGTACCCAAACAACGATGGGATTTTTATGGATGACAATGCGCTATGTCACCGGTCCACAACTGTTCGCGATTGGTTTGAAGAACATTCTGGACAATTCCAACGAATGATCTGGCCACCTAGATCGCCCGGCATGAATCCCATCGAGCATTTATGGGACATCATCGAGAGGTCTGTTCGTGCCCAAAATCCTGCACCATCAACGCTTTCACAATTATGGACGTCTATCCAGACAGCATGGCTCAATATTCCTGCAGAAGACTTCCAACGACTTGTTGAGTCCATGCCACGTCGAGTTGCTGCACTTCGCCGAGCAAAAGGAGGGCCGACACGATATTAAGAGGTATCCCGTGACTTTTGTCACTTCAGTGTATGTAACTTTGTATACAATATTAGAGGCATGTTAATATATATATATTTAAATAACAACATATTTTTTTTAAATAAGATAGAATAAATAAATATATCTACCCTTAAAAATGCCATCTAAATAGCAATAATTGTCTGACTTTAATTTTTTCCTACAAAATGTAATACACTTTTCCAATAGCCAAATTAAGGAATAAAGAAGCATTTTTTAAGTAGATTCATTCGAATATTATTGTATTCCTCTTCAACCAGAACATTGCTAGAGCTTTTTAAATGGTTCTAAATCCCTTTCTCTAATGTGAGAGTAATATAGAATCTCTGAGAGTAAATTTTTTTAAGAAATAAAAGTAATAAAACTCCCTAAAAATATATAGGAAACTCCTGCTTTTTAAACTTCTTTTCAAATAAATTTATCAGCTTATACGCCTATAAATACATAAATTATATTTCCATTTCAGATTTTTTTTATTAATTTAAATTTACTATACATCATTTAATATGATGTTATAATGCAAAAGTACATCAAACATTAGAAATTCAAAGACTTACTGAATACTTAACTGAATAGTTGCTGCGTCGAACTCCGAAGCAAATATGAGATATCTGCTTCATTTGCATTTTAAGTGAAACAACATTTATATTCCAACGAGAGTAACGACGTCACATTAAGTATGGTCGCATTACATTCCATTGTATTTAAATATAAAGTTAGACCTCAGCTGAAAATATTCACTTGGCTGTTTACTAAATCATGGCAGCGTGAAACTGCCGGATAAGAGCATTGCATAACCTTCTCAACATTTTCGTGCGAATGGTGTCCTCCTTGCTGTATGTAGTACCCTGCTGACCATCTGGAGTAAAAATGCAAATAAATATGCAGCCATAAAAAAGGGTGAGTTCGAACTTTGCTATTTGGTTCGTAAAAATACAAGTTCGCCGACTCTATTCAGCTTTGATATCGCCTTGATGTTGAGAGACGGAAACGGAAACAGGGGCAATAAAATATTTAGAGCACTTGATAATTCTAAAAAGAGCTGAGCCCACTTTCTTTTTGTGGAAGAGATTTGATTTTTGGTCTTAAATTCTTGAGGGACATTTGCATTATATGGCCAACCGAATACTGCTACAAGACTTTGCTAAGAAGTCCGGTCTTATAAAACGTGATAGCATAAACCAGTTGGTGAGACCTTCACTGTTTGTAAAATATGGAGACATTTATTACATGATATTTGCAAAATTAGAAGTCTATCTGCTGCGTGCGATAAAAGTGATTTAGTTAAAGGAATCCGATTTGCAAATTTATGAATATAATAATTATTCTATTTAGAAACCATTTTATACGAACATTTTTATGTAATATTGCCATTTCGGTTTACCGAGTTAAAATGAATTTTTCACTTAAATTAAACTATTTTACAGTATTTGTTTCTACTGTATAATCAGTTGAAATATATATATATATATATTCTAACGTAGCTAGCAATACATAGACAGTTATCTTTATGCCATAAACAAGGGCTGCACTGCTGTTACTCATTTAGCACTACCCAGGGGAGACGTGTGGCTTGAAGATATGCTACGGACACGAGTAACACTACCCCCACAACGCTCTACGCTCCTGTTAGACCGAGACCTATGGTTTAAAGTGGATTCCGAAACACTACAAGCATCCATAGCACCGCCATGACTCGAACCCGAAACCTGTGATACCCGGCACGAGAGCGTTTCATAAATATGTGATCATTTCGTAACGTATAATATTTGTTTGTATTTGTAATGCGAGGTATAAAGAAAAGGACAAAAAACAAGCATAATCAGTAATTTGAACATATGCCATTTTATTATTTTAGAAATAAATGTTAATAATTTATCGCATATAAAGAAAATGAGAGTAACTTCAAATATCCAACTTTCTATATTTATTAATATTTTGTAGGGACTTACACTTCAAATTATATTTTCTTTGTATTTATTTGTAATAAAAGTAAGTTGTTTTAAAATTATGATAAGGAAATATTTTAGTTAATAATTATATCCAATTTTTTCCCTCATAAAATACATATATTTTTATTTTTTGAAAAGAAATAATTTATAGTCATCAATTCAAATTTGAACAAAACACAACTTAAAAAAAATTTCCTTTGTTAATAAAACATGTTTATTAACATGTGCATTTAAATCTCTTTATAAAACAGTGAATTTCAAAAAGCGAATTTCTAATATTAAATATATTACTTACACTTAATACCTATAAAAGCACCAAGAAAACATTTATTAAATTTTATATTTAATTTAACCATGCTAGTACTTTTATCAGTATCAAAACAAATTTTATAAATTCATGTCTTTATTCAGCGACTTGAAATTAAAAAGGTAATTTTCCTTTTCACAATACATTTTATACCGAAAAAACAACACTACACAATATCTTCTACTCATTAAAGTGATTTTTCAAAAAAAAAATTGCAATGACGTCCTACAACAACAAAAATTGACAAACCGCAACAAAGAAAAAAAATATTTTACCCAGCTTTACAAGAAAGAATTTAAATTTAAAAAAATAAATAAATAAAAATAAAAAAAATAAAATAAAAAAAATAAAATAATAACCCTAACCCTGAGAGAAAATACCCTTTCAAAACATAGCCTCACAAAATAAAAAAAAATAAAAAGTATGGAATAGTGAAAGACGCGTGGAAAAATATAAATTCCCGCGCAAAGTAAATCCCCTCCGTTTTTTTATCAGCCTGTATTTTTTTCTTTCCCTCCGAACCTCTGACATGAAGTAGGGCGGCACCTACCACCCCGCATAATGGAACGTCAGACCCAGACGGACATGACTCCCCGACAGGATATCCTACTCCATAATACAGTGTTTAAATAAATAAAATATAGATCCCGAGAATAAGGAAGTCTAAGGTAAACTGGATTTAGAGGAATGGGTTTTATCCCCCTCGCCTTCCTTCTGTGCAGGTGTGTCTCGAGAACTTAAGGATTACAGAAACAGGGTTGTATTTCAGAGTAAATATTTAACGTCCTGTTCTTGACCTTTCATTTATCTAAACTTTTTTCCCCCCTTTTGGAGTGCCATGGACAGTTGTTAGGTGGAAATGGACTTAAAACTTAATAAAAGTGTTTATATATTAAAAAACTTTTTGAAAATGATGTATTTTATGAAAATATTTTAGGAATGTTTATACTAGTTAATAATTAAAGCAAATATTATAAACATATCCAGGTATTTATTAAAAATTTTGGGAAGTTTAAATTTAAAAAAATTGCTTAGTTTACAAAAATTATAGTAGTATATTTGTATAGTTTATTTATTGCATACCTCTTCATACAGAACATTACCATAGGTTCTTTAATGGCTATATATATTTGTTATCTAACAGAAGAAACTGAACAAAAAATATATAGAAATTGCCCCATTTTTAGACTTTTTTTAAATAATTTTATCCGATCATAAACGAAAAATTACTAAAACCTATATTTTCATTTAAGTTTTTTTTTTTTATAATTTAATTTTACTATGCCGCATATTATATGATGTTGTAATACAAAAATGCATCACACATTAGAAATGCAAAGGCTATATACTTAACTGAATAGTCGCAGCGTCGTAATTCTAAAGCAAATACAAGATTTCTGCTCCATTTGCATTTTAAGTGAATACAACATTTCCATTCCAACGAGAGTAACGTCGTCACATTAAGTATGGTCGCATTACATTACATTGTATTTAAAAATAAAGTTATACCTCAGCCGAGAATATTCACTTGGCTGTTTACTATATCATGGCAACGTGAAACTGCCGGATAAGAGTATTGCATAACCTTCTTAACATTTACGTGCGAATGGTGCCCTCCTTGCTGCAGTACACTGCTGATCATCTCGAGTAAAAATGCAAATAAATATGGCAGCCATAAACCGGGTGCGTTCGAACTTTGCTATTCGGGTCGTAAAAATACGAGTTCAGCGACTCTATTCAGCTTTGATGGCCTTGATGTTGAGAGACGGAAACGGAAGCAGGGACAATAAAATATTCAGAGCACTTGATAATTCTGAAAAGAAGCTGAACCCACTTTCTTTTTATGGAAGAGATTTGATTTTTGGTCTTACCTTCGGGAGGGATATTTGTATTATATGGCCAACCGAATACTGACTACGCACAAAACTGCTCCAAGACTTTGCTAAAAAGTTGGGTCTTATAAAAAGTGGTAGAATAAATCAGTTGATGAGATCTTCATTGTTTGTGAAATATGGACACATTTATTAAAATGTATTTATAAAATTAGAAGTCTATGTGCTGCGTGCGATAAATGTGATTTAGTTAAAGGAATGCGTTTTTGCAAATTTACGAATATAATCCTTATTGAATTTAGAAATATTCGGTATGAATATTTTTATGTAATATTTCCATTTCTGGGCTAAAGATTTAAGCTGAATTTTTGACTTAAGGATAATAATAACAAATTGAAAATGAAACTATTGCAAAATATTAAGTGTTGTTATATAATCAGTTCAGAAATATATATAAATATATATATTTATAATGCAGCTGGTAATGCACAGGCAGTTATTTTTATGCCATAAGCAAGGGCTGAACCTCAGTTAATCATTTAGAACTACCCAGGGGGGCGCGTGCAAATTGAATATATGCTACGGACGCGAGTAACATTTCCCTTCAACGATCTACGATCATATTAGACCGGGACCTACCATTTAAAGTGGGTTCGGAGCCTCTACAATCATCCACAGCACCGCTGGGACTCGAACCGTAAACCTGTGGTGCCGAGTGCCAGAGCGGCTCAGAAATATATGATCACTGTGTAACGCATAATATTTCGTCGTATTTTTAATGCAAGGCATAACAAAACTGCAAAAAGTAAGCATAATTAGTAACGAAAACATAGGCTATATTATTACTTTAGAAATAAATTTTAATAATTTGTCGCATATATACGAAATGAGAATGACTTTAAATATCCAGCTACAATTATTAATATTTTCTATATTTATTAATATTCTACAGCGACTTACATTGAAAATTATATTTTCTTCGTATTTTTTGTAGTATTAGAATTTATTTTAAAATTATGAAAATGAAACATTAGTTAGTAAATATGGGCCTTTTTATATTTTTTCCCTCCTATATTATTTTTGTTTATTTTCTGAGAATAAATCCTTTAAAGTCATCAATTCAAATATAACCAAAATACGAATTTAAAAATTTTTCTTTATTAATAAAACATATTTATTTATATTTCATTTAAATAATTTTATAAAACAGTAGTTTTCTAATAGCGTATTTCGAATATAAAATACATTAAATACACTTAATACCTATAAAACCACCGAGAATCTACTTATTAAATTTTATATTAAACTCAACCATGCTAGATCTTTTATCAGTATCAAAACAAATTTTATGAATTTATCTTTTTATTCTGTAACTTGAAATTGATAAAATAATTTTCTTTTTCACAATGCATTTCCATACCGAAAAAACAACATCAAACAATATTTTCTACTCATTAAAAGGATTTTTTTCTGTAAGTTTATTCATAACCCCTTCAAAAGAAATTTGCAATGACGTCTTGTATCAACATCAATAACAAAAGAAATTGACAAGCAACAACAACAACACACAAAAAATTTATTTTACCCAGCCTTACAAGAAAGAATAAAAAAAAAAGAAACATAACCCTGAGAGAAAATATCCTTCCAAAACATACTCTTACAAAAAAAAACAGTCTTACAAAAAGAATAAATAATAATAAAAAAAAATGTATGGAATAGTGAAAAAACCGTGGAAAAATATAAATTTCCACGCAAAGTATGCTAATACAGGGGCTTCAAAATCTCCCTCCGTTTTTTATCAGCCTGTATTTTTTTCTTTCTCTCCGAACCTCTGACATGAAGTAGGGCGTCACCTACCTGCACGCATAATATAACGTCAGAACCAGACTGACATGACTCCGCGATAGGATATCCCACTCCGTAATACAGTGTTTAAATAAATAAGGTATAGATACCGAGAATAAGGAAGTCTAAGGTAAACTGGATTTAAAGGAAAGGGGTTTTTTTTCTTCCCGTTTTATCCCCCTCGCCTTCCTTCTGTGCAGGTGTGTCTCGAGAACTTAAGGATTACGGAAACAGGGTTGTATTTCATAGTAAATATTTAACGTCCCGTTCTTGATCTTTCATTTATCTAAACTTCTTCCCCTTTTTATAGTGCCATGGACAGTTGTTAGGTAGGAAGTGGATTTGAAATTTAAGGGAATTCGTGTTTATATATTAAAATTTTTTGATGGTGATTTATTTTGTGCCAATATTTTTAGGAATAATTATACTACTTAATATTTAAAGCAGATATTAAAAATATATCCAGATATTTATAAAAATAATTTTGGAAAGTTTTAATTTTTTTTAAAATGTTAAAATTAGCAATTATTGCTTACCTCTCCCTACAGAACATTACTAAAGGCTCTTTAAAGGTCATATATCCTTGTTATCTAAAAGGAGAATAATATACAATCTATAATATAAACTGAACAAAAATATATAGAACACGCATCTTTTTTAGAATTTTTAAAAATATATTGATCCGATTATAAACCAAAAAATGCAAAAACTTATATATTCATGTAGGATTTATTTTTTTAGTTAACTTAAATTTCATTTGCCGAATATAATATAATGTTGTAATACAAAAGTACATCGGACATTAGAAATGCAAAGGTTATATGCTTAACTGAATAGTCACTGCGTCGTAACTCTGAAGCAAATACGAGATTTCTGCTTCATTTGCATTTTAAGCGAATGCAACATTTACATTCCAACGAGAGTAACGACGTCACTTGAAGTATTGTAGCATTACATTACATTGTATTTAAATATGAAGTTATACCTCAGCTGAGAATATTCACCTGGCTGTTTACTAAATCATGGCAACGTGAAACTGCCGGATAAGAGCATTGCACAACCTTCTTCTTACATTTACGTGCGAATGGTGTCCTCCTTGCTGAGTACACTGCTGATCATCTCGAGTAAAAATGCAAATAAATATGGCAGCCATAAGAAAGGGTGAGTTCGAACTTTGCTATTTGGGGCGTAAAAATACAAGTTCAGCGACTTTATTCAGCCTTGATGGCCTTGATGTTGAGAGACGGAAACGGAAGCAGCGGCAATAAAATATTTAGAGCACTTTATAATTCTGAAAAGAAGCTGAACCCACTTTCTTTTTATGGAGGAGATTTGATTTTCGGTCTTACCTTCGGGAGGGATATTTGCATTATATGGCCAACCGAATACTGCTCCAAGACTTTGCTAAGAAGTTGGGTCTTATAAAACGCGGTAGCATAAATCAGTTGATGAGATCTTTACTGTTTGTGAAATATGGAGACATTTATTACATTGCATTTGCAAAATTAGAAGTCTATGTGCTGCGTGCGATAAAAGTGATTTAATTAAAGGAATCCGATTTGTAAACTTCCGAATATAAGCATTATTAATTTGATATGAAATTTTTATGTAATATTTCCATTTCTGTTTAAAGATTTAAACTGAATTTTTGACTTATGGATAATATTAACAAAGTGAAAATGAAACTATTTTACAGCAGTAAGTGTTGCTGTATAATCAGTTCAGAAATATATATATTCTAATGCGGCTAGCAATACAGAGACCGTTTTCTTTATTCCCTAAGTAAGGGATGCACCGCTGTTACTCATTTAACCCTACTCATGTGGGCACGTGTAGCTTGAAGATATGCTACGGATGCGAGAAACCCTGCCCCCACAACGCTCGAAGATCATATTAGAAAGGGAGCAAAAGGGGATTCCGAACCACTACAAGCATCCACCGCCTGAACTTTACCCCAAACCTGTGGTACTGAGAGCCACAGTGGTTCAAAATATATGAGGATTGCTTAACATGTAATATTTCTTTGTATTTGTTTTTCAAGGCATAAAAAAGGGCAAAAAAACAAGCATCATCAGTAACGGAAACATAGAATATATTATTACTTTAGAAATAAATTTCAATAATTTGTCGCTATAAGCGAAATGAGAGTGACTCCAGATATCCAGCTGATTTTTCAATATTTATTAATATTCTACAGCGACTTATTTTTAAAATTATATTTTCTTTGTATTTTTTGTAATAATATTTTTTTTTAATTATGATAAAGAAAAAGTTTAGTTAATAAATATATCCCTTTTCATATTTTTTTCCGCATACAATACTTCTTTTATTTTCATAAAATAAATCATTTAAAGTTATCAATTTAAATTTGAACAAAATACAAATTTAAAAATTAGTTTTTATTAATAAAACATGTTTAATAATGTGTGCGTTTAAATCTCTTTATAAAAGAATTTTTCCAATAACATATTTATAATACATAATATATTACTTGCACTTAATATCTTTAAAAGCGCCGAAAACCATTTATTAAATTTGATATTTAATTTAACCATTCTGGAACTTTTATCAGCTTTAAAACTAATTTTATAAATATATCTCTTTATTCTGTAACTTGAAATTAAAAAAAAAATAATAATTTTATTTTTCACAATACATTTTTATAACCAAAAAAACAACAACATGCAATATTTTCTACTCATTAAAATAATTTTTTTTTGTAACTTTATTCATAGCCCCTTCAAAAAAATTTGCATTGACGTCATACATCAACAAAAACCCCAACAACAATAAAAAATTGACAAACAACAACACGCAAAAAATTTATTTTACATAGCTTTACAAGAATGAATAAAAGAAAAAAAAAGAAACATAAAATTGAGTGAGAATATTCTTCCAAAACATAGCCTTACAAAAAATAAATAAATAAATAAATAAAAATAAAAATGCATGGAATAGTGAAAGAAGCGTGGAAAAATATAAATTCCCACGCAAAGTATCTCCCTCCGTTTTTTATCAGCCTGTATTTTTTTCTTTCTCTCCGAACCTCTGACATGAAGTAGGGCGTCACCTACCGGCCCGCATAATAGAACGTCAGACCCAGACTGACATGACTCCGCGATAGGATATCTTACTGCGTAATACAGTGTTTAAATAAATAAGGTATAGATCCCGAGAATAAGGAAGTCTAAGGTAAACTGGATATAGGGGAAAGGGCTATTTTTCCCCGTTTTATCCCCCTGGCCTTCATTCTGTGCAGGTGTGTCTCGAGAACTTAAGGATTACGGAAACAGGGTTGTATTTCATAGTAAATATTTAACTTCCTGTTCTTAATCTTTCATTTACCTAAACTTTTTTTCCCCTTTTGGAGTGCTATGGACAGTTGTTGGGTAGGAAATGGACTTAAAAATTAAAGGAAATCCTTTTATAATATTTATACATTAAAATTTTTTGAAAGTGATGTATTTCATCCCAACATTTTAGGATTATTTATTCTAGTTAATATTTAAAACAAAGATTAGAAATTTTCAGATATTTATAAAAAAATTTAGAAAGTTTAAATTCTTAAAAAATTGTTTAGTTTACAAAAATTTAAAATTAGAAATTATTGCATACCTCTTCATACAGAACATTACTATAGGCTCTTTAATGGTTATATATCATTGTTATCTAACAGGAGAATAATATAGAATCTATAATATAAAATTAATGAAACTGCACAAAAAATATATAGAAAATGCTCCTTTTTTAGACATTTTAAGAAATAAATTAATCCGATTATAAACGAAAAAATGCGAAACCTTATATTTTCATTTAAGGTTTATATTTTTTTATTAATTTAATTTTGCTATGCCGCATATAATATGATGTGGTAATACAAAAATGCATCACACATGCAAAGGCTACATACGTAACTTAATAGTCGCTGTGTCGTTAACTCGGAAGCAAATACGAGATTTCTGCTTCATTTGCATTTTAAGTGAATACAACATTTATATTCCAACGAGAGTAACGACGTCACATTAAGTACGGTCGCATTCCATTCCATTGTATTTAAATATAAAGTTATACCTCAGCCGAGAATATTCACTTGGCTGTTTACTAAATCATGGCAACGTGAAACTGCCGGATAAGAGCATTGCATAACCTTCTTAACATTTACGAGGGAATGGTGTCCTCCTTATTGTATGTAGTACACTGCTGATCATCTCGAGTAAAAATACAAATAAATATGGCAGCCATAAAAAAGGGTGAGTTCGAACTTTGCTATTTGGGTCGTAAAAATACAAGTTCAGCGACTTTATTCAGCTTTGATGGCCTTGATGTTGAGAGACGGAAACGGAAGCAGGGGCAATAAAATATTCAGAGCACTTGATAATTCTGAAAACAAGCTGAACCCACTTTCTTTTTATGGAAGAGATTTCTTTTTTGGTGTTACCTTCGGGAGGGATATTTGCTTTATATGGCCAACCGAATACTGGTTCCGCCCAAAACTGCTCCAAGACTTTGCCGAGAAGTTGGTTCTTATAAAACGTGATAACATAAAGCAGTTGATGAGATCTTCACTGTTTGTGAAATATGGAGAAATTTATTACAGGGTATTTGCAAAATTAGAAGTCTATGTGCGTGCGATAAAAGTTATTTAGTTAAAGGAATCCGATTTACAAATTTCAGAATATAATCATAATTCATTTTAGAAACCATTTGATATAATCATATATTCATTTTGAAACCATATATAATATTTTTATGTAATATTTCGATTTCGGTTTACCGATTTGAAAGGAATTTTTGGCTTAAGGATAATATTATAAATTGAAAAAACTATTTTACAGTATTATGTGCTATTGTATCTACGATTATATTAGACCGGGACCTACCATTTAAAGTGTATTTCTGACCGCTACAAACATCCAGAGCGAGCACCAGAGCGAGCGCCAGAGCGGTTCAGAAATATATGATCACTATGTAACGCATGATATTTCATCGTATTTGTAATGCAAGGCATACAAAGGGACAAAATCAGAAAAGGAAGCATAATCAGAAACGAAAAAATAGGCTAAATTATTACTTTAGAAATAACCTTTAATTATTTGTCACATATATACGAAATGAGAATGACTTTAAATATCCAGCTATATTTATTAATATTCTATAGCGACTTACGTTTAAAATTATATTTTCTTCGTATTTTTTGTAATAATAATTTGTTTTAAAATTATAAAAAGGAAACATTTTAGTTAAAAAATTTGTGCCTTTTGGTATTTTTTCCCTCCTATATTATTATTTTTTTTTCTGAATATAAATTCTTTAAAGTCATCAGTTCAAATTTGAACAAAATACAAATTAAAAAAATTATTAATAAAGCATGTTTATTAATATGTTTATTTAAATCATTTTATAAAACAGTGGTACCGATAGCATATTTTTAATATAAAATATATTACTTACACTTAATACACATAAAAGCACCGAGTAACTATTTATTAAATTTAATATTTAATTTAACCTTTACTAGAACTTTTATCAACATCAAAACAAATGTTATAAATTCATCTCTTTATTCCGTAAATTGAAATTGAAAATATAATTTTCTTTTTCAATACATTTTTATACCGGAAAAAGAACACTACATAATATTTTCTACTGAAAAAGATATTTTGTTGTAAGTTTATTCATAACCAGTTAAAAAAAATTTGCCATGACGTCCAACATCATCAACAACAACACATAAAAAAATTTATTTTACCCAGCTTTACAAGAAAGAATTAAAAAAAAAAAAAAAAAAAAAAAAAAAAAAAAAAAAAAAAAAA